>CM073775.1:96852729-97226358 GCA_037158775.1 Hetaerina titia | reverse complement strand
AAAGTTTTCGATTTTAATTTCTTCACTCCTTTGTTTAGGTTCTTTCAATACGCTATCTCCTCTCGTTAACCGCTTCCCAGCCTAACGTAGTTCTTTTTTTATTTTCCTTCCATTACATTACGACCGACCTCAACATCCCTTTCAAATGCGTATGTGAACTCTTCTACCGCCTCCAGTAGATGTCACTCTGCTGTAATTTTTAATCCTACCATTCCATCTTTTGAAGAACCTCATAAACTTCGTTTTCTCATGACTAATTGTCGTCTTGAACATATTACGCTGACATTTGTTGGCAATCGTTCAATCGCGTTGATTTGAGGAGCCCTTGACTGACCTTTTAGGCCATGGCTCAGCACTTACCATGGTGGTTTATTAGTAATTTAGTAGTATGGATATTGTAAGGATCTGGTGATTTTGGATGCTGGTGAAAGATGAAATCCCATGCTGTTTAACATACATTTAATTTATCAATTTTAAAAGATTGCAAGCTGCCTTATTTTTTCTTTTGTATGATATTTAATGCTGTTGGATTTAAATTAATAAGTAATGACATACACAATTAATCCTGAGTTTCATGGAGATATTTACGTTTAACTTTGAAAGGACTCATATTTTGTTAAGAAATCCACAACAATATGCTCACTGTATAACCGAGGACTATACCATCGCTTGGACGTTAGCGTTTTTAGAGTGAATAACATGCCTGTACTGCCATCTAATAGACAAAAGAAAATCATCCTGAAAGCCGTGTAAAACAGAGAGAAAGGAAAATTAAATTAGACCCTTGGGGAAAACGACCACCGAATTGAAAATAATATGCCGCTACGAGGAAATTACCAAAGTCTCTGAATTGAGCAAATAGAGAAACTACAATGTCATAGTTGTGATAAAAGGAGATGCGGTTACAGTGTGATAAGATCACAATCATTAGTCCTAGTGTACCATTATGTAATAGGATTTGGACGGTGATTGATCTATAGGCTTAGTTTTACACAGGATTACGAGAGATTTCCTTTAAGAAACGTCTATTTTCTTCCTTTGCCTTACCCAAAACATACTTCATGTAATAAAATATGTGTAGGAACTTGTAGTTAGAGCTTTACGATATATTGGGTGAATAATTGTAGCCCAAGAAATTTCGTAACAAAAAACACGATGCCCAATATTGATGTTGCCCATGAGAGTATTGCTGAAAGCTTGCACTCTGCTAGAAGTGGTAGTCCTCGGCCGTTGTTAAGTCATGTCCCGGGTTTACATAATTATTGAAATTTCAGCTGCCCCATCTGTTATCTAAATGGAGATAAGATACCAAGGTTGTGATCCCCATCCGCGGTTATGTTCCCGAGAACTACGTAGAAGTGCTAGAATTTCATGTTACCAGGAACGCAAAACCCTGAATATTTATTACGCATTAGTTATAATCAAGAATGATTGATTGCCACAAGAAAGTTAAACATGTTAATTTCAACGGTGCTCCCATTTTTTTTAAACATTTATTCTGGAATTTGCCACAATTGCTACAGATGACGCGACACTACGGTCTCGTAAAACCTCGGTAACACCCTCTGGAGACTTTCGAGGAAAATTCTAAATCCCAATGAGAGCCTTAAAAAATATTTCATGCGCAATCGTTGTTATTTCGTTGGAGGAGGGAGCTGCAAAGAAGGGTGAGCGAATAATATATATCCATCTAAATATTTATTATTTTTTTTTAAACCTTCGACGGATTTCTAAGCGAAGGAGGGCAAAAGTCCGACTGACGGCTGGAAAAAAATACAGGCGCGCGTTCGTGGCCGGGGAAGGAAGGGGATGGGGGTAGCTCAAGGGGGGCGGGGGTTGGGAAGAGTTCTTTGTCAACGGCCGGAGTGAATAATGCCTGAGAGCAGGCGAGGGTTTTGTGGGGAGGGGATGGGGGGGAGCTTCTCTGGGGGAGGAGATGGGAGGGGGAGGCTGGGCGAGGGATGGAGAGGTAATTCCCTGCCGCCGCCAAGATTTCACACCTCACGAAGCCATAAATAACAAAAGAGAGGCGACACAGGGGATTCAGGGCGTAAAACAAATGAGCGATCGCAAGCGGAGGTGAAAGCCCGAAATTCCAGCGAGTGCAAAAGGAAAGGAATATGATGAACGCATTTTGGGAGATTCCTTTAAAAGGAGTCGTTGTGCTAAGTGCTACACGCGCTACAACCTTTAAACCAGGGGCGGTGTGCGTGGGAAGTCATGCAGCAGGTGGGCCGAAGCCAAAATTGTAACGTTTAAATTAAAATATGTGTGTGTGTATATATATATATATATATATATATATATATATATATATACATATATTGCTCTCAGGCGTTATTCACTCCGGCCGTTGACAAAGAACTCTATATACATATACATACATATATATATATATATATATATATATATATACATATATATATATACACACACACACATACAATATGAGAACACATAAAGGGAACACTCATTTGTTATTTCTTGATAATTTCAACGCAATTGAGCCCCGTTTTCCTCAGAAGAATAGTTAAGACTGTTGTTTTTAACACTTCCGTGTTACTTCGGAAAAATCATATATATATATATATATATATAATATATATATATATGTTTGTGTGTGTTTGTATACATACAGAAAACTAGTGAGTTTTTTCTTTTTTGTGTGTTTCTGTGTTTTTAACTTTTTCCGCAAGTGGTAACTTCATACGCATTATTGTTCACATTCGTGAGACTTTCCAAAATGTTATTTTTGTGTACATTTCCAGAAAGCGAGAACTACAACATGAAAAAAGATCATAAACACTTTACCAAATTATAGCAATTAATGAAAAGAATTTTTAACAGCCTGCTTTTAATTTAAAATCTATGAATTATTTGGTTACCGTGGAAAAGTAGACTGAGTAGTCATGAACTGGAAATTGAGCGAAAGACCTAAAAGGGCGAATGCATAAACCCATCAAAGTGAATAGATTCCCGAACCAAATGCGATTCATCGAGGACGAATCAGTTCGAACCCACAAGGTGACAAGATGTTTTAGAAATGGAGTGAAAAATATTGTCCTGCATATCTGCCTCGATGAAAAATTGTCATGCTATGTGTCAAGGTATAGATTGGGAATACATTCCGATTACAAAAATGTTTTATCAACCCTCAGATTCATTATTTCCCATATCGAAAGATGTGCCCTCTAAACATATTCAACGAGTTATGGTACAAAAATAAAAAGCGGTAGCTGAAACAATCCTGCATACATATATTTAATGAAATATTCGCAAAAGTTAATAGATTTAGATTAAATGACAGAATTCCTGGTTTTGTAGCAAACTAATTATTATTGTTTGCAACTTCTAAGGCTTAACTATCTGTTAGTACGAAATCTCACCATATGCATGGCAATTTAAGCAACATTTGAGCATTAAACAAATGTAATATTTAAAAGTAGAAAGGCTAAAAGGTGATTTGCGTTGACTTTTATAAAGTTTTAGCAAATATCACATAACTAAACAACAATATATTATTATTCGCCAAATGAACGAAAAAGAAAATGTTTTTATTACTAATTGTGCATGCAATATGGAGAAATGTGAACGCATATTCATCTAATTTTCATATAATAGTATTATCCAGAATTTCAGTAAAGAGACAACGAATATTGTTTTAAAGTAATTTAGTTTTTTCTCTGTAGAATGCAACTCAAGATTATTTCAATTGAAAATAATCTTCAATTACATTTGCGTCTGAGGAATAAAGAATGTGAAGTGGCCATTAAATGATTGATTGGATTTTTTTCAGCCTTTAAGATGAAGTTTTTCATTGAAACTATCATATGCAGCAGGAAATTCTAGAAAACAAATTATTTGACGCTATTCGAAAATTATAAAAGTCTTTAAACAATTCGTAATGCACAGGGCCCGTCCAATTTCTAATAGTTTACCTATCACATATATTTCATAAGGCATACGAGCGTCAGGTTCACACAGCTCAATCGAGTGGTACAGAATAACAGAATTCAGATAAACCAGGAAGGTTTTGATGACTTTGACGATATTTAAGTTATAACTTACTATTTATATCCTGCGACAATTTCTTCCCTTGTAAACATGAATTCAAAATAAATTCATTCAATACGGACAGTAGTTTTCTTTTTATCTCTGTTTCCTAATTCGCCACGTATTAATTCTAAAAATTTAATATTTGTGTTAGTTTCACTTTATGTACTTCAGACAAGTGCGAATGGTGATAGTGGTATGTTCCTACAGGAGTTGCGCTTCCGCTGAAATCACACCAGTAAAAAATAATTTGAGAAATTTACAAAAACATTGTAACTAAAAATACTAATTAGTAAGCTCATGCTTATCACTTTGATATCATGAAGTACAACAGACTGTTTCAATTTCATTTTTTAAATGGATGTGGCCATTATTATAAAGGTAAATCTGCTAAATATCACTAGAAAAGCTAGAAATAAACTTGTATTTTTTGGCGAGAAAAATTGATTTTTTTCTAACTCCGTTATTAAGTTTTAGTTGATCGGCAGTTATTTTTTGGAAAAACTTTTGTGCAGGGTTGTGCTTTAAGGTTTTGTAATTAGTTGCGTTGTTCAAATAAGGATGGCGAGTGGTAGCTGAAAAGTGAGTGCGCAAGACGTTCCCTTAATGTCATTGCCGGTGCCGTTGAGGCGCCAATGACCAAGGGACTGAGCTGCAAGCCCCCGATACTGCGTTCTCATTTCAGCGGTCTCACGCACAATATACAGACACGGCGGGTGCAACGCCCTTGCATATAAATAACACCGACTCGTGTATCGGTCGGGTCTTGCCGCGCAGTGGCTTAATTGAAATGCTAACGGGTGGAAACGGGGTTAACTCGTGTTTTCCTCCGTCAAACAGACTCGAACGATGCACGTAACCACATTGGAAACTCGAAAATTGAACTCTGGTGTTATATTTCGCAACTATGACTCTCAAAAGTGGTTTGATATCACACCTGACAACAAAATACGAAAAATTTTCTATGGCACTCAATGTAGAACAAACGTGGGTCAACGAGCTAATTCCACACCAACACTTTATTTAAAGCACGACCTAGGTTTCGATGCTGGAAGTCCTCATCACCTGATACGAAATTACTTCCCTCATTCAAATATGATTTGTAAATGACATATAATTACACGTAGGGCAACAAATCTTCTAATTTTGCTCACGAAAGGCTAACAATGCACGTGAGCAGTTAGAAATTTGAAATAAGTTTGGTGAATTGAGTTATTGCAACAATTTTACGCTATTAAATCCCAAATTTCTATTTTTCCGCGCGCTACCTCGTTCTTAAACAAACTTACGAAGCACCTTGTGCAGTGCAAAAATATCGAGCAGTTTATTATTTAATTATTCCTATATAAATGAATAATTTCCGTCAACTTGCGGATATACCTTATGTATAGTATCGCGTGATTTCTTGAATGGCAAATTTCCCATCTTGATATCAGTTGGTGCAATGAAACCTTTATTTACAGAACCGATAATGGTTTTTAGAAAACCTTTCTTTTTTAAATTAATTATGCAAAAAGAGTAATTAGTCCAGTGATAGGTATTACTTTTTCTAATAATGGGTAGTATTTGCCGCTAATGTTAAGTCGGCAACAAACAGCAAGGACAAATTTTGAAATCGATTTCGAAATCTTCCACATATTTTGGTTTCGACCGCTGGCGCAACGGAACATCATATAAGTTCGACGAAGTTTTCAAAACTCGCCGGAGAGGTCGCTGTTAACGGATTTCCGTGTTTGAGGGAATCATTTTACAGAACATTATGGTGACATAAAAAACGGATCACTTCTTTGTCTCCCCTTTTCCCTTACGCCTACACCAACTGAGCCTAGGTATTGTCTTCGGAGTTCACAGCGCCTCCTTTTAAGAAAAAAAAAAGAGGAAAGAGTGAGGAGATGAAACACTTAGCCCCGAGAGCAAGCATCAATCAGCCCTCAACTCGTCGAGAGAGAGTCTCACTCGGAGGGTGCTGGTGAAGCACTCGCTTTTTGTCCCGGGGTCGCCACCACTCCCAAACCTTGAATGGGGCGATTATGGGCCTCTTTCCCCTTCCACCCGCCTTATCAACCATTCCTTCTCTCACCCCAGATCGCCAAGCTTTTAAAAAGCAACTAGACGTAAACGATCGCGTTAAAACACGCAGGCACACTGACAAACTCTTTCGTAATATACGACGGCGCATACTAACTCGAGATGGCATTGCTTAACTTTGCTTGTTTTTGGAGCAATCAAATCACCGGATTATTGAAGACAATCCAGATTTTATTCGGAAAATCTGTTCAAATTATAGTAAAAATTTTGTAGTTATTCCCCAGATATATACAAAACCTACGCGTACATTCAAACTCAATGTTCCATAATTCTCACATCTGGCTGGCGTCCAGTTTTTGGGGATGAAACTATCAGATATATTCTACCAGAGTATCCTCATAAATGTTACCAATTATGAAACACCACTTCCGCGACTCACTTAACTCTTTATTAGCCCCGCGGGAATGTTATCAACCCCCGGGGGTTAATTTGATTTCAGTTCCTATAATGGTATTTTATCTAGCCATTAAGTACGTTAGCCTGGGTCTAAGTTATTATTATATTTTCGTATTATTAGGTTCTTTTTCAAAGCCCGCCAACCAAGCATCTTAGCTATTATGAGCCTCTGCATATCCTTTTTATCCCTCCATAATCACAATTCCTTTGTAAACCTTCCATATTCTCGCACTTCTTCTTCCACCACGCTTCAATCACCTTATTAGTTTCCCATTTCAGTTTAACAATTCAACACTTTGCACTAAAGTCAACAATACTTCTTGTTTACATTCTGTTATTTTTTTCTTTTGTCTATCATCCAAATAATTTCGTTTCAAATCCAAGGTCTCCTCGTCCTAATGTTTAGTTCGCAGCTTGAACCCTGGTAGGTGGATTCCGCATAAGAGCATGCTTCTTTGATGGCTCTTAGGGTCCCATGGTGATGCGTCGTTTTGGGGAGGATTTCACTTCTAGGAATATAAAATAGTCTGCCAGTGTCAAGTCGGGACTGTAAGGGGTTTGGAAAATCGCCGCGATGCCGTTGCAGGTCTTCTCAATTCGACTCTGCTTATGGCCGTCTGTCCAAAGACCTTCTGGAGGACGAGTTTATCGCAGTTCTCTCTCATTGCCAAACTTTCAGTTATAGTGGTATGTACTGTCATCTTATCTCAATGCTAATACGATCTGCGATCATGCGCACATTTAAGAACTGACGGTCTACATTCAGCACTTCACGCACGCGTCAGGACAAATTGCTACCGATACTTTCATACAAACCTTGTAATGTAATTTTTAAAAAGTGACCGCATCAGCCATCTCTCATATTGGAGCAAAGTATTATCACTACAGTGCAGGCAATCATAACGGATGGGGGAACTACGATAGCGATCGATGATCGCGGATCTTCGCGGGAACCACCCTAGTGAAGCTGAGGTTCTTTGTGCGGCGTTAGTGGGATCGGATGTCATAAAAAATATCATGTGATGCAGGGGCGCGGTTCTCGTGCGTTCACGACCCCTGCAGGAACCGATAAGGGTGAACACAAGGGCGAATCGAGGGCCTGATTTAGTCGTAACACAACGTTCCCTCCGGGACACGTTTCGGGAAACGTGATGCAGGAAAACATCAAGTACGGCCAAGGACATCCCCACCATTCCAAATCACCGTAACAGAGGTCGCGGGAGGGGAAATCCTCCCCCTGGCTGTCGGCACCCCTCATCCACCTTCACAGCATGCTCCCAATCGCACGATAAACACCTCACGTGATTGATGCCCGATGTGACGGCTCGGGTCTGGATCTAATTGGATGTCTTCGTGTCTCCGGAAACTCCAATCCGAGACGTGGAGGAGTTTGAATTTGACAGCGACGGAAACAGAGGAGTTGGTTGCAGTCGCATACAGAGGAAGACGCGGGCAATGAAATCAAAACAGATGAAAGAGCTAATCGTTTTCTGAAGGGTGGGCGAGGAAGCAGATCAGTGGAAACAGAAAAGTGGAAATAAATGGTAAAAAATTGTTCATGAGACACATTCGTGGAAGAAAAACTTCCAGGATATTTATCATCCAAGGAGAGAAGGATGTGTGACGCAGAATTAAAACTACTTACATATTTTTAATATGTATTATACGGCATAGAAAAATGGTTAATGGTACTAAACGCTTCCTGGATAATTAAATTTAGCAGAATAGGTTTTTTTAATTTTACAGACTTTAAATTTGAATGATGCCGCAGGGTATCACTATCATAACTTCAAATTGCTTGGAATAGACACAAAAAGGAATGTTTAGGTACATTAAGCTCCATACCGTGCTGAATAATTGTTATTGTGTTTTGCCATCATTGGTTGTTCTACCTCGCATCAGGTTCACTCATAGTTGACCTCCATGTTTTCCTGTTCTGAGTAACTCCTTTCATTTATTCGTATTATCCCAATCTTAACTATGTCCAACGTCACATATCACTTCCTCCCTTGCCCTCTCTTCCCATCCTGCACAGGTCTTCAACAGACCCTCCTTCCTCAAACTACAATGTCCTAACCATCATCCTTCCCTAGAAACATTTGGTGAAAGTGCTAACATACATATCAGCAACGAATATATTAGATTGTTGTTTTATCTTCCCTACGGATTTCATGTGCCATTTTATGAATACACCTTTTATCCTTAAACACATATTTTGCTGTAAGATCCTTCACGAACTAGGTCGATATCGATATTAACAGAATACTCCAAATCAAATAAGTTTAGGTATTTATCATAGCTTAATGCGGGATTTCAAATGTGTAAAGGGCATGAGAGTTTTAGGCTCATCGTGAGACCATGGGGTGCGCCACCCCCTCCTCCCTATGGCACCCAGGCGAGGAGAGCGAAGGGGGGGGGGGCTGTGGCGCGGATGGGGTTAGGGGTCGTAGGCAGATTAAAAGAAGGGAGACGACTAGTAGCGTAATTACCTCCTCGGTAAGGTTCAGGAGCGTCTCTGTAATGCTCAATACATCTCTCGAGGGAGAATGCTTTGATTAATTTTCTGTTAGAGAATTTCCCCCTGCTCACCACAGAGACGCAATATGCTGGGTATATTATATGCCCCTTGATGTTTGGGAGCTCTCGCGATATGACCTTATACATGAAAAGTAGATAATAATCCATAAAAATGAATACTTTAACATTAAAGGCTTTACAATGAGCCTTGATGTTGGATAATTACACAAATGTTTATTATAAGGATATAGTGTGTGGTTAGGGAGCAGGATGTTGGTGTGTATTTTGTTAAGGGAACAAAATATTTATTTGAAAAATTCAAGAAACTGTGGCAGGTGACGTGACAGTAACTTTTAACGGAGTCAGCCACTAAATATTCATTGCAATGTAATAATTTCAGACTTCATTATCAATTCAAATCATTCACCTTGACCGCGATATTTATTTGGTGGTTGGGTCCATCCAAAACCTACCTTACCCGGTAGATTATCTAATAATAATAATATGTGACGATAATATCCAGAATAGTATCATTGATCCTAGTAATTAAAGTTTTTTTTGAAATCTTGGACAGTTTATAAAAACAAATTTTTCTCTTTACTTTCACTGTGTTTATAAGGTAGAATAAATAGATATATTTAACGTTACAATGTTTCATGATTTCCATCAATAGAGAATTAAGACAATCCTATCTAACCCGGTAACTTCATATCAAATCCATTCTGATAGCATGCCAAAACTTGTACTGTTAATAGTTAGCAACTTCTGTGATCAACAATAGTTCTCCTTCCATTTTGAGTGATATATGAAATAACATTTCCACAATAGAACCTTGGTGGAACACAAAACCGCCCCGATTATTTTTTCATGCACAATTAACTCTATAAAATTGTCTAATTTACGTCCATCAACGATATTAAAATTCTTAATATCGCCAATTTCTGCTGAGATGTATGTTAAATTTTCACAGGAATTCCCTAAATTCTGATGAAATCATTCTGGTATAATTGTTTCACGGTAATTACTTTGTTGTGTGCAAAGAGAATATATAAATTACTATCGCTTCATTTAGATGAAATGACATTTATTTAGAAGCAAATATTATCTGCCTTAAATATCCCTTGCTATAGATGATAATTTTCCGAAATATTACTTCCATATACTCAAGTCAGTGCTTGCCGTTCATGAATTATGGAAACTACCATATTTAACTGCTACTTGAAAAAAATTATATACCTCCCAATTCTATTATATCATTTTCAGGAACGCATTACTACAATCTAAAACGCATTTATCTGAATTATTTCCCCAAAATAGCACTCCGCCAAATTCTATGGGATCCGTTGCGTCCCTCCGCCGTGGAAAACACTATCGTTGGATCCGACCCTGGGCTGACGCCATCCCGTCGCCCTTCTCTTCGTAACTGGAGCAACAAGGCGAAAATTTCGGGTGACGAATGGCAGGTTAAGGGTGCAGTGGTTTCCCGGTAAAGTTAATCAGCATAAACAAATTAGAGAGCTGACAAATATCCGTGAAATCAATAAAAATAAGGTCGCGAAAAAACTTCCCCCTTCGTTTATCGGGTCAGGTGGAACGATTGCATTGCCCGTTAACATATTTGAGCTGAGTTCATGCGTCGTTGGAAGGAAAGGGTCTCTGCTTTTTGGGAACTAAATGGCGAAAAATTGGCAACCCTACTCCATTAACCAACCTATCGCGAAAAAATCGAAGTAGGCCGATTTGCGAGACTACTTTTTTCAGCGAGATTTCCAAAAATTCGATAATTGAGAGTTAGTCGGAAACTCACTTTTAGAGTAACGAATAAAAATTCGGAGACGAGCGCCGACAATTTCGAACTTTGGATTTTCCATCCTGGCACTATTTTTTTTATATTTGCGTGCGACAAAATCGATCGGAAATTCCCAGGCAGGAGATATTTCGGATAAAACAGGTGAGAGGGGTTGGGCGCTTTGTAATTGGCACACCTCTGCTTCTCGCTCCCAATCCCATTAAAAGCGGATTTAATGAGAGAAACGACTCCGCTTTTTTTCAGCGCTTTCATCTCCCTCAGTGGGCGGGAAATTAAACCCCGTGCAGCCTCCTCCCCTCCCGCACTCGAGCCGCCAAATCCCACTCATTACCCGGCCCCCGCTCGCTTCCCATCCCCCGGCCAACGGGCTACTGCACTCCCGCTGCTCTGCTACTCATCACCCCCTGCCACCCACCCCTTGCCAATCTTCCCCTCTCGTGCCCTCGCCTCGACGGGGCTTGGAATACCCGTCCTTCCTGTCACACGTCTAACTAGTCTCTCTGCATGCTGTTTCTTCCATTCCCCTTTTATCGATTAGGAGATTTATGTTAAAAAAATGTATTATTGTATTCAGACAGAAGTATGAATATACGTACGTATTACCTTTGAAAATATATACTTTAGCAGTTATTACATGTAAATTGATTACTAATGTTAAAATGTGTAGGAGTTTTTAACTTGCCATTTGTGCCTGGTGAAACGTGTACAATATTAATGATTATAATAGCTAATCTACCGGTTAAGGTAGGTTTTTGATCTACACAAAACTACCAAATAGTACTGCAACAATCCCCTTGCCTCTCACAACAAAACAACGCAAAATTCAAACTTACAGCTAATTTCCCTTCATTTTCCTATGCTTTCTTTCTCCCTCCATTCCGTGCATCTTGGCTATCCTATTCCTGCACCTGCCACGCTTGCCCAATATTTTCCCCTCAATCAATGAATGTGCTTTGCATCCATTTTCCTGTCTCCTTTTCATTTCTCCCGGCAATCCTCTCTCCTCCCTCTCCTCCCTACCACCTCCTCATTTTCTCTCCTTTCTTTTCACTTCATCTTTTCCATCCTTCTCCACTCCCATTTTTCAAAAGTCCCCAATCTATGCCTAATAATAATAATATGTTATAAGAAAGCAGCAAAGATCAGAATTCATTTCAAGAACAAGCATCGCTTTCATATCACCATGAAAAGATAATCTTCAAGTTCTATCTTAGGCCAGTTTTTAAACCGTATTTTTTAATAAGGGCGAAGGATACATTTATTCGATAGTGGGCAGTAATATGGGAAAAAAATGATGCATGCTGTGCATAAATACCGGGAACTATGTTCTATATTTAACGAGATAAATTATTTACGCTACGGATTATTCCGGTGCATTAATGAAATTGTTAGGTGAAGCCGTTTATCTGTTCCCCACAACCACATGAGGTCGTGCCATACATTGATTATTCAAAAGCATATTTTAAATATTTTTAACCAAATTTTTGCCAATTTCATATGCAACCATGGAAATATTGATTGCTAATTGCAAGTTTTCCCATTAACATGAAAAAATAAATGTTTAAAGTTTCTAAGAATGATAAAACAAATTGATTTACATAGAGAGTTGATAAAATACCTAGAAAAACTAATTCTTAAAAAATATATTGAAAATTGAAATATTATTTATTTAAAAAAATGATTAATTCATTAAAGTTCGGATTTTGACTCTCTGTGGTATTGAATGAGTAATTTTAGTGAATTCAAAAAAATAAAATAAAAATAAATCCAATATCAATAAATATTTACCATTATCTGGTAACAAAGAAATTATGATACGTTTGTAAATTTAAAAAGCAATGTAATAAATATGATAAATTAGCCATGTTGTCTAGTTTTTAAGTGGGCCGCAGTTCGTTGTCTACATACCGTGCGGAATATAGAACATGCGTTTAATTTTGTAAGGACTCAATCTAAAATGAAAAATATTAAGAAAATATTAGACCTCGTGGCGAAAAATAAGAGGATAAAAAAAGTTCTCGAAAAGCTTTAACCTTATTAAACGATTATTTTATTATAAATCAATATGTGTATAACAGAAAAAATGTATGTTCACCTAATAATGTACCCCGTAGGGGACTAACGTTATTTATTTCTACTGCAAACTGCAAATTTTATTAATAAATTATCCCAATATGAAATTAATATCGACTACCGGTTACTGAAAACTTGTTTTCTTAGGATTCCTTAAGCCAAAAACTTATGACAAAGAAATTAATCAGGCGTTTCGATCCTTTAGGTTAATACTTTAATGAATACAACTAATATACCCTGGAATATATGCACTATAATTAATATCAAAAGTTATTAATTACAAAGTCAAGGAAGCCACGCCATCAGGGTCACATTGGCGTGAATCTTTCGCTTTTACGAGAAGAGTATTTATGAGCGAAGATATTTGCATTCCTTTCCATAAAATCATCAAGTTTATTGCAGCGACGCATTAGATCCTCCATTGATCGTTTGTATTAAATGCAAGTAATCGATGCAGATGATTCCGCGTGCATCCCAAATAACAATGATCATCACCTTGTCGGCCAATTTAACATCTTCACCTTTTTCGGAGCAACGTCACATTTAGAAACCCATTGCACTAGAAGACTATTTATCTTTCACTGAAGTGTAGTAGTATGTTCATGTTTCGTCCGCAGATTTGTATCTACACAGAAACTTGTCAGGATTGCGACGGGAAAGTTCCAAACCAGCCTCCGAATCAAACACGCCAATACGTTTATCCTCCATTGAGAGAGGCTTCTCACATCTTGGGAGATTTTTTTCACATCCTATTTTTCTTGCAAAATTTACAGCGCTGAACGAATCTTGTGATATGCCTATGGGCTCAATTATTTCGCCAACTTTGAGATAACTCAAAACCGTATCGTGGATTCTGTCAATCGTTTCGGAGGAAGTCACTTCCAATGGATGCCCCGAACGACGTTCATCATTTGGGGATGTACAGCCACGTTTAAACTCATTTACCCAATTGCAAACAGTCGCAAACTCAGGCGCAAATATGCAATGAACTTCATACAACTCTGCTTGTATCTCTATCGGAGTTTAGTATTTTAAATAGAAGTGTTTAATCACTGCACGAAACTCATTTTCTTCCATTTTGTTAAATGAATGAAAGTTTTTTGGTTCGGTCAAATAGGAAAATGAAACCACGCGATGCATATATTTGGAACTTTAAGAGCAGTCTAGTGAGAGAGGAAGATTACTTCTTAAAGCAAACATTTTCCGTTGCCATAAGTGCCATCTCCTGGATTTCCTAAGGATTATCGAACGACCTACGTATCTGAAAATAGTAGGCACATCTTTGTCACATTTCACAACCAGCGTACTTTAGCGCCCGCTCCCCCGGCACCACTTCTTCTCGATGAATGGTTTGGTGAGATTTCATCTGAAGCCCCGTCACTCGAGCCAGAAGGCGACGCCCACGAAAAATGTGAAACTCCAAGAACGATGTCGCATCCTGAAGACGGGGTAGGAGGAAGCGGGGGTGGGGAAGAGACGTGGCAAAGTTCCCGCTTCAACCTGTCTTCCCTTAGCCATCGACGCGGGCATCTGCACGTGCTCCATGCAATCACGACAAGATATGCGTCCTGCCTGCTAAGATGCGAGAGAATGATATCAGGGTTGGAAAGCCCTTCCACTATTTTTCTTGAAGCTCACAACTTGCCTTACGGAGGGTGTTTTTAGGGCAGGGGTTAACAGGCGAAAATTGAAGAGTGCGGAGTCGAGATATAATCCAAGTATCTTTACTCAGTGGAAAATAATCCCTCCGGACTAATTAATGCCCGAAGGAACTCTCCCGAGATAAAAAGAACAGTCAATTTGCGAGAGAATTCGACGCCGCGAGTTAACTTTAGAGCCTTTTGCGATATTAAGAAGCTGCGTGCCTTTCTAAACCCCTAATTTTCCTCCCTATATTCAAGTTTTTATTAGAAGGGTCGATGAAATGGGGACCCCTGGCATGCGATCAATGAAAGAAACGTCACTTTTACGACATTGCGGTAAAGTAGAAAGGGCAGTTCTTTCTATTAGATCATTTTCAGAATTCGATACCTGTAGTTAATGTTGAAAGTAATTAAACTATATTGTGCACCCCATTGCTAGAATTTTTGGCAGGAGGTGTTTCCATGCCAAGCATTTCCAGTGAACATTATTATTTCAGTTTATAAACTACTAGAAAATCCATAAATAAGTGTGTGGGATTAAAAAGGTATTAGTATGTACTACAAAAATTTAAGCAAAGTAAACAAATAGTATTAAATTTTCAAACTATGAATTAGCAGTGAATTAGATGAATTAAGAGATGAAGGAATTTATGGTTATATAATATAGTTTTTCCAGTCAAAAACCATTCCTTCCACAGCAACTTTTTTCTCTCACCATGGACTCATTAAATGGATTCCAACTGAATGTTACATACGTACTCCTTTTTATTCAATTTATATTGAAGAGTAAGACTATCGTATGATAATAGGATATAAGTTACATTGCATGAGTGCTATAACTTCCAAAAGCGATCTTTAACCTTATCTCTATTAGCGATTTCAACGCTAATTACCCCAACAATCTGAAAAGGACTAAAACATTATTCAAATATCCATTCCTTTTTTACATCTAGATCTGCATCTACATAATAACCCATAATCCGCCGCAAGGGCGTGTGGTGGGGAGTGTTAGGCCAGCACCTGTAAAAGGGAACAAACCAAATGCAAAATCAACCATACATGCAAACCTATATCCATAGTGGCGTATATATTCATGCAAAAATCCTTTCATTCTACATGCATGCAAATACATATAATTTTAACGCTATTAATGTAATTAGGAACTATTTGTTTCCCACGAGAATTACATTTTCATGTGAAGTATTTTAATTCAAGAGGAAACAGCAAAAATACTGTTTCGATTATCCGTAGGGTGGTTAACTTTTCATCATTATTCTTTATTAAATAACAATTTCTCCCTTAACCCCGCAAGTTTTCTCTTAGCGCGTTTATAGTTTACGTTTTTTTCTTAATAGAGATATGAGTATGGTAACAATTGATATAACAAATGTCTGATACATATTCTGCATTCGATGTTTTCATTAGATTTGTATCTTTGGTGTTTGGTACGAGAAATTAAATGTCTCCAAACACTAGAATTACAGAATACTTTCAAACGTATGCCCAAATTCTAAGTTACGCATCTAAATATTTTGTTAAAATAGTCTTATTTTATTGACTACAAGTATTTATACAAATCTCCATAGTAAAATGTGGCTTTTAGTATTGGGCATGGCATTCATTTGATTAATACATGAAACGTGGTAAATAGAAATTGTAGTACTACTTTAGTTAGCAGCCCGTATGGCTGCAACTACTCGTACATTAGAGTTGACGATGAGTATAATTATTGATTGGTAACTTTCGAATAATCAAATTTTAGCCGTTATAACAATGAAAATTATCAATCATAATTTAGTGATAAATTCATTAATTTCGTAGAAATATTTAAAATGTTGAAACCTAAACGAAAACATTATCCCTAAAAAGGAACGAATTTTGACGAAATCGATGATGGGACACAATGCACCGATTTGCAACGATGTCGGACGCATGAGTTACCGTAACTCCTTAGCATTACATGATCAAATTTCTGCAAAAAATAGGGATGCATGAGTGTCACTCGACTCCACCTATTGCATGAAGGAACATTATTTTTACAAGGAATCATATTTGGAGCGAAAATGCTGGTGGAGTCTCATAGAATAACACAAAATTGCACTTCCGGAAACCATACTGATTTTTCTATAGCCGAACTCTGCTTCCTCGTATGAACTGTTATAAAAACAACGGCATGCTTGAAGATCTAGCATGTGTAATTAGGACCATAGAACTTACTGGGATTAGTAATTTCTAATAAGTGACTTTTCCTTAAAGATGCACCGATTACAGATATCGACCGCTAAAGGTACCCGGATATGTTTTCAAGTAAATAAATTGGTATTTCATTAGAAAAATTTGAAAAAACGATTTAAATAAATTAGTAATTTCCTGCAAACGTTGCTCAAATCCTATTTCGTTTTTTCCTTCACGTAGTTCATATCGTAAACCTCACTTAGATATCAGACCAACGTATTCAATTATCACTCGAATTTTTACTTTTTTCTTTTAAAGTCGGCCCCTAGAGGCATCCAAGTGGGCTATTCAACTTGAAATACAATATGGAAAACACTTTAATTAAATAATAGCAATGCTCTCATCGCTAGAGAGATATTTGCATATGTACACCCATGGATGAGGGTCAAGATGGAGCAAGATCTGCCGCTCCCGCCCGTCAAGTTATCAGGGCAATAAAATTTAGAACTATTGTAGAAATTCATCCTTCGTAACAATTTAAATTTTTTTTACTTTTAAAATATGGATGCCCATTAAAGTTGGTGAACATAAATATTTTCCACAAATGCCCAATTGTCCTCTGTCAGTCCTTTTCGATTGTGTCGCTTTCCTTTGGACTTTTCCTAATGGAGTATGTAAGTAAGCATGAAAGAATACTGATTAGGTCTATTTTCTCCCGAACATTTCAATAAAAAAATCCTCCATTTCTGGTTGTTACACGTTGTTCTGCCTGTAAACGGGTGACTTGGGATCGATTAGTCGAATTGCTCCTATGTAAGTAACAAAGAAAATACTCGCGAACGATGCATTCTTAAGGTGGAGTTTCTTCATTCGATAAAGGCGGATACAGCCGGTTCAGTTGGAGAGAATTGCAGTTGGAGAATTTCTATGAGCAATGGTTTCTAAATTGCAAGGAGTTCATGCATATGGATTCTACTCCTCGAAGGGATTGCGTTCATCGTTGATTCATCGGGCCTTTTCGTTTTCTTTGCAGTGACTTCTCACATGTCTGGAGTTTTCAGTACGCCGTCAATCACGTCAAGTAATCTCGGCCATGGTGTAGCATTAGCATAGGAGAGGGAAATGAGTCATCTAATGCAGAATAAACAAAAAAGACGTCTCGAAGTGCTCCTTTGAACGAGACTCCTGGCGCGGGACAGTGCTGCCACCACAACCCTTCTCACTCCTTCTGAAATCCGCCCATTCGTCTCCCACCCCCACAGCGGTGGCGCCCCCTAATGACCCGCCCCACAGAGTCGCTTGCAAAAACATTCCTCCATTTCCCTCTGAATTCGCTCCTCTCCCTGTCCACACTCTCTTTCCTACCCAACATCCATTTCCTTTTCTGCATCGAGGCTACCAACTGCGTAAATTTGCGATCCCGGAAGTTCTTCCTTGCCCCACCGCCCATGAGACACGCATGCTGGGTTTCAGGCAGCAAAACGATTTCCACTATTTTTTTTAGAATCCCCTGGGAAGACGAAAGGGAATACAGTCTCACCCTACTGTTCATTGAAGGTTTTCCTTGTGTTCTAATGTAGCCTCAAGACTGGATCGAAGAGAAATTACTTTTTATCAATTTTGTTGATAAATATCACGATAAACTACGTACGCATGGCCAGTTACCTTCAGAGCAGCATTGCGTTGTAGCAAAAACAGAGCTCAATGGACCAGTTCTGTAGCTATATGTAGACTCCCACCCGCCTAGCGGTTCCCGAATGTCTTCTTGGGCCAGAATGGGAGGAATTTAACAGCTGCAGTCATTAACGCCATCGATTTGTCAACGGCTGTTTAATGACTTTTGGATAGAATTAATGAATATGCCATGTGTACCGGGTTCTACTTCGAACTCGGTATTTTTTAACAAATTCAGGCTTATAACAAGGATTGATGTGTCTAAAACCCAGATTGAAATATGAAAGCATTTTGATTTGATGAGGATCAACCTTAATGGTTAGCCAAATAGTAACCTCAATATACGAATAATACATAAGATTTCCTCCTTCAGTAAGCTGATTTCATATTAAATAATCTTTTCCTCCCTTAGTGACCAACTGATTGAAGAGTAGGTTACAAAACTTTGTCACCATGTTTCAAGACCACCATCGAGATAATTTATGCGCATGTAACTGCAAGTCAGAGTCATTGCCGTAGTGGAGATTCTCGTGACTTAAATACGAAGCGATTCGGTGATATGTTCATGTAAACTGACCATTTATTTTTTTGGTTTAGAACAATGTAGCTTGGAATTAGCTTATGAGTTAACTTATTGAGATTAAATACAGGGCTAAAATTTTTCACAACGGTAAATACTTTGTGAGTAACGCTCAGCTATGATGGAATTTGTCGAGGAGACTGACGCGAAAGGGACATTATTTTTAAGTATTTTTCTCCATTCCTTGACCTCTAGGAATATTCCATTCCCTCTCCCGCCACCCGGTAAACAATCATTTGTCGGCGCACGACGCACTTACTCCTGGGGGGCCTAAGAACCAGTTTTTTTTGCCCGAACAAGTATCCCACCAAATAAAATACTGATGTTTGAGTTTTCATAGAGCTGTCATTGTTTCATAGGGAGACTTTTGTCATTATTAGATGCAAATTCCCTTCCGTAATATTCCCATGACGGCAATTGACCAGAAAATAAATAGCGCTGAATCCAGGATTTTCCGGCGCGAATTTGGAATTGTGCATTTTTCAATCCCTTTTGGTGAATGAAAAACCAGGACTGTGAATTTTGGGGCTTGTCGGATCTCTTGTGTGGCGATATCCGTTGCATGGGGAGCGGTGATAATTGTGGGAGGGGGAGGAACTCTGGTAGGAGGAACTCTGGCTCGGAGGTGCACTGCTACTGGGAAATATTTCCCCCCCTCCCCGGTTTTACGACGGGGAAGGGTAAGTTGGCGGTGGCGGTGGGGTGGGGAGAGGAGAAGGAGATAGGGTGAGGGGCGAAATCAGATTAAGGGAGCAGCGGGCGGCGATGGCGTAATGAAGCAATGAAGGTGTTTGGGGGGTGGAGTGAGAGCAAGACGCGGCGGTGGCGTCATTGGTGCGGGAGGCGGCGCTGCGATGGAAACGGCACGAGTGAGCGATTGGCACGGAACGGGAGAACGAGAAACGGCGTGGTACCTGGAGAGAGAATGTCTACGACAATCTAGAGATTATCTAGAATAGGAATATCGAGAAAGGACTGGAGAATTCCGAGAAACTGCGGGAGATACCGCGGCAGTAACCTTTAACTGAGTCATCCGCTGAATGTGCATTACAATGCAATAATTTGAGAGTGTAAAAATCATTCGGTTTGACCGGATGGCGATGAATTCGGATTCATAGGCAATCCCGGACAAGGCGAATGATTTTTACACTCTGAAATTCTTGCAATAGGAGTAGCGAATATCTAGAGAATCTAACTCGTGGAGTCGCTCAAGCTGGGAGAGCATTCTGACGTAGGACACCCCTGGAGGGGGTAGGGGGGTGGGGCTAAATTTCAGCAGTAAATCTATCTCACGTGAGATAGATTTACTGCTGATAGATTACTGACTTACTACTTGTTATGTATTAATGAAGTGCCACACCTTTCACTTTGAATAAACCTCTTAAAGATGGCGTTAATTGTCGAAACGATTGTGGTGGAGAAAATATGAAAACATTATTTTGTAAATGTATTCATACCAAGTGCGAAGTTTTATTCAAAATTAATAGTGGCAATTTTAATAAACTTCCACTGGAAACCAAATTTTTATTCATCATTATTGTTTCAATTGTTATTTTCAATTTGACAGCAATACAAAATATTCCGTGCACTAACCCTTATTTGTCGCTCAATTTCACGTAATTTATCTGTTAGACGTCATCAGGCATCATGTTTAGACACTCACCCTTTCAGCCGTACGTGTGGATCAGCTGCAATATGCAAGCTAGCAATCTCATTTCAGTTCCAGTATAGCTGTTTATACAAGAATTGCAAATACCTTAAGTATGAAATCGGAATTTATATCAGCGCGCGTCTTGATGCATCAAAGCTTAAAGATATTCCCCAAGTTCCTTCGATGGCGTCGGAGGGTTGAAATTAATGGACCAAGGAATCATGGGATGGTGTGGGATGCTGCAACATCACCAAAAGGCGGGACTGAAGAGCATTTCCGAAAGGGAGGAGAGGACGAGAGAGGGGAGGCCACAGCCCCTCGTTCAGATCCAGTCACCAGTTCCCCTCCCCCGTTCATCGCCACTCCTCGCTCACTTCACGGGGAAATGGGTTCGGGATGAGGCTGCTCGGGAAATCAACAACCTCTCCTTTCTTTCCCTTTCGAAATATTCCCCTCTCCCAATTTTCATGTGTTATTTTCGATTCGCTTGCTCAAAGTTGAGTATCTACGCCACCCTGTTAGGGCCCGTTTAACCTGACCCAAAAGCAGTAGCCCGCATTCCCTTAGGAACGACTTTACCCATTCCGAAAGGCCTCGAATAGGAACTGAACGGTTTTCAACTCGTCCCTTACGCCTCTCTTGAAGAAAATCCTGGAATGCAGAAAAAATTATTGGGTGCTTTAGAAAATTACACGTCTAAAACAAATGAGTGCCCCTAGTCTCCAACGTGTTTGTGAAACTTCACGTGAATGCCCTGATTTTGTTGACTTTAAACTTTCATTGATTAATATTTCAATACAATGAATTTGCGGGTGAAAGATGAGAGGAATAAATTAGTGAATGGAGTATCTCAATTAAATTAGCTTTACCTCTCCCTGGAGGGACAAGAGTTACGAATGAATTTAGCTCGCGTGGGCAAAGGGATCCTTGTCACTGATGCATGCAAATGGTGAACTCTAGGGATCCATTCTCAGGAAGAAAAAAACAAGGAATTATGTCATATTCGTGCTTGTATCGAGCACGCAGCTAGTGAATATCTCAGTGCCTTTCGGAGAAGGAAATTGTCAAGGTATCATACCCAGAGCAAATAGGAGACATATTATTTTTATTTGTCTACGTCCACCCTTGGTGTAATTATAAGTGAAAAAATTTGAAGTGAGAAGGAAAATAAACATTTATTGAATCACATGTAGAATTTCTTCCACTCCCAATGGACTACAACTTGCGGATAGTGAAAGGGCTTCTGCGTTCTGATATCTCCTTGCTCAGGTGCGAGTGGTGGACATAGAGTCGAGGTCACAACAAGAAGGATAAAACAGGGGCGTCCTATATTATCCATGCCTTTCAACTTATATGCGGAGGAAATGGTGAAAGAGGCGATGGAAAAATATGACACAGAAATGAAATTCGGAGATGAATTCGTAAAATCAGTTGGGATTGCGGATGGTGAAAATTTAGTGTGCCAGTGAACCAAGAAATTTCAAGCATTTCTGAGCGCATTGGAAAGTCAATACGATAGTTATAAGATGAGAATAAAAAAAATAAAGGTTTGATTTTCGAGAATGAGGAAAGCTAAGTTGAATATTAAAATAGGAGTAACAAACTGGAGCAGATGGCACAGTCTACCCATATTAGAAGTGTCACGAACTATAATGATCAAAGCGGTAGGGTCACAAGTAGCAGAATTAAATTAGGCTTAAAGAAGCCTACCAAAGGTGGAGGCAATTGATGACTGGGAAGTTGAGTTCGTTAAAACTTTGATATGGTGTGTGGTTTTTACGGTGCGGAAACATATCTTCGTAGCATGGCTGTAAGAGTTGAGTTGAGACTTGTGAGATATGGATGTGGAGAAGGATGGAGAAGGTAAAATAGAAAGAAGGAAAACAAATGAGGAAGTGGTTGGCATGGTATAGGGGAAGATAGGGACACTTGGAGGATTTTGGGAGAAATCCTAATGAGGCAAGAAATATTGATGCAGAGCGATTGATTCATTAGCAATGGGATGTCTTTTACCTCACATCATGTTGACAGAGGGGAGAACGCAGTTCTCCCCTCTGTCAAATGTCTTCCTTCCGCACGAAATGACGCGAGGAAGGAAGTACACAAAGATGAAGAAGGGCTTGTTGTAGAGTAGGATGTTGGTTGTGTTTGGCTAGGAGAGGTAAGACAATCTTTGCATCGTTGTTTTTGTTCATCTAAAACCTACCGAATAGAACACCAGCGACGACAATAACAAAGAAACTTTCAGTGAGAACAAGCCATGCCCACTTACCTTGATCTGTTCCACATGAACAAGATAAGAAACATCACGGCTTGTATTATTCGTTGAATCGAAGAGGAGCAAGTGAGATGTTTTCACGATGACGGCGAGAAAGTTGGAAGAGTATAGATTGTTAAAAAAAGGTCCCACCTCTCAGTTCCATTCGAAAATGCCTCCTCGACAAATTCAAGCCAATCACCGTGCATGGCGCACACCACCGCATCTGCCCTCCTCCACTCTCGCCTGCCGTTCTCGGATAGAGCCCTTGTATTTCGGCAAAGAGTATCCATCATGGGCGTCTGAATGCGTGAATGCAGCTAATGGCGGTTGGGGAGGGGGTGTCAGGAGGGGGGTCGAGAGGAGAGAAGGGGAAGGGGGAGGAGGAAGGAATGGAGGAGTTTGGATAAGCTGCTTTCGGCCGGAGCGGGTAATGGGTCGGAAAAAGGGCGATTTCCTCCGAGGGGAGGGACAAAGGGAAGGGGAGAGGTCTGATGCTCGCCGATTGGTTCGTGGGTGTGGTGGGGGTTGTGGCGAAATTAGGGGGTGCAGTGGAATGGGGCGTAGGATAAGGGATGGGAGACTGGGAAGGCGCACCCCCAACCCCCTTTTCACCGCCTCCACTCACATTCGAGAGAGGATTGCCGCGTGATGCCCATTCAACCTCCATCTTCCACGATTTGCCGCAGATCTTGTCAAATCCCGGTGGGAGGGGGAAGCGAATGGGAGGAATGGGTGGGGGGGTGAAGACGGTCTCCCCCCACACTCTCTCTCTCTCTGTCCGCCACCCTCTCCCTCCTTCCCGGCTTCTGCCGAATGCCTCGGTCACACCTTTCGTCTCCCGCGCCGACGGGAGCGTCTCGCTTTGATGCGCTCCATTGCGAGAAATCAACACTTCAACACATTCGATGCCGAGCGCGGTACTCAAAAGCCATCCCAACCGATAAATTGGTCCCACTTCGTGGAGGGGAATTTCCCCATCATCACGTAAGATGCTATTTTTCGTGCGTAAGAAGGCTATTGTGCATCTTAGGGCGTAGGTTTAATCTTACGATGTTTTGCCTCCGCGAAATATGTTTTCGCGAAGAAACAGAGCCATAAGAATTATGTCTTTGGGACTCTTTATTCCGAAATGTAACGGATTACATTCCTGGGATATTCTTTAAGACTTATAAATATTCTTTTTTTTTGTGAAAATGGCACTGTAAAGAAATAAAACCCTTACCTTTCAAATACATAAACAGGGAGTGGGAGCCCTTTCACCCCCATTCCGGTACCAAAAAAAGCAATCAATAATAATTAAGATCTATCAGTAATTTCTTTTTTTTAAACTGGCTCCAGTCTAATATGACTAAATGAATATTGATTTGAGTGATATTTGTGGCCGATAATTTGAGGAAATCCATTTGTAAGGCACGAAGAAAGAATCAAAGACTTCATTACTTGTTGA
Source organism: Hetaerina titia (assembly GCA_037158775.1). Lineage (NCBI taxonomy): Eukaryota > Metazoa > Arthropoda > Insecta > Odonata > Calopterygidae > Hetaerina > Hetaerina titia. The sequence goes on along the minus strand of CM073775.1, from coordinate 97,201,991 downwards.
TTAGTTTCGCTACACTTTAGTATCATCTGGACTATTTAAGAGTCCAGATGGCGATGGAGTGTCATGAAACTAATCGACAAGTAATGAAGTCTTTCCTGTAGAAAGGCAAAGTCTTTGATCCTTCCTTCGTGCTTTGCAAATAAATATTTATTGTCATTTCAAAACTACGCTAAATTTTTACTACAATTGGGAATTTTACTGAAAAATCAATTCGACATAAGAACACTGACCCAAGTCATCGGATTCTATGCATTATGATTTTCACATCTCCGAAGAATCCTTTTCAGGTTCTAACGACCTAACACCCCACAATTCTTCTCCAAAAACAGACAAACGGAAGGTGAAATATTTTATTGAATCGTTCGGTACGGCATTAAAACGAGACCTGTCGCTCTACGTAACTCTCGTAGTCAAGGAGGAAGGGAAACATGAAGGGAAGTGAGCGTCCTCTACTGTTACACCCAGCCTCAGCCTTCTCCTCATCTTGAGTATCCCACACAGAGCTGTTTGTCACCCCATCGATTCCACCTTCCTACACCGCGAGTCGAGGTTTTCTTTGGACGGCAATGGTGCGTAAGGCCCGCTTCAAAGGAGGGCTGAGTGGAATGCGAGTCAAAGGACTGGATTCGATTGGGGCAGTTAGGACACTGGACTGAATAGTTTTCTGCTTCATGAGCTGCCATACTTCTACTTCTACATAAATACCCTGCGAGCCACCAAAAAGGTGTATGGCAGGGGGTGTAGCACCATGAGAGAAGGGTAAGGGTTGAGGGGGTTGGAGGTTAGGTGAGGAAAGGTGGGGGGAACCAGTAAGAAAAAAATATATATTTATACACACACATATATATATACACACACATATATATAGAAATATATATATTAACATATTAGCGATGAAACGTATATTTTTCGCGAGAACAGAATATACTGCTAGACATCTGATTTTTTGTGATTGAATTTTATTTTTGTGTGCACATAAAAATCATATTTTATTCAATTTCATTTAGCACTCACTCCCGTTTTTGGCATTTGTGATCCGTTAAATAGTTCAGACTGATACCCGAAAAACCACCACTCATAATGTTTACCGTATAGTGTATTGAGTGAGGTTTTTTTACCAAACCAGGCATGCACGGTCCATTTTACATATTAGTAAGAGGAACCTAAATGTAAACGCATGTATATTATTCAAGTGTTCGAAATAATACCAGTTAAAAAAGAGACATTATATGCATAAGTCTCAAGTACTTACAAAGAAATACATGGGTTGGATAACAAGTACCGGGAAAGCTCAGGAAAAATAGATTTATTTCAGAATTAGCGACAATGTCTCAAAATTCATCTAAGTACATCCTTTGAGTGTCGACACACTTTCGCCAGCGGCACATTAGGTGACTGAATTCACCAGTTTCCAATCACATCTGGTAACCAATAGAAAGCGCAAAATTTTTATTAAATTATAATCGTTCTACGATCTATTACCTCTAAGGCTTTGGGTATAATTGGTTCATTAGAAGAAAGAGATATTGATGCTCAATTGGACTTGCGACCATTTCCTGCATACGAGCATATCGTGTATCCCTTTTGCATCATATATCGCAGCATATATCAGCATCGTATACCCCTTTAAAGAATTCCAAGAAACTGCGGCAGATGCCGAGACAGTTAATTTTCACGGAGTCATCCGCTAAATGTACATTACCATGCCACAATTTCAGAGTGTAAAAATCATTCGTCTCGACCGGGATTCGAACCCAGATGCCTTGATGTCCAGCCGAGTGCTGTAGTCAGCTAAAAAGATAACACCTCGAAAGTTTAACTCGGGCGGACGTCGAGGGATCCGGGTTCGAAACCTCGTCAAGGTGAATGATTCTTACACCCTTAAATTGCTGCATTGAAATTTCAAGTATATCACTATCAAGCGTTAAATTTTCATTGCCCCCTCAATGCTTTCCAGCGTTAAACATATTCCGGCGTACTTATGCTTCTAACTACGTACGATGACAATTTTAAACGGACTCAACCGATCTACGCGGGAGCTTTTCGTTTCTGCATCAATATAAGTAGGAATACATAGGATCGTGGGACTTTTTAGACCCTTCCCCTGCCTTCTCCCCAAGCGGCCTCCATTCAATACCCTGCGGGGAATCTTGCCTGTCGGCGCACCTGGCGCCTGCCGCGCGCGCGCAACGACGCGTGCGAAATTATGGAAATCTGCCGTTGGGGAGGATTCGTTGGGGCGGCAGAGGGTGCGCAGCCCACCCGCGCCGGGTCCCTCTCGGACCGCGGGGGACTCGCAATTCTCGAGCGCGGGTATGTCTGAGTTGGCAAGATCTCGGGCGCCACAATGGCATCAAATGAGGGCGGTAGGGAGAGGTGGAGAGAGGGATGCTGGCAAGGATGCCTTTTCCGTCCCCATCATCACTTTCCATTGCCTCTGCTTCAATCACGAACACACCTCCAAAGCGATGGAATTTGAATGAACGGCAGGGAAAAGAGCTGAGAGATTTGAGAAATATGCTGCGGGTACTTCATGCATTGTTTGCTGAAAGTAACGTAAAAATATCTTCAATAATTTTTCAGCAACCGTACACACAAGTATGGGCAAACTTATGCGTCAAAGCAACAATTTCAGATCTTAAAAAGTATTCTCCTTGATCGGGATACGAACTCGAATCTCTCGGTGTTCGTCCGAGTACCTTGGTAAGTTAAGCTAACGAGGCGTCCTATTACACTCCAAGTTGGTTTTAAATGAACAAGATTTTGTGACGAAATACCGTACGTACAGGGTCAAAAGCATTCGTAGTCGTGTGTGATGCGCCACAGTACACGAGATTAAAGCCAACTTTAGACACCTTTTTTGAAAAATTCCAAGAAACTGCTGGAGATTCATCTGAATTTTTTGCATTTTAATACAAATTTAGCGGATACACATTAGCGGAGTTCTTTAAAAAGTTTCTTGAAACGTATGTTCTAAAATCGATTTATATCATCAGGGCGAAACGTTACTAGACCTTTTTTTCTTATATTTTCCAAAAAGTCCAAATGAAAATTTAATGTTTACCAAAATTTCATATCTTATGAATACTTACGCGTAATTATATGATTCTTCGCTCCTGGAAATATGATATGTTCAACTCTTATCTCACCCTTGAAAAAATAGGAGCCCTTGCTCATTGAACTGCTATCAATTATTCTATAAGGATCTGACCATTCATCTTATCTTCGTAATTGATTTAAAAAGTATTGATTGAGTTTCTACATTTTAGCAAACTTGAGTAATCAAAGTCAATGCAGCTTTGGACTCGCATAAGCTGACTGCTCCAAGCGGCTTGTTTTTAATAATTGTAATAGGCATACTATGTTTTCCTTTTAAGTTGTGTGAGTTGTGCTTAGACTTCATCGGTAAAGGCGAATGCTTAAATTGAGAATGATAGGATGAGGAGTAATACTAAACAAGTGGTCCGTTAGTACCCGCATTTCAAGCGCATGGATATGCCTAATAAGTATTTAGAGTAGCATGGAAAGACCTAGAGATGAGTGTATAAGGAGGGTGATCTAGTCAGTTGCACTTGTGGTCGAATACGCTTTATTCGGCCAGTCAGTGAAAGGATTGTACGTAGTTAGGATTATCGCCATAGAAAATCAGAGAGTAAGGCATGCGAAAAGATAGATAACCAAGTAGGGAAACGAGTACTTTCTCGATTCCAACGAAGTATCACACATAAGAAGTGTTTTAAATAAGGATAGCATCGGTGCTGGAGCAAGATTTGACTCTTTGAATCTTTATTTAGCTTAACGTAATTGCTGGCAGGTTCTTTTAAAAGACACATATGCGCATATTAAAGAATAAGGAGTTGGGTGGTCGGAAAATGGTGGATGAAAATAATTGAATGGAAGGTATGGCAAACGAGAAAGTTTTGGAAATTTTCAAGGAAGAAAGTAAATAATGGGTGTAGTCCGAAAAAGACTAAAATACTGACGTACGTAGTAAGAAGTAATAAAGTTTACACTGCACTGACAGCAGAGGGGATGAAAGGGGATCGGGTGGCTTTCTGGAGGGAATAAAGCAAGCCTGAAAGTATTTAATCCTAAGTCTGATTTACTTAGTTTAACTCTAAAAGTAATTGCACATATTTTAAATTAAGGAGGGAAAAATTCTCGAATAGACAGCGACCTTGCACCTAATTGTGTGTTCCATGCAAAATTTAGCTCCCACCAGTGTGCCACCATTGTTCACAACAATCCCGTATACTAGAATTACTCAATAAGAACGCAGGCATGTGTGACACAGGTGCGGGAGGGCGCATCGCGGAAAAAGCGCCGACCTCTCCCTCCCTCCTCCCTCGCCGGAGGCAAGGGAGCGTGTCAATCGGTTTGTGAGACGGGGGAAGGGAAGGCGATGTGGGCGGAGAGGACTGGAGGGGTCGGAGGCGGAGGGGTGGCTTTGAGGGGAGACGAAAGCCTTTGCGGGGGACGATCAGTAGCAGTGAGCCTTCGGAAGGGGGGCGTGGGTCGGGGTCAGGCGGAGGAATGGGAGGCGATGGAAGGAGGGACGAGGGTTGGCTGAACATCAACACGAATACTGAAAAAATGATACCTTGGATTTGGCACCTATATTTTCCTGAATCAACACTAGATAACAGATAATACGGAATAATAAGTTGGCGTAGATAAATTGTAGCTTGGTGCAGACACGCATAATGAATTAGGCACTGTGTTTTCAAAATGTTCCGCGCATATTTAATCTTAATTTATGGAAAAGATATACCGTCCCTTCCCGTTGGCCGATTGTCGTCAAAATACTGGCCAAGAAGTAGTTTATTTTCACGATACGTCTCGGGTAATGAATGAGTTTTCAGGCTGGCATTTTCCGTTATTACGAGTACACTCGAATTCAAATTTCAACTTTTGATTTTGATGAAAAACTTAAATAACTATAAACTGACTAGTGCGTTTTCACTAGCAATAACCGTGGGTGCATTCCAGCTGTCCCTTCATGGAGTTCCAGGTGAGTCGCTAAACAAGGAGGAACGGGTGGCACACGGAAGTGTATTTGTTTTCGATGACAGGATTCAGTGTATAAGGCAAGCAGCATGCAACATTTAATAAATTGCAGGTTCGGTATAAAGTGATCGCAAAACGCTTAATTTTTGGGTGAACAATTAGCAAATTCCAATTACTGGTTCGGTGACCAACCCCTGCCTTCACCACCGCGGAGGGATGAGCGGGGGTGCGAAAGGAGGGAGTTTAAGGCTTTGGGGGCTGCGGTCCCGCGGGAAGAGAGAGAGAGGGTTACGGGGGTGGTGCGGGGAAGATTTCTCCCCATTGGGAACAAAATGGAAGTGGTGCTTCCGAATTAAGTGGTGAGGGGCGGAGTTGGAGACTGGTGCAGCCGGAATTGACGAGGGAGGTGTACGAGGAGAGAGATGGGAGGGGGGGCGGATTAGAAGTGCCTTCTCCATGGGGAGAGGGTGGGTGCGGGGCTGGAGGTGGAGGGATCGACCCCCTGGGGGTCTTTGTCTGGGTGCCTCGCAAGGAGGCGCCTCCGCCGAAAAATGGAATCGGCATTATACCTGGGATTCCCTTCTTTACCCAAGAAATGGAATTCCTTCAAAAATAGCACCGCGAAATCCAGCAAGCCAAACCAAGTCAAGGGTTATCACTAGTATTTTATTCATTCAATTGAAAAATTGTTCTAATACACACCTCCTTTTAAGTGGTATCTCATATCTATCGATGCAGTGAGACCTCTGCGCCTCCCCCTTCGTTTTCGACAAGTGTTAAGCCTAAGCATATTATGAGTTTAATAATGCAGGAAACTAGTGACAAAACCGTCAAAATGAATAAGAATGAATTCTGAGGCTCTCTATTAGTTGCACCACAGTTATTTATTCGTTATATATTTATTCGTTATATATTTATTCGTTAATTTTCTTTCTTGTTTCAATAACATCTTCGGCTAGTAACTCATAAGTAATTTATTCTCACTCACCTTTTTGCATAAACATTAAAATTTTATTAGATAAAAAGACGAAAAACGTCCTATTAAAAATAGCAGACCTTTAATTTCAAATTATTTAAAACTATAGATAATTCTTAATAAAATATTAGCCCGTTATCGTCGTTATTTATATTTAAATGGTAATATTTTCAAACGCTCAAATTTTTGGGATCGCTCCTATCAGTACTTAAATGTCGGTTCGATTTAATGCCTCATTGGTTTTTCTATCATTGGAGTCTAAAAGTTCTTTTCCAACAAGAAATCGTACTTAAATATGCAATTCGTTCAGCATTTTGCAGCAGTTTTTTCACACAGGAAAATTAAATTATCTTTTGCAATTAAACTATGAGCTCTCTCAATTTAAATTATTAATGTCTCAAGTAGTGCGATGTGGCGTAAATACACATGAAACATGTAATACATATTTTTTTCCGTGGTTACAGGAAAGGAATTAAATTCTGCGTGCTGAACCAAATAGCAACTCCATTAACGCGTTTTTAATTTTGGTTAAATACTCGTATACACGCAGAGAACGTACGGGAACAAGATCCAATTATCGACAAACCTACACCAATTCTAGCATCGTGATTTGACTCCGATTAATTTTAGACATAGGAATCAACCTGGTTTAGGAGTCACAACTGAATATGATACATTTGAAGAAAATTTAGTGTCCAATGTCATTAGCAGCGATCGTGCTATTGTGCATTGTGACGATAATCAGGAGAAACGTGACTTGATGATTGAGATAACACCAACATTAAAATACAAATGCAAATTATAACCATTGTGATGAAAAAGTTAATAGAATTTCAATCATATTTTAGATCAGAATATTTCAAGTGGTCATTCTTTCCATTCAAGTGAGTACTTGCACGAAAGAGTGTTTAGTGCGTATGAGGACGCGTTGGGTCGGAATTAATGTTCAATTTTCAATAATTAACATAAAAAACAACCCCGAGTACCACTCACCAAAAATCAAATCGCCGGCCTCGGTGGTGGCGGGGTGACATCCTCTCTGCCATTCCAAGGGTCGCGGGATCGATTCCCGACTGGGTGGATTTTCCACCACCTAGGGCTTGGGTTTATGTAAATTTGACCGTTGTTATCATTGTTAATAGTGCGTTGTTGAGGCCAAAATGTCCTGTTTTCGATTAATGCTAAATAAATAAATAAACACTACACTAAGTTATATTCAAGGAGAATATTGCATCATATAAATGCTATCGAAGTAAAAATCAATGAGTAAATTGCATGAGAATTTGATTTATTGATGTTATTTGCCGCAAATTAAACATATTCCTCGCCATCCAGAGAATTTAATCATCTGTCTCTGTTTGAGATCATTTGGTTTTATTTGTACCTCCAATGTCATATTCTATTCCTTCGGTATGCATTTTATGATGGAAATCTCCCGTTTGTCCAACTGGTTGACTTGTCTACATTTTAGATATAATAGACTGAAAGGAAATAAGGAGTAGAATTTGCCTACGTAACATGAGGCTTTAACACTTTAAAAACAACGATCTACGAAATGATTTTGAATGCACGAAAACACGCAGATGTAACATAAATGTGGGGCCGTGCATTCGACGGTAGTGAGAACATCAGACGAAAAGCGACTGGCAGCATTTTAATGCGCGGTGCTACATGAGAGTAACAAAGGTCCTTTAAACATATTAGATAACTAAGGAAGAAGTTCTACAAAGCGTTCATTAGATGATTCGAAGGAGGAATGAGTCCAATGAAAATTCTGAAAAGTAGCAACGAACATTGTTGAATATTGGGAGGGAGAGACGAGGCAAAGGCACTGAGAACGAAAGGAACGAAAAGGAAGCAAAGGAACGGGAATAGATTAGCCATAGGAAACAAATGAAGCACTTCCCAAGAATGATGGCAACACTCGCAGTAACTGGAAGTGAAGAAAACCGTGCCCTGTCCACTACTCTTCCTTGCCTTCTCTCAGCTGACTACCCGCCAACATGTATATTTACTAATTAACTTTTTCGAATATCAAGATATATACATGTATATTCATTCTCGACAGCGGAACAGTGGCAAAACAGGGAGTCAGTAAATACTGAGTCCATGCAAACTGCTGAATATCATTCTTTTCACCCCCCACTTTCCCTTAAATATATAAAAGCATTTCTCTCTCTCTCCCTCGGCAACCAAATCCTTATCCCGAAAAAAGGGCAATTCATTCCTCAGGGTACGCAACCCTTTCCTCCACCTCCTCTCACCTCAGGGTTCTGGAAATTACAAATTCCTCAGCGACGCACGCTGGAATGAGGCGTTTAAAAAGATCGGAGGGGATGGCGTCACCCCCCGCCGTCCCCCGCCCGCCCTCTCGATCCCGTTTGGAAACGAAAGAGGCAACCGCTCTCTCGCATTCAACCCTTCTCCTTCGCCCAAGAGGGAGAGGAAGAAGGCTTTGGCGGTGACGGTGGCGAAATTGCAGGAAGGCCAGGGGGATACGTAGAATGAATTCTTGTGCCTACAGAAATTACAGTATACAATTAGTATGAAAGTGCAAATGCAGTTCCGCGCGGCATTAAGGGCTTCATCTTGTTCACTCCTTGTAAAGAGAAAGCCAGCACAACGGAGCGCATAGGCGTCACGGTGTTGAATAAAAATTTATACCACACAATCAATAACATGCTCCAGAATATCTCAAGACGTTTAGGTGCAGTTGGAGGATTCTACATCATCCAACCACACGTTCTAACATTTAACGACTTCAAGAATTTTGGACTAGAAGTAAATTATTTGTCGTCATGCAATCGTCTTTGGCCATATCATCTAACCAAAACCTCTATTAACGATTTAATACGTCTCAAGTTATATATTAACTAAAAATAGAATATCCTGCCAGAAAATTGAGAAAGCATCAAATACATATTAGTATTTTAGCTAAAACTTTATGCCCTGGCGTAAGGTGGCATTTCAGGTGTCCAGTCAATTTACATTCCCCGTTACATGACCCTTGAGAGAGGGCAGCCAAATCTATGCGCCCAGAGTCGGTGAAGTTAAACTCTTCAATTAATACATTGTTGTTTCGCCAGGAAATGCTTAATAATAATTTTTTGTTACATTTAACGACTGCATTTTCATATATCACTGTTGGAATATTAAAGGTATTCGCGAATGCACACACTTTCCATCAACACACAGATGTGGTACACTGAACGTGAGTAATATATATATATATATATATATATATATATATATATATCGAAAGACAAATTTTACGAAAAATATCAAACTTTAAACCGAAAATGTGATTTCTTTTTGTTGAAATTAAATCTTTTACAAAATCCAGCGCTCTAAAATAATTTTCTTTATTTTGACAGGTAAGCTGGAAAGGAGTTACTGAGAAAGAAAAGTCACTGTCTCCTACTCACTACTCGATGTCTGATTCGGCTCATGGCTGGCAGTAACTGAAGTTTGCAGAGAAAGGTAAAACATCATACTGGAGTTAATATAGAATATATTGTGGACATATGTGCTAATGGTAGGGCTACCAGGGCTACTTGTAACGGCAGAAAGTCTCTTCGCTGAGCGCCATTAAAAACTTCTTCAAATCAATGGAGGGGGATGGGGGCCAGACTTTCCTCTGGAGAGGGTTGACGGATGGACAGAGTGCTTCGGGATGCGGGAGAGTGGTCCAGGACCGGGTCGGGTTCTCGGAAGGGGGAGCAGTAGTTGGGTGAAGGGTTAGTGTGGCGGGGTCACCGCAATAGGACTCCACTGGTGTGTCGGGGCGTCTAACTGGACAATAAAAATAGCAAATTATAGTGACCGTGATAGCCTACAATAGAGCAATAAAATACTTCCATTGAGTTTCAAATTCAAGTTGACAGATTAAATTACATATTTAGAGTAATTCCCTTGGATATAAAGAGGGAAACCCGATATTTTAGGTGTGTGGTCCTCATTTAGGTGTTTATTGGAGTTCTGGGGTATTAATACACACAAAATATTCAATGTATTTTAGATTGGCTAAAACTTAAAAGCTAAAAATTTCAGGCTTAACTTTGTGGAATTCCTTCATGATGAGGTAAAAAAAGGAAAACTTTACACTTCTTTTAACTTTTTAATACAATACGACCATGGTTTCACCCTGATGATGATGCGCAGCATCTACATCAGGGTGATCATGGTCGTATTGTATTAAAAGTGTGTGGAAGTGTAAAGTTTTCCTTTTTTTACCTTCATGGCTAAAGCTTAGTCGTGCAAATCAGGAACCTTTTTCCAGATTTTAGAGTCCATTATTTTCTATGAAGATAAAAAGTATCTTCAAAACGAGTGTGAGATAAATTTTTATGCTTCAAATTTATTTCATTATTTCCTTTAATATTTCTGCAAGAACGTTAAAATCCTGAGAAACAGGTGAAAAAGTTGTCGACTGGTACGGTACATAATTACAACGGAATACCTTCCAGTTCTGCAATCTGATGAGAAATGCCTTTGAAGGTATGAAAACAGTTTGCTGTTCATGAACTCCATATAAATATAAATATATAAATATATATATATATATATATATATATATATATATATATATATATATATATATATATATGAAACGAAACTCTGTCACAAATATAGTCTTTTAAATTTCACTCTGAGAAAATAAGTGTCTAAAATCAAGTAACAAAAAATATTCACAACTAGTTCAGAGGAATGCCTCCTTGCACCCGAAGACTGTGAATTAGCGTGTTACCATCGAGACTAAAATGTGGTTTTGAAGGTGTTAAATCATAGTGTACCACTTAAAATTGGTTGGCCAAAGATACGCATTTTGATTGGAGATAAAAATTTTCTCTTCAGTGATCGGAAACGAGATTCCGAAAGAAAAAATATATGACCAAATATTCATGACAGAGAATGCCGAAAGGATGTCATTATCCCGATTAATGTGATAATTAATAGGCGCATAATTAGGAGGGAATAAGTGATATGTTCTTTAGCTGGAGGAAAAAAAATGAGAAGGAGGAGGTGGCAGGAGGGGTGACCTGCCTCCTCCAGGCTCGGCCATTTGACGAAAGAAATGTTCAAATTTCGAAGTGGAGGGTTGGGGCGAGCGGTGTATGTGAGTGGGGGGGGGGGAAGAGGAAGGGCAGGTCACGGAGGCATCTTAGGAATCCCGAGGCAAATGGAAAGAGGGAGAGAGGGAAGGGGAGAATTGGGAGGGCAGGCCGTCTGGGCGTCCAAGCTTATCGGCTTCATTTCTTCAGTCTGGTTCAACCTCAAGAGCCGAATGCTCGGGGAACGCGGTGAAGAATCTGAGAACAATAGACTGAAGGAGAAAGACATGACGTTGAAGAGTTAGAGGGGCATAATGGTGGGTGATGCAGAGGGGCTAATATCCCAAACTGAAGGAATTCAACCCATGATGAGGATTCTTAATTTTCAATTACATTTCCAGCCGAGACTTAACCGAGAAACGTCTGGAACGCGGAGAAAGAGGAGAGCAAGCGTGTAATCTCACCTATCCGTCGCATGCGTTGCCACATTCCTAAATTAATTTGTTGTCTCATACTGATGTACTGGTTGAGTAAACAACATCAGAGGAAGAATTTCGCACGTGCAATATCTTGATATTTAGAAGATATTAAACATTTCAACGAGAATTCTGTCACGCGTTAATAGACGGTTTTTAAACATTTATTTAATATTTTATTCGAAATGATTCCACGTGAAATTATTTCTTATTCTTTCTTATGCATGTATCGATTAAAAATAATTTCAACGGTCCTCCGTGTTACTTTTGCGTATTAGTATTTACTGGAAGTCATTATGCAAATTCAGACTATGGCATATGAAAGAGGAAGACAAGAACGGCGATAGAGAAAAAACTAAAAAATATTGGTTAAAAGTCACCTCAAAGAATTCATAAACGTAATATTTTGAACTTAAAACATTCACAAAAAATACATAAAAAGTTCGTACTCAGCATAGTTTTGTTAAATATGGGAAAACATTTTTCTCGAGTTTGAGATGATAAATATTTGAAGATAATTTGATAAGAAAGTTTCAAATTTAAATATCCATATTTTAGGAAATCTTTTCAGAGCTCATGAAGATAAAAAATATTTAAAAAACAAGAGTTGTCATTGTAGAGTATCAGAAGTGTCTTATCATATCAATTTATCATGCCAGAATGGAATTCTAATTAAGGAATTAAACGCACAATTATTGTAAAGGACATTAAGTGAAATGAGGGGGAAACCCGGTGTGGGAATGCTCTATCGACTGATGGAAGTATAGAAGAGAATCTGATTTCACTTGGAATGCTCTCCAAAGATATATCTATTGGCTACGTTCATACCTCAAATATCTTTAAGGTCAGACTATTTCAAATAAACTAAAAAGGACGCCAAAAATGAGCATGAAATTACGTTAAAGAACGAGATTCACCATAATGTTTTGTATAAAAAGCTTTCAGACGCTTTTTGACTCTATGCCAAGGAGACGAATATTGTTATGGTACCATTTCGCAACGATATAAAAAGCATTTTCATTAAAACGTTGGTCGTAAATGGTATTTACGATACAGAAGTCAACGTGACGAGCATGAAATACCAAATAGTATGGATACATTTTTATGATGGCGTAATTGCGCTGCTCATTTGTTTGTTCAATGATAATTTTGCTTAATTGCAAAGAACGGCGATGCTTACCCCGGCTATATTATCATGATATGCAATCAATTGCTTTGAAATATAATTGCAAGTTTTAAGATTATAAACAAATTCGGACTCATCTTCATTTTTACATAACTACTTTAGGTTTTAGTGCGATGCTCTTGTAAGAGTACGGCTGGGGTTGATTCTACCCATAATATTCTTTAGGTTAATTTAACTATTTTATCAATAATGGTGCACGATGAACATCTTGTAAACATTTTTTTAAGGCCCTAATCTTTCAAACAGAAAAATAATTCCAAATTAATTTCCTTCGAGAGATTCTCAATGGCCCTAATAATCTTCGCAAATGTGTGCGAGAAAATGACGTGAGTGATTGGCATCCACTTTACAAAAAAATCATTCAAATGCTTTGCATGCAAACAACTTTCCTGGTTCCGCGAGCGGTCTTCCTTTTAACCCGACGGTCTTCCGAAGTGGCGGCTGTGGACACGAGTATGTTGCCGGCGGAGGAGATTAATGGAGGCGGTGGGGCGAATAGAGGGGAGTGAAAGAGGGCTATGAATATGGGGGTGTGCACCACGCAGAGGGAAGGGAGGGTTTGAGCGGTGACAAGAGGACACGCGGTGATCAAAGAAAGACGGGGGGGAGGCGCACGGCCGCTGGCGGCGCTGATAATAGCATCGTGGCATTGAAAGGGCCTGGAAGGCTTATGAAAGGGCTCCCTGATGGAGGCGATGAGGGGCGTTCAAAGAGGAGACGGACGAGTAATGAGTGGCGTCCATGGCGGGGCCCTGGCCGCAAGGACCGGCGCAAACAATGTCTCGTGCGAGCGAAGGACAGGGGGGGGGCAAGAGGTTTGGGGGCGGGGCCGCCAGGTGTGCTCTGGCTTCGACAGAGTACAGAGTACTTAACGCGTTGCCCACCCCGTGTATTTTTCCCTCTTCCTACAAAGGCAGACTCCACATCGATGCATGAAAAGTGGATTATTTCTTTTTCCTCGTTTCACCCTCGTTTAGTGTCAAGATCGACAGCGCCTTTTAATGCGGTTCGAAATAATGGGAACCAAAGTACATTAAGGAATAGTTACAAGAGTGTAGTACTGTTCTTGGGAAAAGCAACTCCATAACTTTCATGGATTTATCACATTCCCTTTTCGTTAAGTTTTCAAACCTTCTATTCTCAAAGGGATCGGGATGGTGCGGTGGCTTACGTACTGGCTTCTCACACAGAGGGCTCGGGTTCGGATCCTGGAGAAGGCAGATATTTTTCAGTGGTATCCTGATCCCTACTTGGGGTGTTTTGTGGAGAGCACTTTGAGTGAATACGACGTCTGCCGGCTGGGACATTAAACTGCTAACCCCTTGGCACCTTTCGTCAAAAGTAGGCTAATACCAACGTCGGGTTTCTGTTCACCCTTTCCCATCCATCTCTAATGGAGCAAATTACCTCAGAAGTCAGTCGCCTATCCTAAAACTACTACTAGTTCAATCTTTTACCATCCAAGCCCGTGAAGGTTTTTATTTCCACGACCCATAACATCTTGGATTTTTTCCCAAATTGCATGTTGGGAATGCCTATTACGAATTAGCCATCACGTCGGAAAGGATTTTCCTTTTTCGCTGACCTTGGCTTTATATAGAAGGGTCTCCCCAACGATTAAGAAGGATTAAGAGATCTCTTGGTCTCTGAAAAGCACCACTTCTCCCTAAGAGAAAGATGCTCCCCTCGCATTCCAACCCATTAATATTCATCTCGGAATGCGAGTCATAGTAAGCTGCCAGTTGCGGGTCTAATACTTAAAGAATCTTCTCCCAAACAAGGAGGCACGTGATATCGAAAGGAAATTGCCGTGAGACGTAAAACTATGAAACCAGATAGCGGAATCCTGTCAGAGAATTCGGTACGACATTCGCGTGTGATACGTACTTTTTTGGTGTTGTGAAATAGGTGCGATAAGATATCGTAATAATTGTAAGCGAACGCACAAGAAGTGAATTTTTTCCACATATTTCATGTCACTCTTAGTAGCCTGGTCTTGTCATCTCATTTGACCTTAGGTTATTGCCTTTCATGTTACAAAACCTCTCATTTGCGTAGAGAAGTATGTCTCACTTAGATAACTCAGTGCATGTAGTTATCAGAATCCACAAAATTTTAATTATTTTGCTCATATATTCTGAAGGGAGATATAAGGGAGGGAGCAGGGAAGTATTCGTGATTGAATAGCGGCTTATTGTGTTGTTGGATGTGAGGTTTTTAGCAGAGACAAAGGTTTTGTCGCTGTACCGTTCGGTAGCTTGTGTCCATCCAAAACCTATCTCCACCAGTAGAGTACATATAATCATAATATTGAAGCAGAAATATAATATTTCGATGTAGCGTGCATAGTACCAACTCAACTTCTGATATATATAATCTTGAAAATGACGCTCTCCGGCGACGCACAAACACTAAGATAATAAATATTACACACACAGAAACATAAAAGAAGGACACTTACGGTAGATATTTACGTTTCGACGGCACGGCAGTCTGATGACGGCATTCTGATGACGACGGCCGTGCCGTCGAAACGTAAATATCTACCGTAAGTGTACTTCTTTTATGTTTCTGTGTGTGTAATATTTATTATCTTAGTGTTTGTGTGTTTATATATATATATATATATATATATATATATATATATATATATATATATAAACTATCTAATTCCCATCTATCAGATCTTCTAAAATCTACCAATCCACTTCTTAAATCCTCGCCCCGTTCCAAAATCACTCCCAGACCCTGCAATAAACCTAGATGCAAAACATGTCCTATTTTCCTAACCAGAATCCCATCCCTCTCCCACCCGCTCTTTAACTCTCTCCCACCAATTCCCTACTCCTCGTGTACCTCCAGCAATGTTGTCTACCTCCTCAAGTGCCAACTTTGCCCTGCCTTTTACATTGGACAGTGTACCACACCCCTCAATATTAGAATCAATAATCATAGAGCCTCATGCAACAATTCCTCCCTTATTGGTATGCTCCCAATCCCCAAACATGCCTCCGAACACAACGCTGCCTTTGACCAATGTTTTAAAGTATCCGTCTTAGCATCCCTCCCACACTCAGACCCTCCACTGAAACTCAAAACATTAGAGCTAGCTTTCATCTGGCTCTTGGATTCCTGGAATCGCCCAGGTATTAATATTAGACATTAATTGCCCCCTTTATGCATATAATTTCATCCCCCTCCGCCCCCAACAACTTCCATATCATCCCCACCTTTTTTAAAATTCCCGCGCCATACACTACCCCTCCAAACTCCTCACCTCGAATGCCTTCCCCCCCTTTTTCCCCCCTTTTCCTTTCTTTTCCCCTCTTTTCCCCTCTTTTCCCCTCTTTTCCCCCATTTCCCCTTCTCCTTCCTACCACTGCTTTCGGGCCCTCCTCTGCCTCAGTTCTGTTCCTAATTCCTCTTGAGAAAGGTGGTTGGACCACCGAAAATTCGAGAACCAGTGAGTTTTCCCTCTTTTGTGTGCTTTGGTTTCTGTGTTTGTTATGACCATCAGTGAATTTATATATATATATATATATATATATATATATATATATATATATATATATATATATATATATATATATATATATATATATATATATATATATATATATATGGGTCGCGGTGGTCCAGTGGGTAGAGAGTTGGACCACAGACCGGAGGGTCCCGGGTTCGATTCCCGGGCAAGGCACTCTGGGCACCTGCAGCTCCACCCAAGCTAGTTGATTTTTCGGGTACCAGATCGTCCTGGGAAACCATAACCGGCACAGGGAAAGGAACTGGCCCCCCTACCCTGATGTGTGAATATTCACACGCCGTCGGGCTTGGTACAAGGGTGAGCTCTACCATCACCTACTAAACCGACCTTCGGGTTGATTACTGCGTTTATGGTTTATATATATATATATATATATATATATATATATATATATATATATATATATATATACACATTCAAACACGAAATACCGCCATATGGCGAATAAATATTCATTCAAATTGAAATAGAGATAGGGAAAATGGTAAAGGAACACATATAAAGGACAAACACAAAAGAGGTGGGGATGGCGGACGTGAGCAGATCACGAATGTAAAAATATTTTCCTCGACCGGGACTTGAACACCGGATCTCTCCACTTGCCGGGCGGATGCTCTAAACCACCTGAGCTATCGAGGAAGAGTACTTTTACATTGAAATCTGCGATCTTATAAAGCGCCAAAGTGCTCCGAATTATTGCCCAGAAGATGGCGTTAGGGAGCTGTTACACCCACCAAAGGAGAAAATTGACAAACACAAGAGGAGAATGGACAGTAGGTTAGCAAGCATACAACATCATAAAGGATAGGAACGGTGCGTTTCATGGCACGCATAGCCAGAAGAAGAGACGAGCCACATTGGCCAAATACACATTCAAACACGAAATACCGCCATATGGCGAATAAATATTCATTCAAATTGAAATAGAGATAAGGAAAATGGTAAAGGAACACATATAAAGGACAAACACAAAAGAGGTGGGGATGGCGGACGTGAGCAGATCACGAATGTAAAAATATTTTCCTCGACCGGGACTTGAACACCGGATCTCTCCACTTGCCGGGCGGATGCTCTAAACCACCTGAGCTATCGAGGAAGAGTACTTTTACATTGAAATCTGCGATCTTATAAAGCGCCAAAGTGCTCCGAATCAGAAGCGCCGAAGTGCTCCGGCCTACTCCGAGGCCTGAAGAAGGCCTCGGAGTAGGCCGAAAGCTTAAATTATCTACAGTGTGAGTGTCCTTTTACGTGTTATCTGTTTTATTCTGTGTTCTATTGTGCCGTCCAAAAGTTATATTTATATATATATATATATATATATATAACTTTTGGACGGCACAATAGAACACAGAATAAAACAGATAACACGTAAAAGGACACTCACACTGTAGATAATTTAAGCTTTCGGCCTACTCCGAGGCCTTCTTCAGGTCTGACCTGAAGAATGCCTCGGAGTAGGCCGAAAGCTTAAATCATCTACAGTGTGAGTGTCCTTTTACGTGTTATCTGTTTTATTCTGTGTTCTATTGTGCCGTCCAAAAGTTATATCGCTCTCGTGAGTACTTCCGCATCATCGATATATATATATATATATATATATATATATATATATATATATATATATATATATATATATATATATATATATATATATATATATATATATATTCACTTTCTTGGAAAAGCCACGAACGTGTACCCTTACCACCCTTACTCCCCCGTACTAATAGAGAGGACTGGATTGAAAAACCCCATACTTCAAACAGAAGGGCGGAGCTCTCTCTTCAGAGGAAAAAGGCGGAGAATCCGGTGTGCCAAAGTGGCGACTGGGCCTCCTCGTCCTCCCCATTCCCTCCATTCCCTCTTTCCCTTGAAACCGCAGCATCTCCTCTCCCTTGCCCACCGTGGGCACTCGGTCGCTAAGCATCGTCCCCTCGCTCGAGTTAACGGTCCTTGCCTTACTGGCGCCGTCCTCCCCACTCACCGCACTCGGAGATCGCCGGGCTATATACGCCTGCTTAACGTGCTCTCACGTGGCCAAGTGGGAACCGTGAGTGATTTTCTGCTTTAAGGTTCGTACTCCGTAGTACCGATTCTCCCACCGTTTTACGGTGATTGTCGCTTCCTTTGAGGCGTGCAAATTCAACAGAGCCACCTCTGTTCGGCCTTTCCACTTTATTTGCTAATTTTGTGTCCATACGGAAAGGCAAACATTGTTTGCCTTTCCGTAGAGGGATATCATTGAATATTAAATGGACAATCTAAAATGTGAGTGACCTTCTGTGTGTTATCTATTTTGTTTGAACATATATATGTCATATCTTTTCTTCCGAAGAAGACGGAGTTCGAGTCCGTCGAAATTATCGAGATATTATTGTGAGTGTTCTTTTTATGTGTTCTCGTGCTGTGTGTTGCTGTCTAAGTTTTTGATTCAACACTTCCGTGTTACTTCGAAGAAATCATCTATATATATATATATATATATATATATATATATATATATATATATATATATATATATATATATACATATACATATACATATATAGCCAGTCCTAACTAATCTCCCGAGGAAGACGGAGCACGAAATTATCAATAAATAACGTGTGAGTGTTCCTTTTATGTGTTCTCACATTGTTTGTTGCTGTCTAAGTTTTGTATTTAAAACTTCCGTGAAACTTCGAAGAAGTCATATCATATGTAAAATACATATTTATTATATATATAACAGGGAATGGAACTGGCCCCCCTAGCCTGATGTTATGAATGTCACACGCCGTCGGGCTTAGTCCTGGTTGTACTCTATCATCACCTACCTAAACGACCTTCAGAGACACAAGGAAAGACACTTACATATGTAGTTTTGACGTTTCGAAGGCATGGCCGTCAGAATGCCTGTCTCGGGGGAAAAGCGGAGAGCAAATGTGTTGGGAAAGGATAAGGGAGGAGAGGTAAGGGATATTTGGGCGGCTATTCGATAGATTCAGAGGGCCTGATTCATATTTTTTTTTCAACTGCAATTATTCACCAGGGTCCTCCGTAATATTTTATATATTACCGATATGAATCCTGTAGACGCATGCTTGACTCTGCCGAAAGTCTTTCAATGTACTTTGCCTCTAGAAACTCCGCCTAGTGAGCACGGAGACTTGAGCAGCGCCATGCGTCACCATCACCCGGGTCCTATGGCCACCTCTTTGTGCACTGGGTGATTGGAGTGTCAGCCACCGGTGTCGATTTCCTTCGCCCTTCCGTCTTTGTGCTCGTCGCCGAAGGGTGCTCACGGCGCCGAAAACCGCCGCCGGCTTTGACGCTGAGTGCACCTTCGCAAAAGCGACAAATTGGCAACCCTCCCCTCTCCGAAACTGAAGGAGAGGGAGCCGACGTCGGCAGGTGCGCTAATGACCAACCAACCTCGGTCTGCTCCCACAGCCCTGGCCACCCCCTGCGCCCGCTCGAAATTGGGACGATCGAGGCTGCACGGGGTGCAAGGGAGCTCCACCGATTATTTCTGCACTCTCGGCGAAGAGTGACCGAGACGACTTTCGACCACTACTATCTGCACGTACGACGTGAGAGGTCAATCCCTTTATTTTCCCCGGGCAACAATTCCTACGAAAATATTTTTATTTCATGGGGTCAAACTCGCCAACGGGGTAATTGGAATGCATCCCAAAACAGAATGTAGAGTCATTCATGTGGTGAGACTTACTGTAACCATAATACATTAACCCACATCATAAGATTGTCATTGAAATAAATAAAATGATTTATTCATTAACGAATTTTATAAGTTGTATGCATGTATTACATTATTCACTAAAACCGATTGAAGACATTTAAATTTTATAAGGCCAGTCATCAGGCTTGAAATTTCCTCTCCTCGAGTCAAAGAGGCATGAGTCGACATTAGAAGTGACACGGTCAACTGTATATTTCATTAAATAACAGTACTCTTAATTTATTTTAACTACTTATTACTGTATAATCGTCAAAACATTGAAATTTTACAGCAGATCTACATGTATCTGTGGATAATGAATAAGTACGTTACTAATTCTCTCTCCTTCGAATAGTTCATGCTTGCTTGATTTTTTTCTTCCGTCTGTGGTTTTCCTTACTTTCGGTGCATAAAATATTGCTGAAGAGCTTTGGCTACAAACTAACCCTGCGGATTAATCTTTTCTTGCTAATCATTCTGTACACCTTCAACCGTTCAATGCTGTTCCATAATTATATATTTATTTCACTATTTACTTATTGCAACGATTCTTATCTTAGATATCGTATGTTTTCAAATCCCCCAACTCGTATCCATAGCGTTGAGTTATGAAGATAAGACAGGGATTTAAGATCAAATAACCGAAAAGAATGGCTTTTACTCTTTTACTTTTCTTTTCAACTGACATTCGTTTGTGATGATGTCATTATGCCTCATTATAAACTTTATGTAACAAGTTAGTTATAACTGATGTAATTAGTTTACATTTTAATGAAACAAACTGAACCAACGACGTCCAATTGATGAAGACACCGCAAAGCCTCTCATTTTTCCTGACAAGATGCGATTGGAAGATATAAGACGACTTCCATTTTGGTTGAGTCTGAGACAGATCGAGAGGATGTCATGTTTTGAGCCAGTGGCACTTCTTGTGATCCTTCTTCTTTTTGATTAGATATTTTTAAAAACTCTTAGAGAATTGATTTTTACATAAGTTAGCCAATGGAAGAGAAGTATGTAACTTACAAGAACGTGCCCCAGTAAATTCATCGATTTTGAAGCAATTAGATAATGAAAATTTATAAAATATTTATTACATTCTGAATATAATATACGATCAATATACTTCGATTCTAAGTTTCTAAAATGGGCTGGAGTTCTGATTGATTTCTTTTGCGCTATGTTCTTCTAGTGCGATTGTGGTTTGTGAACCCCGATCAAAAATTAATGCCTTTTAATTTAGATAAACCATTTTTATTTTTTCACCATACTCTCTCTTTAGTATTACACATTTTTTTCAACGCTGCTTCAGTTTCTTAACTCCTAAATAATGTGATGGATCCTACTCCACAAAAAAGGCATTTTTTTCCGCAATCAACTCCTCATTTTAATGAAATCTCTTGCCCCTCAGACATTTTCTAAAACTAAAAAACAGCAGTCGAGAGGAACCAAGGTGGGGAAGACGGGAGACGGGTTACGAGAAAACGAGTGGGTATCGGGAGTCCATGACTTAAGCGGACACAACCGCGGAAAAGAATTTAGTGAGCCTCCATGGAAGAGGAATTTTTTGTGCCCATTCGTGGACGTGTTTTTTGTAGTTCGGTTTTAAACGTACCAAAAACAATTATGCCCCCGTATGGATATGACTCTGTTTCAATCAGTTAATGTAAATTATTTCTTGACAACTCTAGGAAAGAGTCATGCAGCCTTTCTAGTTGAAGGAAGCGTCTCGCGCCCTTTGATTTAGACTCCCCGTAGCAGCCTTTTTCTTAAACTATTCATTGGTTTCATGTATGAAGTGATGTATCAATTTTCCGTCCATAGTAACGTAAGAATGTGTACAGGACTGAGCATTTTTTGAAACAGCTGCAAATCGAACTGAGTCATAAATGTCACTTTGGTTTTTTTGGTGGACTGTGAGCAATCGCGCCGAACATCTTGTGGATACCTTACCCATTTTTCAAGCATAGATACATAATATCCGGTCCCTAAAGGTGCTGACATAATTAATAAACCTCACGCATCTTCACCATTCTGTCCTTTATCACTATATTCAAGGAATATTAAACTTATAACGGTATCTGGATAGTTCCGTGTTACTTCTGGTGATATGGCCACTTTGACTCATAATTCACTCGTAATATATTGACATAACAATGCAAAATTCAACCACTATGCTTCGTAAAACCGGTGGATCATGGATCATATCCAGAAATGAACGAAAATTTTCATTTACGTCCATATTTTCAACTTCACAAATCCCCAAAGGGACTGCTCCTGATCTGTATTTTTGACACATTCCCTGAGTACACTCGCTTCGCCTGGGGGACACTTGCTCCGTGAAAATCCTTTGTCGCGCACGAACCACGAGTACCCTCCCGCCCCCAAACCCTTCCCGAGGGCCCGTGATCCTCCCACCGCGGCCGGAGGAACACCCCGGGCCCACGTCGCCTGCCTCGACGCTCGGCGTGCGGGGTCCCCGGAGGGCCCTCGAGAGGGAGGGGGGCTTCTTGGCGATCGGGAGACAAAGACGCCGAGAGGGACTCCGGATGCGAGCGCCCTCCCCACTCCCATGCCCCGGAACAACTCCTTAACCCTCGATGTGCATTCGTCAGAGGCGTTTTCCTCTCTAACACGCCCCTCGTCATCCGACGTGGATGGGGGTTCGGTGTGGGAGGAAGTGGAAGGGAGGTCCTCGGATGAGAGTTACTCCCTCAGGCCCTCTAAATAAGAATCGAAAGCAGGGGCCCTCCCTCCCCAATCTCCTTCCCCCTCCAGGGAAGGGCCTCCCCTCGAAGCGGAGAGCGTGTGAGCGAAGCATACTAGATGGCAAACCCACGCCGACGACCCGGGGGGGGGGGCGCTTGAATTGGCGAGCCTCGCCTGAGGCGAAGAGATATGAAAGCTGATGAAGGAGGGATATCACGGCTCGGCTGTTGCATCGCATATATGCGAAGACGACGCGGGAGCTCTCGAGGCGTGCAGGTCACGTGTGTGTGGAGATTTTGTATCCTCTTGCGTGACTATTTTAGCAGAGAAAATAGCACGTGCGAACGCACGATTGAGTGAAAGTATTGGTCACTCGTAGGTGCAAAAGCAGTTTAACAGCGTAAACTATTTGCCGCTGGTAGCATCAACCAAGGAATTGGTCTCGATCAACTTTTCAATCCCTATTTTAAACTCAAATAAATTTGTGTTCGTATTTATTTAGTGCCATACAAGCCACCGATAGGGTATGTGGCAGAGGGTGAATACACACTAGACCAATTTTGATTCAAACATGTCCCTACCGAGGTCGAACAATGTTATTATGATTCCCTATCGTTCATGGAAAAAATGGCAACTTAAATCTATCTGTTCGACACATAATCTCTATTATTCTATTAGCATGATATCTCCTACCGTAGTACGATGGGGGTAATAATACATTTTCAACATCACTGCTAAAGGGTCATCCTTCGCATTAATGTAAAAAAATTAATTTGTAATTAAACCATCGCTTAGTGAGTGGTTCCCAGTTAATAATATTGAAGTGTAATATATCGACATAAATACCCCGTGATCCGCTAAAAAGGTGGGTGGTAGGGGGTGCACGCACAGGTGGGAAGGATGGGTGATAAGGGAGGATATGGGAGGGGAAAGAGAAACATATTTAGTAAAAATCTATGGAATAACTTGACAATATCTATACATGCTGGAGGAAGATTCAGTTGAAAACATGGGTTAATTCACGTAATAAATTAGTTAATTGTTATTCGAAAAGAGGGAATATAAAAGAACCACAATCATTTATAATAACCTTCCCCCCACCATTCAGGGGTCATGCAGAATTAAAAAGTACGAGGGAAAAATTCTTCGATAACATGGACATACGTGTATATTAGCTACAATTATTAATACTTGACGTAAAGATAGTCTACGAAGGTGCACATAAAAAGTACTAATTTATATAAATAACTTTATCTACTTTTAATGAAACCATTTCAGAGAGTAAAAATCATTCGCCTTGACCGGGATTCGAACCCGGATCCCTCGATATCCGGCCGAGTGCTTTAACCAATTAAGCTACCGAGACGTCCTCTTACACTCTGAAATTTTGGGGGCTTTAAAGGAACAAGATGTTATGACGAAATACCGTACATACAATGTCACAGGCATTCGTAGTCGTGTGCGACGCGCCACAGTCCACGATGTTAATAAAGCCAATTTCAAACACTTAGGCTGTTCATACCTTAGACAAATTTCAAGAAACTGTAACAGTAACTTTAACGGAGTCACCCACTATGTGTGCATTATAATGCAACCATTTCAGAGAGTAAAAATCATTCGCCTTGACCGGGATTCGAACCCGGATCCCTCGATATCCGGCCGAGTGCTTTAACCAATTAAGCTACCGAGACGTCCTCTTACACTCTGAAATTTTGGGGGCTTTAAAAAAATTGGTTAAAGCACTCGGCCGGATATCGAGGGATCCGGGTTCGAATCCCGGTCAAGGCGAATGATTTTTACTCTCTGAAATTGTTGCATTATAATGCACACATAGCGGGTGACTCCGTTAATAGTTACTGTTACAGTTTCTTGAAATTTATCTACTTTTATTTATTTGTAAAATATACGAGTGATTTGTCTGTCGACTTAACATCGAAAAGTAGGTACACTATCCTGGGCTTCAATCTACTTATATAGATTATCGGTGTACCTACTGGACCTCCTTACATACGCTACCGTTCGGCGTCCAGGTATTCCTAAATCATTTTTATTACACTTTAAACACTCATTACACTTTACACTATTTAAAATATTTTTGGTGTAATAAATGTGGGTGAAATCTGCGGAGGAGGAGAAAAATCAAACAAAGCTACTTATCTAAAAAAACAACTTTCGTTTTATTTCCTTAAGGAAATTATGTTCTGCACGCATTTATTTATTGTAAGCCATATGGCTGAGATATTAAAATACACCATATTAGTAATTTAGCTGACGTTTATAAAAATACAGGATCCTGTTGAATTGGGGAATGTGTACCTTTATCCGTTCCTCCAAAAAAAATTCATCAGGACTGCATTTGCTGCGACGAAATGGTAAAAAAACGTTCAAAACATTTTTCAAACTAGGCAAAAATTCAGTACCGCGCTTTCTCAATAGAATTGAACAAAATTTTCTAATATTTAACAGACCGCTCCTTGATTTATTGGAGTAACAATGTATTAGCGCGGAAGACGTCTGAGTAATCTTCAAAAGAGTCTACGCCAAACGCGGTGTAGTGAATGTAGGCATTGAATATTCCTTGCCGTGGTAGCGTCAGCGCACCAGTGCCCTGAATGTACGAAACGCGAGGCCATGTCGTCCCTCGCTCGATCGACGCCGTGTTGAAAGGGGGCGTGGGACGAGGCACGCCGCCCCATTCAACGGCGCCGTAATATAGTATAACAGCGAGCCTCTCCTCCAGGGCACGGCTTTAGGAAGCGAGAGCTTTCGATGGCGTCCCATTCAACTCCCAGTCCCTCAAAACCTTTACACTTCCTCCCGCTTCTTTTTGCAACCCATCTTACCAAAGAGATAATTAAAAACTTATTTTTACCTGGGTGTGTTCATAAGAAAATCGTCCTCGTGTGGCCTTTGCCAATCTCACCGGTCTATTGCAAACTCCCCAGTTTCTTCTTTTTGGGGATAATAAAACTCTCCATGCTCCTTGCATCCTACATTGAACGGCAGAACATACTAAGCTTAAATGAGTGGTAAGTACAAAACACGGATTACGCATCTTTCAGCTTAAAAAAAACAGGCTTAACAACAGTTCAGGACAGATTTAATCAAGCTAAAGAAGTGGCTCCACGTTAATGTATTCACATTTCATGCTTATTCAAATAAAAATGGTATTTTAAAAAGAGATATTTTTGAATTTTTTTTATATTCTATAAAAAATATAAATGCCATTTTTCTGACGCCTTTATTATTTTGGGAAGGAAAAAATATGTGAAAGGCGAAGTACTTCCGTTGACCAAATTTTTCTTACACGTATTGACGGATAAAATTCTTGAATAGTATAGTTAACTGGTCAACTTTACCTGACGCTTAATTTTCTATGAATTTTCAGAGGGGCACGTCCCCGTAATATTTATTTCCTGCCATTTCCTCAGCTTAGCATTTAACACAAAATGAAAGATACAATTTGTAATTCTAGCAAGATGTGGCAATGAGATACGTATGACTAATGTCATAGTAAAAGAAAAATAAGAATTTAGAAGATGCATAAAATTTAATGCACTGCTCATCGAAATGAGTTTATCTTTCATCAGAATTACTATCCGAATGGATTCTAATGAAAACTAAAATAAGTGTAGTGAGTTTAGTATTTGATTACGAGGAATAATAACAATTATAAAAAATTAAGATTGAAGCAATAATTGAAAAATCAATTTTTTTACAAGAGAAGCCACAAATTGATTTCGAGCTCGTTAGCAGTGATGTCGAAAACGTTTCATTAGCCCCATCATATTACGGTAGTCGAGATCATGTCAATAAAACTAGAGTTTGAGAGTGGAACTGGCAATTTTGAGACGTTATTCTTAAAAACGAACGATAAAAGAACAGGATGACATGTTCAACTGCGGTAGGGACGAAAGTATTTGGGGGAAATTAGTCTACGTGTATTCACCACCCACATGCCACCCACATTTATGCCACACACCCTAGCAGTGGCTTGGGGGAAACTGAAAAAATAAAATGGTAAAATAATAGAAAATACAAAGCTCATCTAGGTGAGAAAATCAATATAAAACCACCGTTTACTGATAATTTCATAAACACATTTGTTGCTTGATTAATTGGTCGCAAAATTGATGACCGAATTTTTTCGAAAATATTTTTTTTGGAAACCTTTAGAATTAATTTTGAGATGATAAAAGGCTTCATTTCACTGCATTATTGAAATGGGGGCTGATTCTGTGTGGGTTCAGAGTATATGAAAACTTGTAGTGAGAGAGGTGAGAGAGAATTCGGACATGTTTCACGGGAACTCAGAAGGGTGAAGGGGTGGGAAATACCCGGTGGAGGCGCGATTAATTTTGTGGGAGGCGGGAAAAGGGGATGAAAGGTTAACAGGAGAAGTGGAGAGGAGTTTCAACGTTTCCTTCTTCGAGAAGATCAGGCGTCCAAGCAAATCTGAATGACTAAACCTCGTGGCCTTACCATCAACATGAGGAGACCCATCTTCTGCAAAAGTGACGACAGTGAATTATTTTATATGAAAACGACTATGGCCATTATTTTGCGGAACGGAATATTTTGTGAAGACAGATCAAACCATGATTGAGAAAAAATGAATTTTGTCCTATTTTCGGTTGTGCTTCCTTAAAATCATGCTTTTGACTTTTATTCTAGGAAATATATCTTTAATCATAAAAATACTGATGTTTTGAATTTAGAATCAAATAAGTGCGTGAAATAACCACTTGAACAATAGCAGATTTATTTCAGATATTGCTATAATTCCTCAAATTTCGTCGAAGTATATCCCTTGAGCGTCGACACACTTTTGCCAGCCGTTTTTTAACGACTAGAGGGCTGTCTGGTAGGTGGATTCCGGATGGTCCTTCAGGGTACGCGTGCAAGCTTCTTTGACGGCACTTAGGGTAACATGGTGGTGCCCTTCGAGGAAATATTTCACTTTGGGGAATAGGAAATAGTCTGCTGATGCCAAGTCGTGACCGAAAGAAGGTTGGGAAATCGTTGCGGTGACGTGGCAGAAGGTCTTCGCAAGCAGACATTCGACTTCGCTCTTGGTCGTTTGTTAAAAACCTTCGGGAGGATGAGTTTGGTGCAGTTCTTTTGCGTCCGCAAATTTTCAGTGATAATGGTGTGAACACTCATTTTATCAATACCAATATGCTCTGCGATCAAAAAAAAACTTACCCCATGGTCTGAATACAACACTTTACGCACACGTCAGGATAAAATTGATTGCCAATACCTTTGATGTAAACCTTGTATATTACGACAGGGCGAGCCTATCAGTATCACTTCTCCTTTCAGACTTTCCAATGGATTGCTGCGTCTTATAGTGAATACTATCTGCAGAATTACGACTGGGATCGTAAAATAAAAAAATCGGGATTACATCCAACCTTTTTGTAATCCAATCGCTCGAACCTTTCGGGCTAAATTCAGTCCCAACGTTCCGAAGGAAATCCCCCATGAACACGACCTGTGCTATGAATGAACACACTCGCCGCCTACCACCATCCCCCAAATCTCTCTCCGCGCATCTCTTCCCCCCTGGGGGGCATATTCCTCCCCATTCATGGACCCGGAGAAGGCCAATCCTTTCCGCCCGCCTTCCCGGGCATCGAAAACTCCTCTGGTGCCAATTAGGTGCTTCGCCCCAATCTCTCCCCCCACACCCTCCCTCGCTCAAAAACTTCCTTCCCCTTCCATTCCATTTCTCACATACATTTCCCTTCCCTCCACTTCGGCCTTTTCAAATTTCCTCCACCCTAATATCCCGCCGGGGGAAAGGGCGCCCTCATCATCAGCGTCGCCTAATTAGTCAGCCGTTCCCCCTAAACATTCGAAAACACCTCTTTACAGCGCGAAAGCGGCGTGGGTGGCCGCGTGCTTGTTTGGAATGCTGCACGCAGGCGATACGACGACGATGCGGATTATGCCCGCAGCGGGGACAGCTGAATCGACGGACGCGCACCTCCACTTGCCTTATTCCACCTCCTCCTTCACATGAGACTCCAGGCACGCCTGGAATGATTATTCAGCCAGATTGAGTCGCGAAGAATCTCCGTAAAATGGTTTTGTGGTTCCACGTGATTACTATCGTGACCGACTACGCTGGGGAGAGAGTGTTTGTTGGATTTGATTTGGCTAAACTCTTACTTTCCCTATTTCGTTTGGCAATGTCGAATTTTTGTATTTCTCATTCGGGACTCTGATCTTCAAAGTTTGTTCGTAGAATCTCAATTTTTTGTCGGCTTAGATGTCGACGCTCCATCACTGTCAAGGTGAAAAGAGAGAGAGAGAGAGAGTGAGGGATCGAAGGATTGGGGCACTTGATAGATATTAGGACGTACTGGTAGATAAAGCGATCCCTCTGCTTTCCCTCTCCTTAACAGCAATGGTATGCGTGCGAAAACCCGAGATGGAAATGCATACGTTTCTTGTGATCTAAACTGGCATTTTTTTATTTTGAAAATGATTAATAAGCTTTACAAATTTACGCGTAAGCTTTTATGTGCATATTTTCATAATAATTTTATGTGACCACAAATATGATTAAATTTTTTTCATTTTATACCCATTTCCGGTCTATGGCTACTTTTATCTTTCATCGGCGTTTAATTATTGGTAGGTGCGAAATATCGAAATATTCCTCGCACATTAGTGCTGGTATACAATTTGACTATTTCCTATCCCCAAAAGTGAAATCCTCCCTCAAGGGACACCATCATGGCACCAAAAGTGCCGCCAAGGAAGCTTGCACCCGTAAATGAAATGGATGATAAGTAATGGGTTTAGAACAAGTGCTTACTAAGACAATCCTACGTAAATCAAATGGAAGATAGCAAAGTAGAGAAGTCGACAAAGAGCCATGAAAAGAGTGGGAAGGTGTATGCAGTGATGCAATACAATGCACTGATGGGAACGATTCCTTTATGGGGAGCAGAAATGTTTCAACGGATGAGTGAATTCGGGGTGAAAGGCGCCCAGAAATCTTTGGTGTGAGGGCGGGAAGGGGAGGTTAGAACGAGGGTTAGAGTGATATGGGGGTGTCCGAGGAGGCGAATCGTTGCAGTCTCTCTATCTCCTTCTCAAATTTCTCCCTCCAAAGGAAGCGCTTACACCACGAAGCCACCCTTGTAATGATGGGGAGAATCTTGTAAAAATGGGGAGATGTGAAATTTCGACCCCCGTCCCACTACCACTAGTACTTACACCATAGAACATGGGAGGGCTAACCTCATCCTGCGAAAAGAAAGCGCTTCATGAGTTTTCATAGCACAATGAAAATAATGAAAAGAAGCCTTTTGCATAGAAACGGGAAAGTATTTCAATAACAATGATCCTTTTCCCAATTTTGTCAGAAGTGTTTCGAAAAAATTATATAAAGGCCGTATATATTATTATTATTAGGTATGTTTATTATATTATTATATGGGAGGGGATATATATATATATATATATATATATATATATATATATATATATATATATATATATATATATATATATATATATATATATATATATATATATATATATATATATAGAATGAATATTTGTGCGCAGTATGGCGGGATTTTCAAGTTTGAATATATATATATATATATATATATATATATATATATATATATATATATATATATATATATATATATTGCTCGCTGTATGGCGGAATTTCGTGTTTGAATGTCTGTGTATATTTATACATACACACACAGATGCATATATATACATATTGCTAAATTATTTCATACCCACTTCGAAAACGTTTTTCTATTGTTTACGATAAGCATTATTAGACGCATTTTATTCAGCTTTGCTTCGTGCAACTTGAAACTTGAAATAAATCTTGATTTTGCACTAATACAAAGTTAATCTTTATATATTTTTCTAATTAGAAAAACTACCTCAATTGGTAAAAGGTCCGCTCAGAGGTTAGTATCCCGGGATCATTGATCATGAAACAGCAATACATTAGACCTTAGTTTCTTTGCTGAGCTTAAATTAGTTATTTATTTGGGATTAATCTTAATGTTGGCTAAAATTTAAATTTATAATAATGCGAAAACATTAACGACCTTCCTTTCGTTAACATTTCGGAACATTTTGACGCTAAACATTCTGATGAAGGTCTCCATGGAAGAAAAAATTAAAGAAATTGCTACGTGACCAGAAAGAATCTCCCAAGTAATGAGGAAAAAAATGAATGAAAAATAGAACGATATCTGAGAAGATAATGGCCTAGAAAACTTCGAAAGCGAGTGTTTTTAATTGACTAGAACTTAAGATGACGAAGAAACTTCAATTATTAAAATATGCTTAGACAGATGTCCTACCATCGCACTCCATTGCCAAATCTTGTCCCTTGTGCCGCGTAGAGAGTTGCCAGGCAAACTTGTGGCTGCCAATGTGTACTAAGAATGTTCAAAGCCTGCTAATAAGACAACACTACGTTTACCGTAGAATTCGGTTTTCCATTTCGTCCGTTGCACTATTTCAAATCTTGACGACAGCGAAACAATTGTGAAATTACTCGACAGATACATTTAACACCTATCTACTTTTTGTCTTTCATTTTAACAATGGATACATTCTTAAATTCCTATTCCTGGAATAAAAAGTGCAATTAATTACTACTTTACCAACTAAATTTCTCATCGAAAACGTATACTTAAGGGGCACTTAATGATTCACACTCTGAGCTAAAACTCTGCCACATGTCCTCGTTGTGGTTTCCAATATATGATACATAAATTATAACTTCACCGAGTATATATGTGCGCTATGTCATTCTGTTGCTGAGAAATCCATCTCTGGTCAATGGCAATTTTTTTCATACAAAACTACACTGTTGATTGGATTCATTTTTACTTGGTCGCGAAGGTACACTCTTGTTTCAAAAGTCAGAATCATTGGAGATCAATAATTTAGTGTGTATGAAATATAGAGAATTGGTACTTAACTCGACGTGGTGTCTAGTGTGTGTTATAGTCAATAAAATAGCAGTTTGTACTACGCAAAATGACCCCATTCCCAAGCGAATATTAAATATATTTACTGGTTGCTATTGGTGACTAGAACTAGGATTCACCTATTATAACCATAATTAAAAAAATAGTGTGACTAATAACGCAAAACAGAATTTAAACTATCTCAGAAAATCTATTTTCCCCCCTGAGGGAATTATAAAAGAATAGATCATTATGACTTAGCAAACTTTAGCCCTGCCTTGTACGTCTCCTTTCAATTATGGTACTGGCTTTTCCTTCTTTCCCAGCTTCTTCAAAAGTGATGTTTCCATCACTTATTCTTTGCCTTTGACCAAAGGTCGTTATCCTGTTCCATAGAGTACAGCTCTTTTCAAGTCCTGTGCAAGTGTGTTCTTTCAGCGAATACTCATTTGATTTTCAACAGCCATTTCCTTTTTTTCTTTGTAATTCACGATATACTACTTACTAAAGTATGCACGTCTATAACTGCACTTTTCAGTGGAGGCCTTTTTTGCCAATATTTTTCTTTAATTTCCGTGATCCCGATTAACATGCCGAACTATTTTTCCATGTTCTCAGAGTATTCCTTCTTGAATTTTCAGCATTTCCTTCCCTGGTATATAGAATATCGTCAAAGATTCGTATTTAAAAATAATATTCCCCGTTTCAGTTGCAATTTAAGAAACTAACGTTCGATTTATTTGATATTGTTCAAATTACTTTTTGTAATTGTCATTTATTTAATCCTCATTAGTTTAGTTAACTTTCCTCACAGGATACGTATCTTATTATTCGCAATCGTATTTTTAATGCACTCACCACATTCAACTTTTTCCTAGAAGTTGAATCGAAAGACATTGTTGAGTGGGAAGTCACAAGCGTAACGACTATGTCTGGAAGTGGAGGATGGAAAAACCGTGGTGGCTCCCTTACTGCCTTATATATGAACGCATTCCTAGTATACGCGACGTGAACCTCGCAAAAACGTGCATATTCACATGCATACTAAAGTAAAACTCATATCAAAACAAGTGCTGATTTCACCCAATAAAACAGTTCTTTATAATACCAGAACGGAGGAAATAAAAATGAATCTCAACCTCTTATACGACAATCCTCCACCATACCAAGACAGATCATGAAATTATCTTGAAATTAATGCAATTCCGTGCTGAAAGGACATCACCACGGCTCGGTGTAAGAGTTAAAACATGTAAGTCATCGGGCGATTTCTCTGCATCCACCGTTCTATTCAGTGTTATGCGATCGATATGCAATGCATTTCAATGCTTCCTCAGCTCTCATTTTCATATTTGGTCAACCATTTTATTTCCAGCGAGGTGATATGCCGTTACTTTTATTATTTCGCAAATGCTCCCCGTCTCATGTCTTCTTTAATTTTTTGCAGAATGCCTTCCGTAGTGTGACTCGATCCTTTTGCTTACTCTCCCATATTTCTCCGCAAGTGCGTCATCCATTCCCCACAGTCCGCTCCCCAGTCCCCGCAACCGTCCTTCCGGCATTCAATTACTACCGCACGCCCTTCAACCACCATGGCGAAAGTCACGAACCGTAAATGGAAGTCGATCCTCCTCGGATTTCATCAGGTAAGTATCTTCGTCGGAACTTCGTAAAGGGCATTAAGACGCGGGGAAAAATAAATCCGAGGAATCTCTGAGGGTAAGGCTCGGAACAAATTTTCCACTGTTCCTAAGAAAAACGCTTGCATACATTTTCGTAAAAGACGATTCCTCATCAGCGAGAAAGAGTCCCTTTGACGTCGAGCTTTCTCCATTTCTCAAAGCCTTCTCTTCCTTTCCTCGACTTACTAAGGATGAGAAAATGGTGTAGGGTACTTCCCAAAGAAGAAGAAGAGGAGGAGAAAGAAGATGAAAGCTGTTGCTGCCACGAAAGGATTATATTCTTCGGGGGAGCGGCGGAGTGTTGCGGGAGGAACGATATGGAGGGGCGATAAAAATTTCCACCGGCGATGAAAGCGGGCTCGGAGGGGCGGGCGAGGGAATGGATGTCGATTTGGGGGCCGGGGACTCCATCGCAGGGGTGGGAGTGCCTTCGAGGAAGGGAGGCGAGAGATGAAAGTTTGCGTCGGTCGGGGCGCGCAAAACCACGGGGAATTGGGCGGGGGGGAGCACGTGTGCTTATAAAGGGAGGATAAGGGGGGGCGGGCAGGGAGGGGGGAAGGCGCACGGACTTGCTTTGTGGAAACGAACGACACGGCCTCTAATCCTGAGGGCTTTCATTTCATACAATTCATAACGGGTAAGCAAGGGAACTTTTTTTCAACGTTTCGGGAAATTTCTGTTTTCATTTTCCGTAAATATTGACAATTCCTAAAATTCTCCTATCTTTTTGTCTCTTGGTCATTTCCTTCCCAAAATATTTTTGTTGCCTGTCCAAATCCATTGAAATATCATGAAACATTTTTGTGACAGTTTCACGATTTCAAAATTTACGTGCTCACGAACTTTTAATTTGTAGGGAACCCTAAAAGTTTTAATTATATCACTTCACTATCTCTCAAAGGATAAAAAAATATAAAATACCTATATTTTCTAAGGACTTGATTAGACTTTGAATTTTTGAAACTGAACATGGTAGAAATAAGGTGTCACTCTTGAATTGAATTGTGTTGGAGGTGGTTTTTTCCCTTCAGTTCGCTGAAGAGGGCTACTTTGTGGCCGAAACACGCGTGTTCGACGCATATCCTCGTCTGCGCTCTACTTGTTTTCAGATTCTCCCAGACGTTGGGCCCTTTAAGTGAGTGTGTGTTTGTTTTTTGAGTACTAGTGTGTGTGATTGGTCTGTGCTCGCCCTTCGTGGATAGGCGCAGAGTGTGTACTTGAACAACATCCTGGAATCTTAAACGGGGTCTTCTCTACAGCCTCGTGAAGGATTACATTTCCACCTGGAATCTTTAACGAGGTCTCACAGCCTCGTGAAGGATTCCAGACGGGATAGTATGCGTGTATGGCTGTGTGTGGTCCCTGGCATGGATTAATTTCCCGCCAACCATCACAGGTCGAGAAGTTGTGGTTGGTCCCTGACGTGGTCCCCGCGAAAACCAACACTACAATTTGGTCTGACGATAGTTGCGACTGTTTATTACGGTCAATGGAGTTTTCCCCCCTTCTTACTTTACCTTAGAGGCCGTAGAGCTCTTGATATCTTGCTAGGTTACTCTTAGGTGGCATGGACAAGGGCACGTGAAGCAGTAGTATTCTAAAGCATCACCACACTTAAATACAAGTAGTTATAAGAAAAATCTATATGTATTGCTATTGAGTTGTGCCAGATTGCCTATCGACGATTCTGTTTATTATAATTTTTGATAATCTTTTATTAAAGCATCTAAATCGCCCAATTAATAAGATGCATTCTGGTTCCACCGTTAACTTCTCTCATTATGCTTCAGTTTCATTGAAAGTATAAATATTCGATACGTCAGCAGCATATGTACGTACGTAATCGCCAGAAATGCTCAATCAGCACCTTCGATTCAAACGGTCCTCGTGTTTAATTTAAGACGAACTAAAGGATCAAATTTCTGCTATCCCTCTTAATCAGATATAATTCCGAATAGCAAACAGATATGCTTAAGGAAGTTGGTCATCATGAGTCAATTTTAGAGATAAGTTTGCAATTCAAGAAGCTTTAGGCAGAAAAAAGACGAGGGGTGGATTAGTGCCAATTTTTTCGACATCCTTTTTAGGAACATACCAACGGATTCAGAGTTCGACGCCATATCCGGCGGACAAAGCAATTTAGTCGAACTTCTCTTCTTAAGAGTAACTAGTATATGTAGTTCAATCAATGGAATGGAGCACCACCGATGCGGCGTTCGAACAATGGGTTCGGGTACTTCAATTCCAAACCACCCGTTCTGATTTAATTCATCTTTAACTATGCGAGCAAAGGAAGATAAAAATATGAGCATCATGCCATTCGTTGATCCAAATCAAATCCATTGAAAATTTATCTAAATTTTTTCCTTTAATAAATTCGAGAGTTTGGTATCAAATACACAAATTCAATGTTTTTAAGTTTTAGTTTCGAACGCAGGATCTCGCTGAGGCTCTCATTTCATTTCCGTTGTTTTTTTCTCACATTTCACTATGTAAAAACCACTCCTTTGATAATTCACTCCTCTCGCCCTCAGACGCCATTTTTAATTGCGATTTTTATTCTGAATGCGACGCATATTGAACTCGACACCTAAGGTCATCTGGGGCATACAAGGAATCCCGTCCGCCTGATGACTTAAATTCTGTTCCTTCCGTTCTCAGAAACTTTGCTTCCGTATGTGAGGGAAGCGTGACAATTTGGGAAACTCCCGAGTTAATTCTTCGGCATAAGTGACAAAGTCCAGCGGCAAATACTGAAAACGCCAAAAGTAAACAGATTCCTGTTCAATCATCACATGATTACTATATTCCCACATATGTTATGCACTTTTTATCTAACTACTCACAAACAAGGAACGTGTATCAGAAATTTTCATTCCTGATTTCCATCCAGATTTTCACTGACATCATTTAAATAAGCATTTCAATCATTTAAAATCCCGTTGGTGCCCTTCTCTGGGAGGTTTCTTTCTTGCCTTCAGAATGATTGGAAATAATTAACCTCCTATAGCGAAAATGGAACGTTGGCTCGACTAAAACGCCACGAATAAGAATGATGCACAAATAACTTAACCTGGACACCAAATATTATCCCACGAAATTATCTAACGTGATTTTTACTAATTATGACAAGCCTAAACTCACTAGTAAAGTGTACTAATTTTTATTTGATTGGAAGACACAAAGTTTTTGAATTTATTATTCAGCTCTGAGGTTTTGGCAGGCACGACTCTATTTATATTTCTCATCGAATGCCGTTCTTTAAAAAGGCAGCCAATGTCATGCACTGAATGTCTTTTTGCACATGCTACACTTATGGATCACCAAAAAAAACATACGTAGCGAATAATAGCTCATCAGAATGATTTCATCTGTAGAATACGACGCTAGATGTTGGAGGTTGCTTCGTAAAAGTCTTTATTTAGCATTATTATTGGGCATATTATTTTCCGATTTTCATAACCATAGAAACTCATTAGATATGAAGTATTTGACCCCGAAAATACCTTATGTGGCTTAATCAATAACACAGTTTTAGGCGTAACATGGTGAAAATTCTTCCCCATGAAAGAAGACACTATACTTTTCCACATAAAGTATTGTTGTTACAATCTAGGTTTCGTTACAGCGTAAAATCGTCAAGTAACTCATACATTGTGAGAGAAGTTCATAGCGGAACTAAATTGCATCTTATTAAGTTGGTTAAGTTCGATGCTTAAAGATAATCAATAATCATAGCGAATAGAATCATCTATAGACAATCTATTGTCTTAGCCACCTCACTACCAATACATAAACACATGATTTTTATTGGTAATTTTGTCATTAGTCTATATAAAATATTTTGCCTCATTTACGCATTAGATTGATCATATAACTATGCATATGTCCTGATCTACAACCTTAACAATAGAAAAGTGGAATGTCTTGGGGAGAAGTTACATTATTCTCATTCTGCCTAGAAAATAAAATCACGAAAGTCAAGTGTTGGGCTTTTGTTTTGGTTTTAAATTCAAAGGTCGAACAGGGAGGGGTGAGAAGATGTGGCGTGGCAGGGCCGGCGCGGGATCCATCACCTTGGCGCAGCCGGCCCTGAGTAATCCCGTTAGCAAGGTGTTGAGCGGGTCGGAGGCTGGCACATAATGCAATCCTCCCTTCCCAAATTATACTCGTTATTAAGAGGAAGGCCCCGGGCAAGAAACTTTGCCCACCACTCAAGATGGCGGGCAGAGACGCGTGGTATTATGGGATGGAAGAGGATACCTTGAGGAAAAGGTGCCACGAGGAGATGATTTCCCTCTGATACCGCAGCATCTTTAACACTTGACTGTTTTGGCTTCATATTTCCAATGGCGTCAAAATACTTTAAACGTTAACAAAGCTGTAGGAGTCTAACTAATCGGAACTCAAATGAGTGATTTTTTATCAATGGAGAATTCAGATATAAAAATAAAATTAGGCAAATCTGGACCGCTTATTTAATTAAGTTTTTTCATTAAAATGCTACAAAAGACAATTAATTCTTTTAAGTAAAACTAAATATGGACAGTGAATTAATTTTTATTAATGAGAGTTGTACAGAAGCCTTTCCAGTGCAAGTGAAGGCTCAAAGATAACACAGGCCAACAGTGTTTTTGGTGCCGGAGCTTTTAATGCTGATTTAAAGAACAATTGGGGTGCTGAATCCAATTATGACACTAGTTTTTTCCTATCAGCTATAGTTTTCAAGATATAGATAAGTTGTTACTTACGTAAAAAAATCTTCTACATGATGATATGGGAATATTATATTAATAATGATGTCATTGGCCTACAATATAGAAATATACATAAAACTTATTGACAGTTTATTGAAAATAAAAGTACACCTCAGAGTGGTTATAAATTAGTATACTTATAGATTTATTTAACTTTGAAAATTATTTTCCGGAATATATCAAATATTAAAACAACTAATCGTAAGATGTGCCATATCTGAAAAAGTAGAGCTGTAAAATAAAAACGGATTTCATATTTGGATTCAGCTCTACAAATATAGTTAAAATCATCACAAAGATTCCCGGCACCAAAAAAAAATTTTTTTTTATAGGACTGTGTAATTTTTGGTGCTTAAGATCGCAGTCAGAATAGCGACATATTTCTCCGTGAGTTTAGAGAGTATACTGTTGATCCAAGGAAATTTCTTTGCATACTCTCATGATTACCGTTTGTGCCTTCATGATCTCATTAAATTGATGAGCAAAAAGCACATATAGGCTCATATTTATACTTTTACGAGGTTAGATCACTGTATTCATGGCATAGCCTCAGTGAATACGTACGTATATTATTCCTCGAACTGGGAGGGACGGTGTTTGCTCCTGAACTCGTAAAACATTTTACACAACCACTATAACTAGTTCCCAAAAAGCACACAATAACTTTTCGTGAAATTATCCAGATATGTCGACCGAGCAGAGAAAATCAGATGTAATACTTACGTTTATTTGAGACATTACCCCCATTTGAAATGGGCACTCTCTCTCTCTCTCTCACTCTATATATATATATATATATATATATATATATATATATATATATATATATATATATTAAGTAGCTTAGTCAATGAAGGCCACGCAAAACGTGAAAATATTGCGTATTAAATACGAAGCATATATTACTATTGCTATCTTTATTTATGTTCTACTTCATGCCTCGGAACCCGCTGGTAATATTTCCTAGAACACCTTAAAATATTTGAAGATCTATGTTTGAATAATCCTTAAATAAATTATCTCCAGTTATTATTTATCTACTGCAAAAATTGTAAATGGATGATTTTTTTAACACAAACGAACTTCCATTTGTGATTTTCGCATGAATACAATAATATGTTTCAAAATTTAACTTTCTTTTAAAATATGTTTTCGGATTTTATAAGCTGCATAGATAACAAAAGCATAAAACATGATATAATATTTAAAATTAAGCTGTTTGGTTTGCTTTACGGCATAACCACCATAAATACTTTGTATGACGTTTTTGTGCATGTTCCTATTTAACACGGGAGCAACTCATAATTTCCCTTGATTGAGCTCTCGACGGAAAGGCTTATTTACATACTACATGCATAAGCAAGTATGTGAAACTATTTCCTTTTCAATAACACAGGGTATTTATTTTGAAATCAGCCAATTAAAATAAATTACCCGGAGAAAGTTTAGAAAGATTTGTGATTAATATGATAGCAGCAAAAACATTGAGTAGTATGTTATGAAGACACAAACACCGCATATTATTTATTTAAAAATATAAAAGGGCGTACAAGCACCTAATTGGGATGGGTAAGGGATGATGAGAGGAGCTAGAGAGGGAAAAAACATTCACTAAAAACCTC
Source organism: Hetaerina titia (assembly GCA_037158775.1). NCBI lineage: Eukaryota > Metazoa > Arthropoda > Insecta > Odonata > Calopterygidae > Hetaerina > Hetaerina titia. Next base: position 97,162,288 of record CM073775.1, on the reverse strand, counting down.
CAAAAAACGTGTAAATTTACATACGTGCTAATGTAGTTAAATACATGTAAATATTGGTTCAATGAAAGAGCCAATGTCACCCAATGAAATATTTCTTTGCTATACGAAAAAGGAATAAGAATGAACCACAGCCAATTATACGAAAGATCTCCACCTAGGCAGGTCGTGCAGAACTGGAAAGTAGGAAGGGAAAAGTTCTATTGATCTACGCGAATTCAAATTATGGTCCCCCCCCTAAAAGTACAGGTAGAAAAAACAGGGGACACTCCGCTGTTGTCCCCGGACGGCGTGAGGTATCAGTCCTACGGAGAGGGACGGGGGATGTGAGTGGGATCTTGAATACGCAACAAAAAAGGGTTGGGAATATTGTAACGCGAGCTAAATTAATTTTATGACACGAAGACATCTTGATTAAAGAAGATAAGTAGGTACTTAAGTAACTAACTTAAGTATTGATTTTTTTGTAAGTACTCGTTACTTTCATTTGATTTAACAACTTATTGAATTGATCTCTAAGAATGTTCGAGCTGGTTTTCGATCATAGTGGCAGCGACAACGACATTTATTTGGACGATGTACAGACAGTATTTTGTATCTCATGATTGATTAAAAGGGCATGCGAGTAAAATAGATTTTAAATTCATTACACATGCAACATGAGCAATGAATTCTATCTTAAGTACATTTTCAGTTGCGTCTAATTTTTTAATGACCGCACCGCGAAGAATATTAGGGAAGTTTTTGTAATTTCGATAAACAGAATATCCGTGTTATGCATTCTAACTTTTCATTAGCTGCACAGTGTTTACTTTAATATTTAGGTTTTAATGAGCTGTTCTCAAAAGGACAATCAAAAATTAATAGGGCCGTGTAAGTAATAAAGATTTTGAATGTGGATCATGATACGTAGTTCACTTCATATTCTTGGGTTGTAAAACTGCACTTGCAATTTCTTTTTTCTTCCATATATTCAGAGAGAAAATAAAATTGTGCAAGGTTGCGTTTGCATGAGCTGACTATTAATTAGTTATTTTATCTAAGAAAATGACAATAATTAATCTATATTCCCAAGACTTGCATTGGTGCCTGATAACTGCAAATTTGAGCGACCATTAATTTAAGATTAATTCTTAGAGCGAAGAAAACTTCGCTCCTGAAGACGCTCCCTGCAACGGGAGAGAAACGTTGAGCCAAAATGACTCTCGCGCAGTCTAACCCGAGAACCACCTCTGCATCTCTCAACAGCTGCGAAAGCCTCCGATCTACGATTAGAAAAATGTAATTACATTTAGTCATCGGTAATACTACTTTTGCCATTCTTCATTCCAGCGTGCATATACAATTTTCTCATTTTACCCGTTAAAGCTTTGTATTTTGGAATTTTGAGCTATTCACCTCCGTGATTCCAAATTCCTTTTCACTTCGGTGGGCTGGACGAAAGAGTTTCAAGCGAGTGTGGTCACTGAGGCAGGCTCCCGCAGAGACCTCTCCCCTTCTATCCTCCTTGCCCCCCTTCCCTTAGCCACCCTTCCACAGGGATCGTTATAATCCTCTTTTCCCTTTTTGGCCTTCTCTCTCTCTAGGTCTAGGCCTCCCTTGACCCCGCTCCACCCTTCTCCACACCGCCCATCTCACCCCGAACACCGACGCAGCGCATTAACCCGAGCTTTGCCTTTTAGGAGCGAGAGACATATATATATATATACCGAGAGAGAAAGAGGGATAGCATGAGTAAGGGAGTCCCTCATTAACTGATTATCCCACCCGCACACGAGCTCAGGCTTTTCTCCGGCCCTTCCCTCCCTCTTTCCTCGCTAAACGACGGGCTTCTTATTCGTTTGCACCTATGCAGCCTCCTTGTCCCAACAATTCCTTCGTACGTCTTCCAATCTTCCAGAGCGCACGGCGATCCACGTCGAGTGTTTACCAAGATCCGCAGTAAAGTGTCATTTCTTCACAGCTTATTTTTACAATAATTTTTCTTTAAAAGCGTACCAAACCCCCTTCCCGTACGTTGACTAAAACTGTAATAAAAATATGAATTTTACAATAGATCTCGTTCTAGAAACTTTTATGCATACATTAAGTAACGTGGAATTGAAAAAGAGGTAATTAATGCCAGCTGTGATTGATTGAACGATTCGTTCGCTCCATTTTAAACCCCGTTTAGTCTTCATGGAAAGTTTTCTCACTGTACGATACAATGAAAAAGAAGGTCTTGTAGGAGTTCAGTTTTGAACAAGGTCCGAATAAAATCACAAATTATGGTAAAACTGCAGCAAAAATAATTGGAATTCTCACAAATTATTTTTTAGGTTATTTATTTCCGTAGGGAAAGACTTTTCTGCTGCCAGATAGTCGTGAGGAAAAATCACGAAAATGAATTGGCCTCCGTGCCCTGATGTGTGAAAGTTACTCATATCAGAGTATTAATTAAACTCTTTATTAAAACCCTCCTTAACTAAGAAATCAACTTTTGAGTTGAATGTTGTTTTTTTACTGACCTTACATTGTAACGTGAATCGTTATTTTCTTATTCAACGTTGAACACTTAGATAATGAAAAACTTATCTATCCTTTGTTGCCTGACAAACTTAATAAAAATATTAGGTATTCTCCAATGACATTTTGTTCTTTTGAAACCTTCGATTCAAATTAAGATTGGGTCTCGCATGCTATATTCGACTCAAGGCTCAAACTTTTGAAATAGCTCAGGCGTATAAAAGTGAGTGCGTTTCACATCAGTGCATTGTTCTTGCGGAGCAAACTTCGGTGTACTCCGTGGTTGAATTTGAGAGACTTCTGTCCACTTAGCAACTCTGTCCAAAAGAGACAAATATGGTCGTATTTCGATTGAAGGACGGTGCGTGGGATCCCCAGACTCTGCATACTAGGTTAGAGAAAGTATTGACAAATTTACACGTGAAATGAATTTCTACGGACTTGAGATTATTAGACATACTTTTCTTTATTTTTTCTCAGGAAATTGATAATATTCCGTAAATCCTTTGTATATAAACTGTAGGTTAATTTCTCTGTAATTATTCTGCAAGTTAAGTCTTCTAAGTTACAAATAGATACTGAACTTGAATTTGTGAAGTGATTTTTGTTTCATCGACTTGTTGGGATGAAACATCTCTCGTATGATTACAGGATTTTTACAAGATTACAGATTTTACAGAATTACCTGTATCTATTGGACCATAATTAATTTATTGTATATATATATATATTATATAATTATATATATATATATATATATATATATATATATATATATGATAAATTTGATAGTGCATCCAAAATATTAGAGCAGCTAGGCTTGGAACCACTCACGGAGCGAAGGTTTTAATTACTGATTGCAGCTCTCGCATAAATTGGAAGGACGCCTATTTAGTAGTGATTTTGAAAATATATTATTACCCCCAAAGTACTACGGTAGTAGAGATCATGTCAATAAAATTAAAGAGAGTAAGGGTAGAACAGATAGATTTAAGATACAATTTTTTCCACGAACGATAGGGAATCATAATAACATTGTCCGACCGCGGTAGGGTCATGTTCGGGTAAAATTATTCTGATGTGTATTAACCCCCTGCCACACAACCTAGTGGTGGCTGGCAGGGTATATTAATGAATAAATAAATAAAGTGCGTGCATAAAATATTTGAGGAGCTAGGCTCGGAAACACTCCCGTAGCGAATGCTAAATTAAAGATTAAATCTTTTATATAAATACGAAGGATGTCTATTTAGCAGTGACTAAAAATGTGTTATTACCCCCATCGTAGTGCGGTAGGCGAGATCATATTAATGCAATTAGAGAGATGGGGAACAGATACATTTAAAATACCATTATTCCGACGAACGTTAAGGGATCAGAATAAAATGACATGATATCCGACCGCGCTGGGAAGGATAGGTGTTTTGAGCCAAGGGTTGTCTGCTGAGTAATCAACCCCTGCCACACAACCTAGTGGTGGCCCGAATGGACACTAAATAAAACAAAATAGACTTTAACACGGGAATGCATTCGAAGTTCCATTGAGTAAGCCAGTCAGCTTCGCTTTCCGTCGCGGGGCATGGTCGCCGCCGTGGCGACGGAGTGAGAGCCGCAAAAACAGGATCGACGCCCGGTCGTCTGTGAGACGGAAGGCGAGGCGAAAGTTTCACCCTAGTTCGAGACCTTGAACGCTGACCTTCGCTCGGAGCGGTGCCGCACCGTCGTGCATCGTCGTGGTACCTTATTGAGGATTCATTCCATCTTCCTTTCCCGGAATACCCAAGAGAAAAATAATTTCTAAGGTAAAATTGACATAGTAATATTTTCATTGAGTCAATTTCCTGTCATCCTTCCGCCGGTAACTGAGAATAAATGCTATCTCTGAAAATTATTTTCCCAAAATAATTTTCTCCTGAAGTTTACAAAACTTTGATTTTTAAAACTTTATTAAAACTTTTGTGTATGCAAACGTGGATGTGCATAACATTCGTAAGTTTATAAATAAAAAAATATATATAAAAATAATAAATATTTTATACATACCTGTATGATACTTTTTCGCCGTCGGAACATGAAAATGAATCATTCCAAGTTCGGTCCCCATCCTTTTGTCTCGGTAATTGCCGTGCCGGGAACGCCCATATTTTTGGCAAAGTCAGAATTTCTGTCTGGTGTCGGGTGAATGCGAGGTGGAGCGTTTGGTGCGTTAAAATGGAGGGAGAGAGGGCGTTCGAAGTAGATAGCAGAGAGAGGGAGAGGCGAAACGGCGTGTTCATCTGGTGGGCGCGCGTGAGAGGGAGCAAGGATGCGTCGGGCTGCGTCCTATTCCTCGTGGTGGTTGAAATGAGCCGAAATAAATTCAGCAGAGGTAAGGCTAAAGGGAGGAAGGGAGAGAGAGAAACAGGGTTTAGGAGGGGAAAGGAAGACGGAGGGGCAGCCTTTTGGTTGGGGTTCGAGGATTTTAGGCGAAAATAATGGCAAAAGGAGGGCGACAATAATTCGGGGACAACTGGCGTGATAAGAGGGTGCTCGGGGGTGGGGAGGTATAAGAGGAGACCAGTTTTGTTATGGATGAGGTCAGTCGTAGAAATTGTTGTCGTTTATTGCAATTCCTTTTTTTTCGCATGGAAAAACCTAATTTAATTGGTGATGTCAACCTTTTTTTAAATTAAGTTTTTCTTCAGTGTGTGCACATTATTTGATAGTTTTCCTGCCAAATATTTTTCCCTTTTCACACCTCCTCCAATATCCTCCCTTAACACTTATCCTTCACACCTTGTGCTTGCACCCCCTGCCACACACCTTTTGGTGAATCGTGGGGTATTTATGTCGATGGTAAAGTTGCAGATAATTTTGAGGTTAAGCAGTTTCTTTCCTATTTCAAAAAATACTGCAAACGGAAAGTGATATGCCTTGTTTTATGCTGTATATAGGCATACTGAAGGATGCACAATAATCTACCAGAAACATAAGGAAATACAATATTTTCAGGGTGATTAAATCACTCACCCTGACCGGATTACAAACCCGGATCCCTCGATGTCCGAACGAGTCCTCGGTAACTTAACCAGCCTTAGCCGGTTAAGCTACCGAGGCGTTCTCTTACACTCCAAAAATTGGAAGCTTTAAAATGAACGAGTTGTTAACACGAAATACCGTACGCACAATGTCACAGGTATTTGCAGTCGTGCGTACTGTGCTACAGCCCACAAGGTTATATCGAGATTTTAAACATTAGGGGTGTTTTACCTTAGACAAATTCAAATAACTGCGGGGAATGCCGTGACAGTAACTTTTAACGGAGTCATCCGCTAAATGTGCATCAAGATGAAATAATTCCAAATTGCAAAATTCATCCCGGTGAATCATTTTTACATTTGGAAAAATAATGTGAATTAGTGGATAATACCGTGGAAGAATACTACTGCGACATCCCCCGCAGTTTATTATAACCATTTTCAGGCATTAAGTCTCTATTCTCTACTATTCCTACAAACTTGAAAATTTGAGTTTACCCTACGCAGTTACAATTTTATCGGTAAACTTATTCCTAAATTACTCTTGAATTTGCGTATTATGAATAAAAAAACAATCAAATTTGAATCTTTACAATGGTCGAATGCATATGGTATGTGGAAAGGGAGGTAGAGAGAGATTGACAGAAAGATTAAGAGGGAAGGAGAAGCTCGGAAGAAGTTCGTTTGTCGTGTAGAGACTATTCAAGAATTCACTTTAAACTTACGACAAAACGACCTGCAGGAGACGGTGGGATGAAGAGCAACTGAAGATGATTCTGAGATGCAGTCAGGGGAATTTTGAGGGGTAGAGAGTTAAAGGGGACGGTGCTATGTACACGTGCGAACGTATCAGTGGCTGGGGAGGATCCTAACGGTGGAATCGTTGTTGACGCTGAGGGGATATCCGTGGGGAAGAAGATGGAATTACATCATTATTCAAGAGTCGACACCCATATGAAGTAGTTACCTCAAAGAGAAATGAAGCGACAAAACCCACCAATTAAGATATTTTCCGAATAACGAACAGGAGGGAAGATTCGATTTGAATAGCAAACGGAGCCCGTAGAGCCATGATCCACTCTATTTTGCATCTCTACAGATTGCCAAGTGGAAAAAAATGGCAGATAAGAATGTAATATCATGAAGATAAATTATTTATAAAAAGCTCTGTGTTGCAACCAACCAAGATTTTCACAATTTGCTATAGAACGCTGCAGATCGCTGATTAATGTAAAATACCCTTCCGCAAGAATTAAGAACTCTTTAACTCAATTAACGCACTATGGTTTCTACTCGGCGTTTGTAAGAACTATAAGAAGACGCTCTCAAATGATCCTTTCAGGTTGGGTCCAGGAGCTTTTCTCAAGCCTGCAATTAACAAAAGTATTACAGCAAAAGAAGTTAATGAAATTTCCAAAAAACGGCGAATTAAAATGTAATCATCCAATAAATGTCAATATTTTACTTGAAAACAAATTCCGTTGTAAGGTTCAGTCTTTTGAATGGAGGCACAGAAGTTTTTCATAGCGTTCCCGTCATCTTATTTAGTCAAAATAGGATTTTCCAGGTAATCAATTCATAAAGAAGAAAAGGAACAAATTGTAAGTATTGGAACGTGGCGATTTAAGATCGATGATAACAAAACAAAGAGGCACAAACATAAAATTATTAGCGTCATCACATCGTCAGCCCTCTCACTAATAACATAATGTAAGTTTTTTTAATTACAGGTCCATTTATCGTACTTTGAGCAGTACATCAATCTGCACCTACGTAATTCCTTTGCAAGCCCCCGCAAGGGCGTGTGCCATCAATATTATCAGAATTGTCTAACTAATTTATTAAAAAGCCTTTCCTCGTTTTTCGGTATAAAATACACCTACATCTATGTAATACCCCAAGGGAGTTTGGTAGGGGGTGTTAGGTTGCCAGCCATGCATGCACATTTCCAATCATGTCACCTCTACACAAATATTAGTAGTTCATCTAAGTTTCCAAATTACTATTTGGATTTGTACGCTCAGACCCCAAGAATCTTGCGTACCTATGCAGCCTAGCGTCTGAAAAATTTGATGGACGTATATTTATTTATGATTCAATTTTACCATAGGACAATTCATCACATCGGAGAAACTAATCATTTGCATTGATCCCAAATTTTAAACAAATATATATGTCACGTATGTCTAATGGCGTTCATGCAGCGTAAGGAAGTTTTAAAGCAGCCGGGAACCTGAATCGGGTTACCTTCTCACGAACGCGTAGGCACCCTAGGGACCTGCGTTAATCATTGCAGGTGAACCAACAGCCGACACCATGGCAGAAACTGCACTTTCGAATCGAGTGGAACTTCAAAATAATCTTCCTCTAATGATCTCTCCAAAATGAACGATCGGAATGATAAGGCGAGTGGATGTTGTTCCAGGGTCAGAGGTCATTCCGCTCTCTCGCACGCGGCGGCCGAGGTGACATAACCCGCAGCGCTCAACGAGAGTGAGTGACTCTTTCGAAAGGGCCGAGAGGAGTCGAATGGAGCGGAGCGGGGGAGAGCGATAAGCGGCCTTATCAGTCGAGGAGTGCGGGCGTTATCAACGGGCCAGGGAGGGAGAAGAGGACATGCGGCTGAATGAATCCAGGGCCTGAAAATCGTTCGATAGAATTGATTTCCTCCACTGAATTCTGCTTTAAATAAATTTGAACGTAAACCTATCTCAATTAGCCTATCTATAGCCGAACCTACCTATTTTCAATTAGCATTTCATAACTTGGGTTACAAATTTATTATTGCTTTTTTCTTATCGTTCACGAGAGGCCTAACGTTTTGTCCACTAGCAGAAAGATTGGATTGCTTTTTTTCTTCTCTGAATCTCAGTCCAGAGAAAATGTAAAATATTTTCAGGAATATTTTAGAATTTAATGGTTTTAAAAGTAGAACCGCCTACATTGTAAGCATACCCTAACGCCTTATATAGCGTTAGAATATTAATCTGGGATTAAGTGGGCATTCTTAATTTTACCTCAATCCAATAACTATTCTATTTTTCCCAACACTTTTTATAACATCCAAACTTCCAGCATATATATTTGGTTCAATTGCAAAAGTATACAATTTAAAATCTCCAGCTAATAGGTGAAATCGATTTATTGCCAAAAAATTTCTATTTCGATGAATTTCAATTATTCCCACAACTAATCCCTCATATACGAGGCCCATATCAGATATATTTATGCAGATGTTGATGTAGGGATCGAACTAGATATGAAATATTAATTTCCAGGGACTTGAATAAGGCCTGAGACGTCCACATTAACGGCCATCGGCAGAAAGTACTAACAAATACCATTACCAGTCTGTCACTTGGGTCCACTACGCCAGCCTCCCCCATCTGTCTCTCTTTACAACGCGATATCCAAAGTGGGGATCGATTGACCTAGGAGAAGGAAGGCACGGGACGAGGGTTTGGGAATAATATATATTCTCTCTCTCTATCTATTTATATATATATATATATATATATATATATATATATATGTATAGTTTATGGTGGATTCATGGGGAGACAATTACCAGTGACGCCTCCATTGTTTCACAAATCAATAAACATGGGATTACGAAATTAAAAAATGCAAACTCACGACCAATAAGAATTATTTGAACGCAAAATCACTTATTACGACTGGGTTAACCAGGTTTTTCTTAAACGTTCCGTGACCTAAACATTGAGAAATTGGGTAGTTTCTGTGATGTGATGGCATGATGTGGTGGCATTTGAACGTAATTAAGAAAAGGTAGTGACGATATCTGTCAGTAAGGAATTAAACAAGGGTATTTTGCGATTCATCACTCTGCAAAAATGCATCTTTGTTAATTCCACCTAATGTTTTAAACTTAAGGTCTTTTAATAGTACGTATTATCTTTATTAAATGGAATTAGCAAAAGCTGTAATTTTTCTTTCCCTCATGGATATGTTCCACAAATCAAACCTGGAAAAACCAATTTTATTAATTTCCTTTTGTTTCCAATTTCCAACAACATTTAAGAGTTTAAATGATAATATGTAACGTTTTGTTCGAGTCATTTATCTCTCAGCCTCGGGAGCGGTATAGTTAAACATTTTAATTCTTTTACGAGGCATTTTAATGTATTGACAACTTTAAAAGGAAATATTTGGCGCAGAACATTTTAGTAGACTCTCACCCGGTAATATGCAAAGAAAGACGAAGTTGAATCCATGGTGACGAAGGTTGGGGAGATGGGAAGAAGGAGAGATGAAGAGAGGGAGAGAGAGGATAGGAGATACGAGTGAAAAGACGAGACGTCGGTGAATGCAGGGAGGTGGGCGGTGGGGTGCCCGGGGAATCCTGGGAAAGGAGGCGGTCTTTCTCTTCCTTTATCTTTGCCAGTCGGGGTGGAAGGACACACGAGGGGGTTAGGTTTCGCATGGGGGATGTCGGGAGGTGGATTGCCGCAGCGAAAGGTCGAGAGGGGCCTGCTGGATGAATCTCCACTAATTGACCCCCGGATGTGTCGTCCCAACCACCCCCGCCCCCCCCCGGTGCACGAGGGACCTCGGGGCAGCGGGAGGTGTGGCTCTCTCGAGAAGGGTGGGAGGGGGAAGGGGAGGGTGGGGGGGGGAGATAGCGGGCTGGCAGGCGAAGGGGAAAAATTCGAGGCCATTTCACTAAAGCGACACTTCAATGGCACATGCATTGCGAAGGCTGAAAATCATGTGCGGCAAGTTTACAGCAGCGAATGAACAGTATCGCCATAATTCAATTCGAGTATAAAAGTGTACCTTCAAGCCATTTGAGGATCGATATCAATTTTGAGTGCGGCAAAGTAAGAATTACTTATTTTCCATCTCGAAATAACCCTGTCACGCAAAACAACTTTCACTCTTTATATAGAATAATTTAGGCTAATATTATAAAAAATATATTCAATTACACAACGAATTCGAAGGATTATTTTTTACCCACTTTTAAAAACTTTGGTGATAATTGAGTCAAAAAAAACAGAAACCTTATCAATTTCTAAGCCTTTTTTGTTAATGCAAGTTGACCCAATTTTCATTAAAATATTCAATAGTAAATTAGAATTAATATTATTTTACTTAGTACATTATCGCAAACAGCCTTTTTTATTTAACCCATGAAAGCAACGTGCTACGCTAAAAATGTGTCCATCTAAGGCTTTCCACATTGGATATGAAATCAGATATTATCACCTTCTGAATGGCCCAGCGAAAATAGCCCAAAGATAATGGTCCTACCTACTTCCTCAGAAAATATTGGAATAACACTAAATTCAGTTGCAATCTGTACGTTTTTCGGGTTCCCCCCGCGTTGAGTTGTGTCTATTGACGACGGTTTCGCCAGCAGTCCCGCTGGCATCTTCAGGTCTGAAGTGAGGAATTCTTGTTTCGTCTCGGTATATATAGGTCTGAGACCTAGTCGTCTGGCGCCCTGTGATAGGCTGCAGGCGAATATAACAGCCTATCACAGCGCGCCAGACGACTAGGTCTCAGACCTAGTCGTCTGACATCTAATCTCATCACCGCGGAAGCCTTCGCAGTAACTAAATTCAGTTGGTAATGAGCCGACAGTTTTCGCCACTGCACAGATAACCTTCACATCATTTTCCGAGAATAAAATGCCTGACCTTATACGAAATACCTGATCTGACAATGTATAGTACGATTTCAAAGCATTTAATAAACAATATTTAGCAATAAATACGAATATGAACGAAACAACTATGCCAAGCGTTTGCGGATAAGATGAATTTAAATTTTAGCTTTTGTAATATAAAAGGCGTCGCGTCAGGTTCTCGCGCCGGACACGTCCCAAATTGGTCCTTACATACACGTACGATATTAAAATGAAATTTTGAAGGATCTAAAATATTCATTTACATCTTTAATTGCATAATACTCAGCCATAGCGTGTAGCGTTGGGTGTTAGGTCACCAACCGTAAAAGAGAATAAAACCACATGCAAAACCCACACATCCATGTAAATTTACATCCAAAGAGGCGTATATATTCCTGGAAAAACCTTTTCAACTTACACTGATGTAAATAAATATATTTACTATCAACTAACATACACATGCTCCTACGAATATGACTTATGTCTACGCAGCGTTTAATCTTATCCTCCCTTTTAAATCCAATGTCTTTACTAGTTTTATAATGACTTTACTTTCTTACTACTATGACTCCTGATTTTCCAGAGATATAACGATTATTTTTTTCTATCTGTAATTAAGTCTACCTCCTATATATTATCTTTGTGATCTGATCTACCTAAATGATTAGGGACTATAATAATTCCTTTAGTGTCAGTGTTAAACTCGTTTGTTCTGAACCTATCTAGAAGTCTAAGTCACTCGATGGCGTTTAAAAGTCCTCGATAGATTGGAGAGGGTCTGGGTTGTCAGGAGGGAAGAGGAGAGAAATGGGGGAGGCGTGGTGTGCGGAGGATATCGAGAAGAGAGGGGCTGGAAATGGAAAGGGTTGCTTGTGGGAGGGGCTCAGGAATCAAACGGGAGACGACATTGGAATGGCTAAATCCGTCTTTCACTTTTTTTAAGGAAACGAAAAGGCTCTAGATAAGGCTTTAATCAGCCTCGACCTCGGGTATTCCATCCCCTCCTGAATTTTATCCCGACAAATGGGACGTCGGGGAAGTCGGAAAAAGGACGGATTGAGGGAGTGTGCCGAGGGGGCGGGTGTGGGAGGGAGTTGGTAAGACCAGGACGGGGTTGAGGGGTAAGGAGGGAATGCTTTCCCTGAAGTCGCGGGTGAATCCCTTGGGACGACGGGGGCGTCCGTTAAAGGGGGGGTAAGGGTGGAAGGGGGTTGTGCACCCCCGACCCGATTCACCCCTCTTTTCTTACCCTTCCGATCAGCTGGGGTGACACCACACTGCGGCAGTGCTATTGTTTGAAATGCATGCGCCTGCCAACTAGGGAAGGCAAGACTCCATGGGGCCTTGATTAAAAAGGGAGAGAGAGGAGGACTAGGAAATAGCTGAAATCACATCCAGCTATGTACTAATCATCCGGGTTTCAAGTTCACTCAAAAGTCCAGTCTCTCATTCTGTGAGTAAGCATGTTTTTAACTATCGTTCGAGGAATCAAACTCATGTGATCTCGAACGGTGTTCAAACTCTGTCTCTGGGTCGCCTCTTCAAGTCTACAATGCCCTACTCAAACCCCATTAAGTCCGATGCATCCTCATTCGCTTAAAATCGTAACATTTATTCGAATGTTCCACACACCTTTTTTGTAAATCGCGGAATATTTAATTATTTTTAATGGGAAAGTAATTTACTTTTGTAAATATTAGTTCTGAGATCATTACATACTATCATCACGGGCTGGCTAAGCCAGATGTACTATTAACACAATTAACATACTCATTCGCATATCAATGGATAAAAATATCTGATTAAATAGATCCACAGTTATGGTGCACAAATTCAATGGTCAGTTTAAATATGCAATGATATCAAATGCCCGAAATAATCCGAAGAGTTTATATTTTCTTTTCCAATTTATTTTTGAGATCCGGAATGATTCTTGGGTTTCGATTATTTTGCGAATGTCACCCAGGTATTAAAGGATTTTTACTAAGGCATTCTCCGGTGAAATTAAAAAAGTTTTAATGCATTAATATGATTTAATTTTTTTACATTGCTCGGTATGCTTATAATCATTTCGAATGACTCAGTTAAGTTCTCGAGATGCCAGTGATAGAGAAGTTGGTATATGGCACCTCTTCCTTTTTCAGACCTTTTTAAAATGCATGGAGTAATAGAAATATCATTAAAACAAATGAACTTCAAAGCGATTATCATCGATATGCTATCATTTACTTTAAGTGTAAAATACTTTTTTATTTACTTAATCTCCTTCATTAGGCTCTGTCAAAAATACCTTGTTCCTCTTTGTGTTTTATCTCATCGGAATTATTGGTTTGTTACATTAAAATCATGAATTTTCAACCATATTCATTTAGTATGAGCTTGCAATAGAAAATTTTTCTTTCTTTATGCAATTCAACTGTTAATAAAAGTAAATTTTAGACTTTCTTAAGGTTTATTCTTTACATTTTTTTACAAATAACGGATATTTTGTTTCAAGTGTGAGATTGCCTTGCTTTACTTACGGAGGGAAATGTCTGCCAGAGAATCACTTGTAATCAGGACTGGCTCTACATGGCATGATGGCTGTATGTAGAGGAGAGGATGCGTGAGGAGGGGAAGGGGGTGAGGGAGGAGAGGGTTGGGGGGGCGTGCGCAGAGAGGGGTGGGTACCCGTCCAGAATCGCCGGCCGACGCTCATTGCGCCGCGTCCAACGGAAGATTCACGTATCGGGAAACGATAAATTCCACCAAATTGCAGTCATCCCATTCTCACCCACAGCAAGAAACATTGCCCTCTAAAACTTCCTCTCTTCCTCAATTCCTTCTTCCGATCCTCCTTCTGCTTCTCCTTCTGCGATTCTTCATTCCTTTTAAGGACACCCTCCACCCCGCAACCAACTCCCGGCCACTCACTCTCCCCTCACCCTTAATGGTTTAGCTTCAACGCTTCAAGGTGAGGTCATGTCAGTGAAATTAGAGAGATTAAGTGTAGAACAGATAGATTCAAGGGGTCATTTTTTCCACGAAAGATAAGGGATCAAAGTAGCATTGTTCGACTGTGATACGGACGGAAATATTCGAGACTAAAATATTCTGAGTGTATATTCACCCCCTGCCACACACACTTTTGATGGCTTGCTGGGTATTAAAAATTAAAAAAAAACAAAAATTAAGAATGGAAAGTTCCTTTTGGGTGATTTTTCATATTTTTCGATATTCTATGCAAACCTTTGGGCAGGAAGTTTTAAATTTTCAGCTCAGTTTGTTGTTTAGGCAAAGAAGACGGTAAGGGATCAGCGGGGGGTGAAAATGGTGAGATTCATTAAGTCAGGGAACAAAACCCCGATCTTGAAAAAATATTTACTCAAGTTTTGGAAATTCGTCAACCTGTGACCATAACACGAACTGAACTGATTTTTGTCGAGGTGACATGAAACCCATTGATCTAACACCCCCCGCTACACGCCCTTGTGACGGGTTGCGGGGTATTTTGCAGATGTGGATACATATTTAGGCATATCACACGGCACGTGCTATCTGGAAAGACTACAATCTTTCTCAATATCTTTAATTATCGTACATACGCTTTGACTAGGCCTTAAAAGTGAATAAAAAGAAAATATTTTTTCTGGAATATTAAGATAATTTTGTCGTCTACGCTACGTACACGTAATTGTTTTATGTTTTTAAACACTTAGGATTTATTTATTTATTTATTATCGACTTAATTGGGCGAGGTTGAGACTAAATAGTCCCTTCTTCCACCTAACCCTTCCACCTAACCCTTTATTTAGTGACTGGGGAGAGCGCCATAGCCTGCTGTTCCAGGGGACACGGGTTAAGTTCTCTCCGAGGTGAAGTTTCAGTTCCTAGAGCTTAGTTCTTCACTGTTGTAAATATATACACTGTAAATATTCAGTTGTGTGGACTGTCAAGAAAAAATGAAAAGTACAATAAAAATGAATTAGAAATTGTGCTTATTAACTTAACTCTTTAAAAAAGTTCATCTTCTAAAAATTGAATCATAGCTATCCACCAAATGAAATTTATGAATTGAATTTATTATTTGATTTCTTCGATAACTTTCTTCTGAACAATTAATAAGAAGACCTTTCAGAGCCTATAAATCCCTCTTAAAACGAGAATGTTAAATTGTCGGGAAAATTTTAAGTTCTTAAATTTACTTTCTTATGTTCTTCCCATTTGCTAAATTGTGATTTACTAGTGTACCATTGTAGGTAGGTTTTAGTTGAATACAGGTTGTACGTTTTTAAATTTCTTAACCTCATTTAACTAGACAAGACCTTGAAAACCCAAACTACACTATTACCTCGATTCTCCTTTCATCCGACCTCCGATCTCCTTTCATTCCTCCCAACATCCCTATTCTGCCTACACAGGCTGTTTGCCATCACTGTCTTCAGAGTTTCAACGTCAATCAAAAAGCCTTACGCCCATACCATCTGCCCTCTTTAGATTCCAACACAGCTCTATCAACGAGAGACTATGGTAACGCAAGTAAATGTAGTTGCAGCCGAATTTTCCCGAAGTAACTATTGCCTTAGCTTTCCTTTTTCTCGAAACCCTTTTTCATTACGCGCTTTAGTTTACTTTCTTCGATTCTCATCCCATGTCTGTTACACTGACTTTTCAATGCGTTCAGCAATTACTGCGACCCGTTGGCTAATTGGATAATTAAAGGGTGATCATCCAATTGATTAAAATCTTCAATAATTTCTTTGCTTGGTCGATGAGTTTATCTTAAAGAATTTTTCGGACCAATTGCACTTTCTTCGCATATATTCAGTAGACGTACTGTGTTCACACAACAAGTTATCCCCGTAAACGTGAATTACCTGCCACAAGTAAATTTTAGTTACGAATTCACTTGACAACTAATCAGAATATATCGCTTCAAGTTCTGCCTACAAAGTTGTTTTATCCACGAAGTACTGATACCAAGGAGTGAAAGGTTAGTTTGCATGTTAACACTTTCATGCACTGGGAAGATGATATCAAATAATATAAATACGTGTATGCATTACATTTTATAAAATATTTTGATTGCCAAGCAAAGTAAGCATTTCTATATTTTGGAATTCGTTATTCCCTCGAAGTCTTCGTTCAAAGTAATTTCGTCGTCAGAAATATATCAAACATTTTTGCACCTGAAGTGTTCCTATTGGGTGCATAGGCGTTGATTGGTGTTAAGGGGACAAAAGCTATCGGTGATCAGACAGTAACTAGTGGCCCATTATGCATTTCTCTATTAATCCATTCTTACAAAAAATATGGCAGTTTTAAATCCAAAGTTACGACTATATCATACTTTATCATACATTGCTATGCCGTTGAGATGCACTTATTCACCAGTAACAAAAAATTGGCAATAGCAATCTGCAAAAACAAATTTGACGCAAACAACTGATCTTAACTGCATAGTAAAATGAAAAAATTGGTTTTCTAATTTAATATCAAAATACGACCACAAACCTAACCTCGGTGTACTCCTTTACTGTTAATTTGATGAAAGAAATATTTACGATAACTTTATCCTCAAAAATTAAATGGGTCCGTTCACATTTTCTGTATCGTTAATTTCTTTGCATGACAGTGACAATGATGAATAATGCCAAAATTGAGCAATGTACAACGACTCACATGAAACGATTAAATGTGAGATCGATCAATTTTGAGCAAGGAGCTAATAAGGTAGAAAGTACAAACCATTTGTGCAAAATAATAAATGTTTATTCTCTGGTACTTTATCTACTGAGAAAACTGGCACTCTTCATCTTGAATTTAATCGCAGAAGTACGGTGAGCACACCGGAAATAATATTTCGTACGGACATTTAATCCCGGATTACATCTCGCTTCTCTTTTGCATTGGGTACGGACGCGCAAAGTGATAACGGGGAATGGATAAGGGAGCGCGCATCGAAACACACGCTCACTCTCCACTTGGCCGCAAATCCCTCCGGACCCCTTTGCTCCCCTCCCCCAAAACCTTCCCCCCTCCTGCGCTCCCATCCCATCCCCACTCTCTCTCTTCGATTCGCCCATCACTTAAACGCCACCTCCACCCACGCACTCCACCGCCACGCATTCCCGAATTCGCCTCCACACCCTCGCTCACCCCTTTCACTTTCATCCGGATGTTCCTCTTTTATCGACACTTCCTTGTGTTACTTTCTATTGCGGCTGAATAATTGACAGCGGTGCGCGGGGAGCACCACTGCTCTTCGTGATGGCGGAACTTGACGACGGAGCGGAATTTCCCAACTCCCTCTTCAAATCCTCCCATCCAGTTTCATCTTCACTCCCACTTCAATTTCTCTCCCTTTCCTCTCCTCTGTGTATTCCACCCTCAAGCTTCATTCCCAAATGAGTGCGCCATATAGAAGAGCTCTCCGCGCTTGCGACAAAACAACTAACCAAGGGCGAGCGAGCAATCGCCATTAGCGCCAAATATCGAATGTCAACGCCGTGACGCGCGCCCTACTCATCGCCGGCTGTGATTCCGCGCATTTCGCTCTAAACTGGCCGCAGGTTTTATTTTTTCGACGGAGGGAGGCGCTCTCACACTTTTACTTTGCATGTAATACAATTTTGTTGGGCAATGAAGGAAGGATGATTGATAAAATTTACAATTTATAAATGTTTTTCTCAGTATATGAAGCCAGGTTACCCTCTTACGTATATATTGTATAATAGGGCATGGTCCCGTTAAAAAGAAAAACCGTACCATTTCTATACCGACCATACATGGTTTGTGCAAATAGTGTCTGGAAAATTTTCCAAAAATAAGAATTTCAGATATCTCTACTATGCTTCAAAATTCTTTAAAGTACAACCCTTGAACGTCGAAAAACTGTTGTCAGCCGCTTTTTCACGATTCCCTGGCTCCCTGGTCGATGGTTTCCGGAAGGTCCTTAAGGGTACGCGTGCAAGCTTCTTTCACAGGTCTAAAGGACCCATAGTGATGTCTTTTGAGGAAAGAGTTTACTTTTGGTAATAAAAATAGTCTTCTAGTGCCAAGTCGGAACTGTAAGAGGGTTGGGGAATCGTTGCAGAAGGTCTTGTCAAGCAGACACTTTACTCTGCTCTCCGTCCAAAGACCTTCGGGAGAAGTTTAGCGCACTTTTGCATTGCCAAATTTTCAGTTTTAATGGCGTGCCCTGTCATCTTATCAATGCTAGTGGGATCTGTGATCGTACGCACCCCTAGGTGACGGTCTGAATCCTGCACTTCACGCTAACCTCAGGAAAAAATTGTTAGCGATACTTTTTGTATAAACCTAGTATGCTTATGGCCGCTTACTGCTTGTCTTAATTTTGCAATGGATATTCCTCTCTTATGTAAGGTAAAGTTTGAATTATTAGGGTACATTAATAATTATGTTAACGTCGTGCTAATATAGATCGAGCTGAAATACTCAGGATGGCTTAAGAAACCAATTACTAATTTTATTAATTGTGAATGAAGAACATCTACTTGCACAAAATTGATCAGTGATTAGTTGAACTGCACTGTCATTTAATGCACAATTCAGAATTTCAAATTAATATGATCAAGGAGATAGCCAAATATTTTAGATTATCTTATATTATGTATAAGAAGTGAATCAACTGAATTAATATGAAGAGTAGAATTAAAATCGTTCAACGGGCACTAGGAAAGGAGCTCAGGCTGCCAGCTTCAAGGTGACCAGTTCCCAATAATGGTCGCTCACCACTCCTTATTCCCTCAAGGACCGATTTGGACACATCGCAAATCCTCCAGCTTAACACCCAAAGGCCATTTCACGGTATTCAATTTATAACCTTTGTATTGCATTTCCTGATGCGTAGTAATATATTTACATTGGTTCAATGAGCGTATTAAAGGTTTGGTTATTAATGAAGGAATTTATAAGATTATTCTTCAAAGCCATATGTTTTATATTTGAAGTCATCCTCCAATCTGGGAGTAGGGAGAAACGGAGCCACAATAAGATAAATATTATTTTCTTTATTACTAAAATTTCTGTCATATAACCAGATCATGAATCAATCGGTTTTAATGTGATATTTTCCACTCATTGATTTTCCATTTAAGACCCCCGTGGTAATAAAGTGACTACAATACCTTAACGGTCTTCAGAAATACGAAAATAGCACAAGTGCGCCTTAAATACCTGTATGTATCTAATGAATTACTTAAAATAAGTGCATGCCGAATTTTTTCGTTGGGTATGACTCTGACCCATGCACCAAGGGGGCAGGGGACACTCCATTCTAAGCTACGATGGAAATGGGGTTTCTACCCCTATGGTTGCTTATTATAGAGTTATTCTGTGTCGTAAAAAATAATGGCCACTATTTGGGTACCGACGATAGTTCAAATGGCATTAACGAGTCGAAGAGACGCCCGTGAAGCGAAGGCCGTCTTGTCTTGTAACACCACTGGGTCGCCTATTACCCGAGTAACAAAAATGCCACAATTGTGAGCAGCGGAGGGGAATTTCTAAAAATTTTACATCCAGGGCACTAAATATATCAGATATTAAAAAAAATTACCTTCTCTTACTACCGGACATGCGAATGTCTACGGCCGGAGTTGCTAAATATTTTTCACCTATAATGTAAAAAACTAGACCCAAAATGCACAGACACTTTAGTCCGAAAACAATGATTTTCACTCTTTTCTAATTATAAAGTATATTTTTCTTTTCGAAGAATGGTTTTTTTTACCGGAGTCCATTTATGGTTAGCTGCTTTACTTTTCTTGTTGAAAATTCAGTCTTCGCTGTTAACATAGCCATAACAATTGTATATAATTTAAGAGATTTTATTCAAACTAAACGTTTCCATCCATATAGTACGAATGTGCATATCGCTTAGGCAAAGGCGAACAACAGTTTAAAACAAAGGTAATCAAAGGAATGGATGGAATGTCTCTATCAAGTCATCTTGATGTCTTGATCATGATACTCATGTCAGAAATATGTATTTTTTGGAATGTCGGGATAGTAAAATTAACATTTCCAACATTTCGGACCATTGAATAGAAATAAAAAAATCCACTCATAATATGTCTAAACGAAATATACAAACGTAAATATATATATATATGGAGATGAAGAGGGACCTGATATAGATTAGTTTGCTAGGTGGGGAGTCACAAAATGTTTATTTGATAGTTGTGTCCATCCAAAAACCTACCTTAAACGGTAGATTACCTAATAATATATATATATATATATATATATATATATATATAACACTTTTGTCACTTTTATGAATATCCCACGAACGTGTACCATAATGTAAATGGACTAGTCGACACAAACACAGAATATGAAACACATAAAAGAGGGACTCAGTGGGTCTCGAATTTTCGGTGGTGCAACCACCTTTCTCAAGAGGAATTAGGAACAGAACAATTAGGCAAAGGCGAAAGCGTAAGTTCTGTTCCTAATTCCTCTTGAGAAAGGTGGTTGCACCACCGAAAATTCGAGAACTAGTGAGTCCCTCTTTTATGTGTTTTATTTTCTGTGTTTGCTATGACTATTTAGTGAATTTTATTGTGCACGTTCGTGGCTTTTCCAAGAAAGTGAATATATATATATATATATATATATACATATACATATATATATACACATAATCATACACTATATATTCATACACTATTCAAAATTACAATTAAAAAATACTTTGCAAAAACTTTTATTTTGAGTACATTATCATATGGTTGGAAACTTGGACATTAGGAAATAATAAAAAAGGTCGGTTGGGAGCAATGAAACTATGGATTTGGAGAAGGACTACAATGACAATATGGACGGACAAGAAAAGCAACATGGAAGTCTTGAGAGAAATTAAAGAGGAAAGGAATATATTAAAAGAGATTGAAAAAATGAAAATTAAATTTGTTGGACATGTTCTGAGATAACAACTTACTGGAAAATATAATGGAGGGAAAAGTTAAAGAAAAAAATAGGAGGAAGGCCAAGAAATAAATTTGCATCTACATCTACACAATACCCCGCAGGCTGCCGCAAGGGTATGCGGCGGAGGATTTTAGGTCACCACCCCTAAACTGGAATAAAACCGCATGTAAAACCAAATGATGTTACCTCTACGCAAATATTAGTTTGTTCATGCACTTGACAAGCCTTAATTACACGAAAGGAAGTACTTATATCCTAGAATATTTCATAACAGAATGCATACATTCAAATAATGCTTTAGAACTGTTAAAATGATGGGTCTGTTAAATGAAAAGAATAATATGCCAGAATAACATGCTAGATGTCGAAAAATATACACATTACCAATTCTATATATGCCCTACTCAATTTTTGTCAGGCGTTTTTTTATTCCTAATGGTTCGAGGAAAAAAACCACATTTTAAACCTATCCGTTCTCAATAAATCTCTCTAACATTACGTTGGTGATCTGACTTCTGATTTAAGTGAGGGCCTTATGTAATGTGCCCTTAACATCCTCAGATAAGTAATTATAGTAATTTAGTAATACTCAGTAGATATCTATAGAGGCTACAAAATGTACAATGAGAGTAACGGCTACGTACAATGAGCTAAATCAACGACAAATTACTAGCTATGGGAAACAATACCAGGTAAGTCCAATGCTCCTTGCAATACCGATTGTCTTGAATTTCAAGATAATGGCAGCCAGGGGGCGAAACACCTACCCAAGACCGTAGGAAGCGTGGGGAAATGCAGAATATATTGGCTCGAGTATCATTCCATACTTTCCCCCTCTTGGGTGGCTGGGAATGACGAACGACGGCAATCGCGATAAGCGTTTTGGTCAGCCTCACAAACGCATTGTATTCTCCGGTTGAGAAGATCGACGGTACAATACTCCAAGCAGCAAGAATGAAAAAAATTTAGTGAGTTGACGGACGAATAAGGGACCTCTCTTAAGAGTTCCGCCGGAGGAGGAACGGGCAGGGATTCGGGAAAGGGTGAGGATTGGGGGAGGGAAGGATTTTATGAAGGAGTGGGGACTCTGAGTTGTTCTCCCTTGGAGAGCCACCCCTTAGGGATGGGTCCGAAGACGGAGACTTTTACACAGGCCATTGACCCGCATCGCAGGGCGGAGGAGAGACACAAAGAGATGTGTTCAAGACAGCGATAAAGGGGAGAGGCCTGAGGACAAGGGAGGGAGGAGGAAGGATGCGTGGGGTGGATTGAGAGAGAAACCGAGGTCTCAACCCTTCCGGTCCATCACCGGTCTCCCCTTCTAGGATGGAGGCTCTCCCGGCCCTGCCTCCCCCTCTCTCCCGAAAGTGGACCTTCGTCGCGCATCGATTTCGATGTCCGTATGCAGAGACGACGTCTGCATCGCGATGGATGCCACGCTGCCCCTGGTTTTGAGACGCTCATAAAGGGAAGGGTATGTCGGTGACATATTCCTCCTATGCTGAGTTTTGAAAACGTACAATAAGATCAAAACAGTGGCACTTGTTTTTTCCAACTGAGGATTGGCATAATTTTGTAGAAGAAAAGGATTCAACTATTAATGTCTTATTCTGATGGCCGAACCCATTTATCTTTCACCAAATCTTTTTGATTATTATGTTAGCGGAACAATTTTCCAGAAGTTAAACTAATAAATTTGGATATTTAAAACTACGCAGAAATAAAAAAATATATCAGCCAAGAAATGTAAGGAAAAATGGAGGTGGTATCAATATTTTAATTGATTAACCGGAGATGAATACCTTACTTTTCATTGTATTCTTAAACTCAGTCCGTCAGATTGTTTTAAATGTTTTTAAGGCTTAATGCGAAATCTAAAATTTTAGTAAGATATAGAACGGCACTCTACGGATAGGAGACATGGAACATTGGAAAAGTGGACCGACGAAGAATAGAAGGCTGTCAAACATGGTGCTGCTGAAGATTGAATGGATAGACGTAGTATGAAATGAGGAAGTATATAGATGAGCAGAAGAGAAAAGGGCCATGCATCTAAATTTACATAATACCCCGAAAGCCACCGCAAGGCCGTGTGTCGGGGGGTGTTAGGTCACCACTCGTAAAAGGGAAAAAAACGCATTTAAAACCAACGCATGCATGCAAACCCATACGCACAGTGGTGCATACATTCATGCAAAAATCCTATCATTTTACACGCATGCAATTACATATGCAACTGCATATACTTGTACCATCATCTAAAAAATAATTGCACCTTAGAATGCAATAAGAAAATTATCCAATATCGTGCAAGCAAGTATTTGATAAGTAGGAAGGTGAAATTCCACTACCACAAGAACATGCTACATAAAACGTTCTCCTCCCCAAGAACACAGGTAGGGAAGTGCTCTACGGCACAGAAGAGATAAATGGATTAGACACACATCGAGGCACAATGGATTGATTGGAATAAAATAGAAGGAAAAATAGAAGAGAAGATCCCGCGAAGAAGGCCAAGAGACGAGAACATTGGGAAAATTAAGAAGGACCTAAAACAGAGAAAGTATCAAGGATTGAGGGAATTGACATTAAATCGAGTAGAATGGAAGGCTGCAATAAGCCAATCTTAAGATTAAAATACTAATAATGAAAATGATATAAATGGAAGCTCTTCTAATCACATTAAATAAAGTATAGGTTACAAATACTAGTTCATAGTGATATAACAGCTGAAATAACATGAACACTAATGTAAGTATGGAGTTACGTGACATCTATTTATTGCAAGCACCTATTAAAGCCAAATGTTGTAAAATGGTCCGCAGAGATTTCAGGAATCATCTCTCAACTGGGAAATTCGCCATTTGTGGCGAAATTACGAAGTATAATTCCATCAATACGGTTCTGGAACATGAAGACGGCCGTAAAAGTCTAAAATAAATTATCGACATTTTGCTTGAGGGTTAAAGGATTTATAGGAAAAATTTGTTCATCAAAAGAAGCTGTCAGGAACAGAATTCGGCCGAAGCGTTGCCAAAAATTCCTTTGAAGAGCGGTGAGATTTTGGTAGCACTTGAACGAGAGAATCACTTGTTTGCTTAGCGCTGTTAGAGGTTTGTACCGACGCCCGCGACTGGGTCTCTCATAACTTCCTTCTATTGCGATAAAAATTCTCTGTTTATTGGGTCGAACCGAGTATGATACAAGCGTCCATTTGTTTATTATTTCAATGCCGATATTTAATGTACATTTCAACGACTGATAAAAAGCATGTCCATCATATATGATAATTGATGATCGTGTACTTAATTTTAAACATGGGTGAAATAAGTAGGATTTAATCCTAAAGAGACCTCTCCTTTTGCGTATATATTCACACTCCTTGGATGAGGATCCATAATGTAACGGAAAGAAATTATTATTAACAATTGCGATTACTACTATAGTATCTTTAGTCACACCAGTGAATACTATTATAGTGGAAATTGCAATTGTTAATTATCATTTCCCTTCATTATGGAAAGTTTCCCCAAAGTTAACGCTTAAACAATGCGGTTCCTTAACAATTCCTGCAATTTTAAAAGAGTCAAACTAGGAATTAATTATTTTCTCATGACAATTTTTGCACTTTATTTCATACGTAAATAAGCTTAAATTGACAAATATAGGCCAAAAATAACGTTTAAACGACCTCTTGCTACAGATTTGCTTAATTAAAGGGATTTATTTCCGTCCTCGACCATTTTGTTTTCACTTAGAGCGGTTGTTCTCTATTCGGGGCTCATGTTTTAGCCCCATAGAAGCCCTCCAAGATCCCCAGCTAGTTCCCCCGTGCTCATTTTACACTCGATATAGCTTCTACCGAGCATTTATCGATAAATATCCCCGGGCTTTTCAATTTGTCGATACCATATGTTCTTCGGACCCAGGGCCAAGAAAGTGAACGAGGACAAAGCGAGGGCTAGTCCGCGCATCAAAGACGCCCTCAGTTGGAGAGGAAGGAGACCCTCAATCGCAGCAGTAACGGAAGGAGACAGTTCGCCACGTAGTGGGCTTCTTTTTCACCGCCCCCATCCGTTCCGGGGCCAGCCACCCGACGTCTCTGCCCTGAGGTAATGGTACACGTGGGAGTTGCAACTTCTGCAAGGAGCGAGCCAGCAGTGTGTGTCTGCGTCGAGTCTAAGGGGGACGGGGGATGAGGGGGAATGGGGGATAAGGCGATGGGGCGAGGGAGGGAGGAGGATTGATGCGGACAAGTCGCCGAGTCAGCCGAAGTGAAAAGAGAGGGGCAGCGGGGGTAGCGAAGGGATTCCCGGCCTCCCCCCGCCGCCGACGTCGACTGCCACTCCGGGGGTCCTAGATAACTCAAACAATGGGGCGGACAGTTTAGCGCAAAAGGGATATTACTCGCTCAGTAGTGGGAGGTAGGGTCCGGCTGCCAGATGGACAGGGCGTGTGCGCGCGTGTTATTTCGAATGGAAACCCCTTTTACCGCGAGTCGCATTCACTGCGGGAGGGGGTGGCGGGGGGAGCGGGTAGGTGGGTACGGATCTCCCGGACGTTCGGAATTTTCGAGTGGTTGGGACAGCGGGGACGCCATTGCAGCGATTTTCGTGGTCTCCTCTCCCTCGGGAAACGAACGGAGGAGAAAGGGAACGAATGAAGAGAGGAAGCGCTGCCTGTGTCGTGGTTTGAGTGAAAAACCGGTCGGGAATATTTCATGTGGATGGCAGTACGGACATCGTAGATTTCCGGTCTACGCGTGGTAATAGTTATTAAGGTTTTGAATTATCTCATGCCAAAATTAAGCATGGACTAACGTGTTTGCTGGTTTGCCGCTAAAAGAAGTGCATTTTGAACTTATGGACTATGCTGGCATCCTCTTTATTTTATTTTTCTTAATCCATATTTTAATTCAAAAATTAATAATTTAATTCAATGCATAACTTAATTCATATATTCCATTAATATTTAACATAATTTTTCACTAAGATCACTTGAAATATCCCCCTGCAAAGTCCACTGAAAACAATTGCGATGCAAGTCGATGAGCCCACATTTGAAAAATCTAATACAGACGGTAAATAAAATTATCTTTTTGCAATATTGAAACTTTTAGAAGTGATAAGTGTACTCGTATATCTTTTTTTACCAATTGGAATGATTCGCATGAATTGTCAACGAAGGGAAAACTCTTAAAAGTTATTTGCTTCACAATTTTTAATTATATTTTTTGGCATTCATTTCAGCATCTCTTTGTTGTAAAATACGTTTTGTTCATCGACATAACCATATCTATTTATAAATCATTCATACCATCCACATAATCTCTGGGGATATTTTTACAGGAGTATAAATCTGAAATTCGAATCGTTGGAGCAAAAAACATGCAAGCTACGAACCAGCGTATGGCAATCAAACTCCAATCAAGACGCATCCTGTCCAAACATTATCCGCCGGCCCTTCCAAGCGTCCTCCTTGCTTGCACGAATCGTTAACGCTGCCGACCCTTTTCGGTCTCTCCAGATTGACTGCAAACAACACTGCAAGACTCGATATCTCTTATTGCAGTGAGGGAGTTCACGAGGGGTGAATATGCGACCCTCACGGTAAAAAACGTAGTGAAAAACTGCACGCAATAGACAAAGTTCCCGGAAAATTAGAAGAATGTAACACCGAAAAGGGAATATACAGATAATGAGAGGTAGTCAGATTTGGATGACCAATAGCAGTGTGCGATAATATAAAACTCTTTATCAACTCTTTCTTGAGGCCGTGCGAAATTCGTCTGTTCGTGTCAGTCATGAAAATAATAAAAACATTCACGGGGTTGGTAGGGGGGGCACATGCCGGCCACCGACCACCTCGCACTGCACACCGGAACACCTTCGTCAGGCGGAACACAGGGAGCAACCAGCTTAATCCCCCTGAAGGCAGGATCACTTAGTCATGGACATACCCAGTGAAGCAACCCTAATCCTGCCAATCTCGGGTGAAGACCTTGCCTGAGTGCGTTGCGGCAAAACAGGTAAACCGCCGGAAAAGGGACTTCGCGTTGAAGGGTCAAATGGGGGCGTTGAGGGGGGACATTATCTCATGCAATGCTACCAGGGAAACCGATTACAGAGCGAGGCAAGGATGCACTCCTTGTGATTTGAGACGCATCCAGAAGACAGCTCTCTCGACAAAACATGCAAGACTAAGGCAAATTGCCGCAAGGAAGAGAGCGAATGGATGTGATGCGTGTTAATAAAAATATATATGAATTTGTGAGCTGAATAGACGAATGCGTTTGAAGAGACTGCTGAGGGAAGAATTGAGTCTCGGCGATGGAAGAGCAAGTGTGAAGCAATCGATGATGGTTTTGACGGAGGTGAAAGGAATGTTCAAGGACAGGGCAGTACGGAGGTAACTAGTAAAAGTAAGATTTCTCCGGCAACTGGTCACTTCATGAGAGTGATTACATCAGAATGAAATGACGCGAAGGTCGTATGATTAAACATGCATGAATATGTAAGCATACACAATGTCATTTTAAAAAAATATCTCACGATCACTCAATGACATAACTGTGCAGACTTTCTATTTATTTAGGTCCAGAGTCGTCTCTACATGAAGTTTTATGTAGCCTCCAGCCTTTCTATGTATTCATCTACACAATACGCAGGCACAATAGCCTGCGGGAGTGTTAATTCACCACCCGTAAAAGAGAATAAAACCACATATAAAACCAAAAAAACATAGCTGTACCATTAAGTGAACATGAACTTTCATATATTTTATCCAGATGCGATTAAATTTATAATAAACTCAAGAAAGCTCCTTTAGAAATATTCGAGAGCTCAAAAGATTTGAAATGCTCTAAATTTTATTTACCCAAAAGAAAACGACTAGTCATTTTCTCTTTTCCCAAGTCGCCTTTATCATAGTGTCTGATGGGTAAGTATGTACATTTTAAATATAGAATAAACGTAGCTCCGGTAGTGAATCAATTAATACTTGTACGCACATGAATTTACACTCTTCGAAATTTGTAGGCCGCCAATTCGTTGTTACTTCTGAAATTAGAGGTGAAAGGAAACACGAATTGTCACAGTATTAAAAAAAATATTTGATCTACGAACAGAATTTTAAAAATCATTTTAAACTTGATTAATATTATTCCCTTATGTTTAAAATTTTTATTAACCTAATCATAATTTTTTTCCAGGTAAGATGACTTTTTTCGGCCACCGGTTAACGACCAATTCTACGCCCCTGTGACTGTGAGTAATACCGAACTGTCAGTAACACAACAAACACACCACTGTCACAGACTGTGCTATTAATTGAGGAACATAGTCCATGGAGCATGAAATGCCATGAACGATGAGGGAATGCAACTTTCATGCGGCAATAAACACCATTCCCATTTCATTTTTTTGGGTACTCAATATCCTGTTAATAATGGCGGCAATTTTCGTTCGTGGTTCAGTGATTAATGCATTGTTTATTCGAAACATTTATCCTTCGCATTCAGCTAAATTTAGCATTAGACGGTTTTAAAATTTGATTCAAGGAACAACCCTGTAATGAGTCTTGACCAAGGTTGACCACGTCGTCAATATATTAAATTACCAACCACTGCTCTGCTCCATAGCGGTGGACTATATACAAATCCACGGATAACCACTCATGAAATTTTCAAGCTGCTCAGCGCGTTTGCGAATGATGGAACATTAAATAGAACTTTAGGGCATAACCGATGACGATCATTCCTCACCAAAAGAACAATAGCTGCTCCCGTTCATTATGAGGATGAACCGGGGCTTGAGAGGGTAATCATTTATGGCGATAGAAATTCTGCTTTTGAATGGAAAAGGAATGCACTAGCATGTAATGCATATCCGTTTTATCTTTATTCAATTATATGTCTATCGATCGGAGGTGATTTTAAAAGAGGCTCAGAACTAGCATCGTATACCGTTGAGCTCCTGAAGTTAAGCGCTTATCAAACTTAATAACACATTACTTTCAAGTGAATAAATCATTCTGCACCTACACATACAAGGGAGGACCAGAAAGTAACTTCCGTTTCCGTGTAGCGTGAAAAGTAGTGGAAGAGGGAGCCGAATGATCGCTTCATTGGCGCACACAGTAGGTCAGTACGCCTCGAGCTGCAGGAAGTTCGCGCCGCTTTTCGTTTATAATGGCGAGTCAAAATGAACAATGAAATTGAAATTCCCGCCAAATTTGAAGTTCGTTCAGTGATAATCAAAGTCTATACTATTTCTCAGTCACACATGTGTGTCTTTCTTACATCTTGTATTTGTTTACCCATCATTCACCCTAATGTCGCAAATCAAAACATTTCATTGCTGTTCATAGTATCTAACGTTCAATATCCCTCCTTCGATTTCTCTCGAACATATTTTTAACCTCATTCTACTTTTCTTGTTTAATTTTCGATCCATTTTATTTCCTCGATTTTTCTTCGTAAATACATTTCGAACGGCTCTTATATGCACTCATTTTCTCTCAATGGCCATACTAAGGAAACATTTTAAGTCACACTCCGTATCGTATCTCTGGTCTTATTGGGTCTTTTCTTATGTTGATTTTTACTTGGGTCTTCATGTCTGAACTCCCTAGGTTTTATAGATACTCTTTTTATATGGATATCTAGAATTATATCCCTAGGTTTTTATCACAGAATTACGTCTTGGGCTTTTTTATTTTCATAAATATATGACTCAACATTTTTTCTTTTTTTATATCGCTTTATTCATTAATGTTGTTGTTTTGTACTTGAAAAAGGGTTAAATGGAAGAAGGGATCTTATGGTTTCAATTTCGTCCAAATAAAGACGTTTATCTATCTATCGAATCAATCATCGTTTTTATTGAAGTTTTCTCTCATGAATTAGTTGTAAATTTACTGTTGCTTAGAAATGTTTAAATAATATAATCTTTAAATATTAATGCTTTAAATTAAAATGTTTTTTCTCTGTTTCCCTCGAATTGATTTTACTTTTCCTGCTTTCGTCAAAATTACTTTTTTGGTCATATTAGTGGAGTTGTTTTCCCTTTTCCTTACTTTTCGTAATTTCAAAATTTTAAAGAGCACGTTCGTATTACCAACATTTGTTCCCTGGGCAGGAATTGTATTTGGTCTTCCTTTCTCCTGGTTACATTAAATTATTATATTATTTTAACAGATGTGAACAATACCTTCCTTCCTCCCTTACAGGGATCCTATACATCAATTATTAATTTTGAATTCTTCGTAAGAATTAATTTATCAATAAACACGCTGGGAATATGAAATCAGATTTAATAATAATATTAGCAAGAGCTATTTTTGAAAATTCAAAATTAAATGAAATATTATCTAGAATGATAAATCTGATGGAAAACACCATCTTTATAGCGTTTTCCAGCACATTTGTTACGCTAGATAATCTTTAATTATATTTCTTCAGCAGGGAATGGCACGACTACTATTACTTCCACATGCTCTTAGGCACAAATGATTTAAATAGCGAATCATGATTATTACCTGTGTTTGGTATGACTACTATTTATATTCCATACGGGTTCGTTATGTTCCCGGGCAAAAAAAATTAATCGTTTCCTAGGCTAATAGACAGCATCATCTACATTAGACCATAATTTTGTTGATATTTTCTATGCTTCCATTTCAAAAGACCCGTTCGGTGAAATGTTAATGTGCATTCAAATCGCAGATATTCTTTACTGACAACTTAAAGCCACAAAAGTATTTTAAAATCTGAATCCACAAGTGCGAGTGGAAAACCATCAATATATCCTCAGACATATATTGAGTTGCCATGGTTAACGGGATACATGTGTTCCACCAAGGCCATCTATGCTCTGATCGACATTCCATTTTATTCAAAATCCTTTCCCTTGCATCAGCAATGTCCTTGTATTTGTGAGAGCCTGCCAAGTAAGGCGTTGGCATTATTAAAATATTATATATATATATTTTCTTCGCGGACAGGAAGCCATGGAAAAAGATCAAGTAAATATTTGTAAGTGGAAAAAACAGTTCAAGAGTTTCAATCCAAAATCTCTAAATATAAGAACGTGTATACCATTTTCTCAAATACAGGGAACGGAGAATAAATAACAAATGTATGCTCGTCTTTACATGTCCGTGCTCAGATGGAAACCAAATTCAAGGAAGTTGTCTTCAACTGACTGACTGAAGTTGACTTCAAAGTGGGTTTCATGTCTTAAAATCCGTAAACGAGAAAGGGAAATGAAATCTCCGTGGCGGGGGTGGGGGAAACATAATTTAGTTGGGAGAATGTTATTAGTACAGCTGAGAAAGTAAAATTTAATATGTAGTCATTATGTTAAAGCCAAATCTACATATATATATATATATATATATATATATATATATATATATATATATATATATATATATATATATGTATATATATATATATATATATATATATATATATATATATATATATATATATATATATATATGAAATGGAACTCTCTCCAGCGACGCACAAACACTTAAACACTCAGATATAGAATGTTTAAAACATAGAAACACAAAGAAAGGACACTTACATATGCAGTTGACATTTCCACGGCATCTGTGTGTTTATATATATCCATTTATTGGGGACATAGTAATTAAAAATAATTATTTAACCAGACAACAGAAATATAATGCAATGCCACCATTGTATTGCACACATTTACAAGTATTTTAGGAAACATTGTCGGTATTAGATGCGCATAAGGTCAATGAAATCCACCGTGAAGGAATATTAGAATTATAATCACGCGTACTAAAGGTTTATAAATTCATATTTATTATACTAGGACTTCGATGATTCCCGGCAATCAGCGCTGATATTTTTATTATTGAACTGTATATTATTTCGATTCTCACGTTAATATTGGAGAATTACAATTTTCCCACCGAGAAAACGCTAAGCTCGAATGACTCAATTGAGAGCTATATTTCGAGAAAACATTATATACGAGTACATGGATTGCAAATGGACACCATTCTCTGAAATCTTTCAGATATTGCAGGAGAACATCACTTGAAATTAGTAATTATTGCTTCAGTCAATTATCAATTAGTTCATTGTGGGACTCTATTTTGCACTTTGGACTTCTTAGTACCCGAAAACCTTTGTGTAGATGATTGTCTAAGATCTCAGGAAACGGACGGAAGGGATTACAACGCAAACAAATCCGTGGTAAGAATTTGATTCGGGGACATTAGAGAGTTGTGAGCGTTGTATTCAAGATTTTCGTGGATAGTTTCCATTTATTAAAAAAACACCCGGAACTAGTCCAGGTAAATTAATTAAGATAATAATTCTGCGGATGATTCCCTGTTCGCCTCCATTCCATCGTTGCTTCACGCCCGCTCCTTAGCCGCTCACGGCGTTCGGACGGAGTCTCGCGTCTGACCACCTCGCTCTGCTTCGGGGGCGGTCTTCGCCTCCAATCGCCGTGAGGCACGCTCCTCGCCTCCGCATCCTCTCCCCCGCCATCCCCTTCCCGCCCTCCCCCCGCTCCTCCTTCGCGACCTTCCTCACCGCCCTCCTCGTCACCCTTGAACTCGGATCCCACAAATGGAATTGCTTCTTCTTTCGCTGCATTTCTACTCCTCCCTCTTTCTGGCCAAAACCCTCATTTTTCCTATTTTTTCGGAGAAAGCGGAGTGGATTGAAGGGAGCGCCGTCAAAATTTTTTCATTCCTGCGGCGCCCTTCCAATTTTCCCCTCTCTCTTGTCCCATTCCTCCTCTTCAACCATCCGAATATTTTCGTCCACCCTTCGCAAACCCTTTCAATCCACATTCTCATTCCCTTCCACCCCCACATTTATACAATCCCCTCTTCACCCCGCTCTTACCAATCGCAAAGAAATCGCACGGCCGGTCGGTTTTTTAATTCCCTCTTTTCTCCGCATCGCTCCGCTATTCATTTCCACTCCATTTTCCTTTCTTTGACGCCTCGAGTGTTTGATCCATTCGTCGTTTCGTCGTCTCTGCCATAATTTTCACCCTTCGAAGGATTTCCCTTTTCCACGGGAGCAGGGGGAAGGAGTTCATGCTATCATAAAAATCCTCGTCATCTTCTCGATCGGAATTCCCGCCGCCGGAGAAGCGGCCCGCAGTTCGGGGTAAGCCGCGAGTCGGTGGGCAGCGGAAAACGACCCCCCGGCCCGACCCTCCCCCATCCTTTGTGTCCCGCGCGGGGGGACGGCCTCTAGGCTCCATTCGGGAGAAATGGAATGCCGCTCTTTGATTCTCTCTTCCTCACTTCCCCGCCGCTTTCGGTCGAAGGCTCTCAACATAATTGAATCTCGGACGCACTTCTCTTGGTCTCTTCCTCGATTTCAAGTTGACACGGGCGGTGGTTTTACCGCAAGGTTATGCGCAGCAAAATGCTTTCTTCTTTCCCGCCCTTGGGATGCGAATGAAGTATGGTATTTCTTCCAGCGGGTGATGAATTTGCTATCGAGGCAACAATGTGCATTCAGGTTTAAAAAGGGCGGAGAAAGTAATAGGTCACCCCACGAGGTAGGACGAATCAGGACCGTATTCAACTTATATTAGGGTACACTTGGTTTTTGAGCTTTTGAAAACTTAACTTTGACGGATTTGAAAACTGCGAGAGGTGTTAATGCTAGGTTTTGATGTAAACGTTAAATGAACATACCTACGGTCATGAAACGATGGAATAGCGAAAGAGCGAAATCCGTAAACTTGATTGCCATTTGGTTTGTTTTAGAGGGTAGGTAAAACAAGGTGACAAGTAAGTGGAAAATTGGAAATCACACACTCGGGTGTGTTTGGGAAACAGTGACCCTCGTGAACATCAAACGCACACAAACGACGCAGAAGTATAAAAGGAAGCAAACTCACAACCACTCGTTCACTAGTGAGTATTAAGGAATAACGGTGTTCTCACGAATCGCAAGTACACACACACGCTCAGGGTTTGGAAGGATTTCTCCTATTACCCGTGAATATCACACAGGAATGAAAGAATAAAAACAAAACAAAGGACACAAATTCACGCTCACAGTCATCCAATCACTTGGGTGTGTTCGGAAACAATGACCTTTGCGAACCACATTAACTCGCACACTCCGGGTTTTCAAGGACTTCTCCTATGCCAGGGACCCGTTAATTACACACAGGAATGAAAAAACAAGTGTCCTTCCTTTTTTGTATTTTCATTCCCCTGCGCTTCCTTTTATACACTTTTGCACGATAGTGTGTTATTGAGGTACCCGAGGGTTACTACTTTCCGAACACACCTGAGTGATCGAGTGTGTGATTTTCAATCGTCCCTTAATATTTAAGGTGACAAACCTTGCTTTTATCTAACCCCAAAACAAACCCAGTGCTAATCAAGTTTACGGTCTTGGCTATTTAGATTTTTTCTTAGGTTAAAAAAGACTATACAGTGAAACGTTTGACCAGATTCGTAAATTACGCACGTTCTGAAATCGGAGGAATCGAATTAATAAGGGAAATATTTTTCAAAAGAGATTTGAAAATATAATGGAAAGTTCACCCTGATAAATGCAGTAATGAATCATAAAATACAACGTAAGAAGATTTAATATGAATTCCGAAGAGTGTCATCACTCTGATAATGCGATTTAGAATGATTAAATATTGTATCGGAGGACATTTGTATCTTATTCGAATTTCATTATTCAATCTAATTGGAACTTTCATACCGAGATTTATTTGTAAAATATAAAACATTAATGCCTCCCTAAAGGGTATTTAAATTGCATGTTTTTTAAAGATATTGAAACTTATTAAAAAGGTGTAAATTAATTTCGAAGGCAGAATATTAAATTTTTCATAAATTTACGGTAAGGATAGGATGTAAAATATTTGTATGCGAATCTTTCCCACTTTTGCAAAATTCACCAGTTTACAATTATTCCGTGGATTAGTGAGGAAAAGTTAATTATTTATTAAAGAATATTAATTTTTAGTAATGCATTACTAAATGATTATTATTTAATCTTAACTATTAATACGTAATTTTACGTCAAAAATTTCACTCGAATCATTACTGTCACTTTAGGTTTTCTAAGTTTTTTCTATTTTTCAAAATAGGCATTCACTATCTCATTTTTTTCTTAGCAGTACAAGCTAAAACTTAAATGTACGTTATCAGTTTATAATGTGAAAAAAGCGTGAAACGTCATTCCTTAAAGTACTGGAATACATGCATGGGACGCAAAATTCTATAGTATAAGTAAATGAAAATAAATTATAATTAATTTAGGCCGTAAAATATCGTTTATACCATACGATGATACAATGAATATTTAAGTATTTAAATAAAGCATGAGTTTTTTACAGCACAGTTTCCAATCTACATTTTTGATTTCGTACAATTGTTGTGGAATGAAACAATTGGTACGTACTACAAAATAAAAGAGGCTTTCCCTCTTCGCTGAAACGTTCCAAACCCTGCTTTAAATGTCTCAAAACACGTTCATGGAAGTAATGCTGGACGAGGTGTTGGCCACTAATTATAATGCCATATCTTCCCGAAGTCGCCAGCCGCATCCCTTTGGAATGCAGGTCTTAGCACCTGCTCCCGACCGCATGTTGTAGAGGTCCAGGTGTGAGCAGACCGCTTACTATAACGGATTTTGAGTGAAATTGCCAGAGGGGAAGTGAGTTTGCAGTCGGGCTGACTGCGGAGAATTCAATGAGAACACTTAATTCACAGTCCCTTTAATGTCTATTTTGAGTGAGCACTTCTATTTAGATTTGAAAGTATTTTAGGATTTGGGAAAAAGATATAAAAGTATGTTTCATTCTTAGATATTAAGATAGCGGCGAATGGAATTACTGTGGAAAATTAAAATTTTTAAAAGATAAACTAAATAGGCAATTAGTTAAGCTAACTCTTATAGTTGAAAATGAACAAAATAATACACCGATCGTCCCTTAATCTAATTTTGCTGGCATATCTACTAGTCATTCCATCAATTCCTTGTTGCCAGGGATACTGTGCCCTTATAAAAAATAGTCTATTCATAGTTTTTTGTCTGTTACCTACAGACTCTAACCTAAATGTATGTAAATACATTATTTGCATGCGGCCCGATTACAGAATATTCTTCTCCCAAAACACATCTACTCCGTTCAAAAAATAAAACACTTATAGGCATTGCAAAACTCCGCTCTAAAATAAATTTCTACAAGTCAATACTTACAACTTATTTAGAGTCGCCTAACATCAACTCCCGCCTTTTTTAAATGCTTCTTCGCCAAAGGGAATTACTCTTTTAACGTCCCCACCACCATCCAAAACACTTCTTTAATTAGTGAATTGCGCTGCTTGTGATAGCTTGTGTCCCCTAACTTCAATGCTAATCTTAGTCTTCCTATTTGTTGAGAATATCATTATCTTGGATTTATTACGATTGTCATTCCATATTTAACGCACTGCTTTTGCATTACCCTAAGGAATGGTTATGACCCTTCTGGCTTACTAGCTATGTAATAGGTAGTCATGGAAGAAAGTAACTGAATTGGAGAGTTGCCCACTGACATTCACCCCAGCTTCTAGCTCTACGGAAACCTCTTAAAATTTTCTCCACGTGTATGTTGAAAAGTAGAGGTGGTGATGGACGCGCTTGACTCACTCTCCTGGCTAACATCCATGGGACGGGTCTTTCTATTTGCCATAATTTTTATTTTTTATCATCTGCCCTTTTTGCATGCATACCGTCCAAAATGATCCTGCTCTTATTTTCTCCACTACACTTCCCCATCATCATTCCTTCTAATTATAGCCGTGAGTATCGCGTTTTCTCTCGATATCACCTTCATACACTACATTTTTAGTCTTCGAATTTAAAATGCAAAACTACTCTTTGAACATAATATTTAAATGATGTTTTTACTACCTCATTCTCATTAAATTATTTTCTCCATTTATCTGAATTTCTGTATTTTAAGTCCATTATATTTCCTCATAGAACTGGTTTTGGATCCACTATGTTTCATTGTTATGGTCTTTGCTAATCTCTTTTCAACATTATTTGGTGTACTAGACACTTAGGCTTTCACTATGAATTCTGATCTAATCCTTGCACCTGTTCTCCTAGTACATCTAATACCTTTCTAATTTTCTGAGTTCTTAATACGGCCCTTATTTTATTCAAATGTTAGTGATATATGCAAACCAATCCACTAAATCTAGTTTATTAATTTCTACTTACTTATATGAAAGTTTTTATGCAACTCTGTGATGCAACATTCTGTGATTTCTTTGACTTTCCACAATGTAGTCATATGTGAAATTAAGAAGCGAGATGCCGTTAGTCAAAAAAGTGGAATAACATAAAAAAAGGACACTCACATAATGTATATATTTTGATATACTCTTTAAGGGGTTCAGGTCAGCAGCGGTCGAGCGAGAAATGCCGATTCTTCCGAAGTCTGTGTGGGGCGCTCAATGCGAGCACAGATTCCCTTCCTGTTCCTATTCCATAGTGGTAGCTCAGGCAATCCAAGATTTAAATCTCAAAGCATTGGGTTCATTAAGGTTAACTTCCATTTTCTCAGCCTTGCTTTCAGCCCAGCTTAAAGACAACGTGGTCCTCTCTACTCAACAGCCGCTGGCTGTTTGTCTGAGGAAGGCGCGTTAATCGGTCGACAGATTTTAATTGCCAGTAAGACGAGATGCGATTAGCGAGGAATCGAAATTTCCCTTGGCAGGAGAGCCGCCATAAAAGAGACACTATCCGGAATTTTTCGGCAGTGAAATGATGTTTCAGAACAGAGCCCTCATTTCGTCTATGAGCTCATCTTGAACGTTCACACTCTACTGGCACGTGCTTGATCCCTTTGAATTGCCATTGGTGTGAAGTCATCTGTGGACTCATTTAGCCCAACGGGGGCTACTTATAACACCTACAGCTCCAGTGACTGGCTCCCGCTAGAGTTAATTGACGATTTAACATTTCTTTAACCTCTGCGGTTCACTCACGGAGCGGGTAACTTATAATAGCCCTGAGATCAGCAGCTATCACATACTTTGCAGTCATTACTTATATTAGCTTTAGCTTATAATGAAATTTCCCCACCGCCTAGTCTTTAAGAAAACACTTCAAGTAAAGTTGTCCAACCCTATTTTTCCTTCAAAATCTTTTTGTTATTAGCTTAAAAGGAAGAGACTCACACGCATTGCCCTTCCATCTCTATTCATTTATTATACTGGTGCACATGAGATTATTATGATGTATATTCACATCCAAAAGTGTACTGATACCACAAAAGAAAGCAGCTTTTTTTGGCGCAAGCTAATAGCTTTTTTTTACAAAAACTCCTTTCCAGTATTACGAGTCATAACTAAGCTCTCTTAAATCAACTGCTACAATTTAGGCACTAGATAATTCCACGAAACCGCACCTTAACATCGATATCCTTACGTGTTTTGGGGAGTAGTTTTTAAAGTCAACGAGGAATAATCGAGGCTGCGATGAATAATTGCTGAATAGTTTAGCCATAAAAAAAGAAATGCGAATCCAAAGTCGACTACACGGCTTTCTTATGAACATCCTTTAGGAATGGGTTACTGACTTTAAATTATCTACGCACAGATATCGATATATTGGAAGACAATTGACGTGATAGTTTATTTATGAATGAATATATATATACATATATATATGTATAGATATATATTTATTTTTATTACATATAAGGATAACGTCGTGTCACTTCCGTGTAAAATAGGAAACCGTTCTTTAAGAAAGGTTGTCAGTCTATGGGAACCGGAGAAATGGGTGGTGCAGAGGTGGAGTCCTGCGTCAGATGTGGGGTTGTTTTTCTGTTTAAAAGTATTTAAACTCCTGAAATAAATACTATTTATTACTAATTTAACCTATTCGATTATGGTGTTTCTCAACAAACTTCACCATTAGTAGACACTACGATGTTGTTTTAATCAGTTCTCTCCTTTTTATTTTCACGCTTTTACCATTACCAAATAGTCTCTAAATCTTGATTTTTAAGTCCCTTCAATGAGAAATGATTCCCCCGCAAACGGTTAAAACGACTTTTGACCCCTTAATAAACCTGTAGAAGGGATTCCAAGCGATACAACATATGTTTCATTAGGGTTTCTTCCGTGACGCGCTCGCCTATCAAGGTCTAACTGGTGATTCATAATTCTCCACAAAAAATATCCGCACTGGAATTGCATGAAAATTCATTTTAAATACTCATTTAGTTTATTTATTTTTGGACCCTGCAATCCACCGCTAGGGTGTGTGGCAGGAAGTGAACACACACCAGACCACTTTTTACCCGAACATCACCCAACCGCTGTCTGACAATATCGGTCTGATCCCTTATTGTTCGTGGAATAAAATACATCTTACATCTATCTGTTCTACAATAGATCTCTTTAATTTGATTATCATGATATCTTCTAACGTGGTAGGATGGCGGTAATAATACATTTTCAATATCACAGCTAAAGAGACTCTCTGCCAATTTATGTGATAGCTGCAATCAGTAATTAAAACCTTCGCTCCGTGAGTGGTTCCCAACCTAGCTGCTCTGATATTTTGGACACGCTACTAAGTTTATCATAACAAAGTTTTACAATTCTAGCTCCTCTACGCTGCACGCCACCCAATTCGACAATCCAACTTCGGGAAGATCCCATACACTTACAGCATATTCTAAATTAGGCCTTTACACTTAAAATAAATGAATAATTGAAACATGCCTTGTGTCCTATTGTCGCGATTCTTGATAAAATCATATATGAAAATTATAAAATGGACTCTGAGTGAAAATTAAATACAAATTAACTACAGTATGCACTTTTTTATGCGAAATGTATTACATTGAAGCACATCGCGTATCCCTACAAACAATGCAACTGGATAGACGGCAGCGCATTCGAATGTCAAAGCGTCTCCACAGCGTTTGTTAACTCGCGGGTAAGAGGCGGGACTCCTCCCAACTTCCTCACGAGGGGAGGGCCGCCTCTCGCTCGAGTCGACGGCAAAACTTCGAGTCTAATTACTCATCAGCTGTGCTTCGCTCATGTCGACCACTCCACGAAATAGCGGAGCGACTAACCACCAGAGCGGGAACACTACTTCGTCTCTTGCCTGTGCTCTACAAGTCTCTCCTGGGACGGGAGTTCTTCACTCGTGTCGAAAACGGTCGAGAAGAGTACAAAACGACCAATGGGCCCTGCCCGAGGCGCCCTCTCCGTTTGTGAAAAGCGATAAGGCCTACTCCACTGCGTAATTCCATCCCGCTGTAACCGTGCCCTCCCAGACAAGGAAATAAGCGACCTCCCCAACCCCCAGAGTGAGCAGACCCTCCAATCCCAGGGAGCCAAGCCTTTCGACTTCCTCTTGCATTTCTCCGAACGCCTCTACAAGGCTCACGTCGGCTTTTAGGCGAAGTGTCTCGCTTGGCGATTGTTTTCTGTCGTGTGCTCGACGCCCTCCGCGGTGGAACTGGAGAGCGCCACCCTCGCTGGACAGTGCCATCTCTACGCTGTTTGCCCGCTCGTCCGCATAATGGAGGAAACTCCGCGAGGATTCGCGGCAATCGTACAAAGGGGAGGACGACGACGAGGGAGCCATATTTGATCCGAGGGATATCCGCAGTGAGACGGGAAATAGGAACGAGCTCAGAGGACACCCCATTCGTCTTTTCTATCAAGGGATCCGGAATTCTGACAAGATAACCTAAGATATTTAGAAAATGAGGAAATCACACAATCCCACCAAGTTTCCCGCTCGTGTTTTCGCCGAGATTCTCACAAACCTAATTTTCGCAATGATCTCCGTTCAGGCCTCAGAAGGGGATATTTTTTCAAACAATGAAAACAGGTCGTTGAGTGAATTGAAAATTACCTAATTTAGTCGGAACATATTGTACTGAATGCAATCGGTCCTTGACAGCAACTATTAAGAACAGTTTTTCTCAAATTATGTGAATAAGTATTCCATAGTTTTAATGACTTTAAGATACAAAAATTCTTTACCTGGCGCCTCTCAGAAAAGTTTAAAAAGCATTTTCCTTTACTTACTCTCAAATTGAATTCTGGATGGCGTAAAAGGTTTGAAAATCCATTGAGAAAAAATGTGCGGATGGAGGAAACAAGAAATTGTAAAGCCCACACGTCTGACTTTTCAACAGCATTACCTTGTTTTTTAATAATAAAAAGAAAAAGGCTTGGTCAATGATTTTGAATAAATGAGTGAATGAATTGGGAAAGGGTCGTGAACAAATTTTTGTTTCAAATAATTTTGCTCGGCACAGTTCGAGAGAATTTATTCGCAGCTCGCCTCCATTCTATGACTTCACCTGCCAATCTTTTCATTTCTACGTAATTCATTGCGCTGGAGTAATCCATTGCCTGCTTCTGGTTTTTAATTTTCACCTCTCATTTCCATTGCTGCATCCTCATGATTTCCTTCATTGTCGTGGATTATCCAGTGCCTTATAACATGCTTATTTCCTTCGTACTTTTCTCATTGACGTAGAGAAACCTCTTTTCCCTGTCATTCCTTCTTCGAAGTAAATTATCTTTTCAACAGAAATTTGGAATATTTCCATACTATATTTAATTAATTCTTGTACAGATAATTGAAATTCTTTCAATTATGATCTCATAAACTCTGACTCTACAAACTCGTAAGTCACCCTCCTTAAAAAGTAAATACATACATTAGTCGTTAATGATCAAATCGGTTTTTAAAGAATAATTATTATTATTAATCTTTGACTGTTAATTTTTAAATTCAGCTACTTTCAATGTTTTTTCTGCTTACTACACCCTGTTTGTGTCTTCCTATGAAAGGGGCCATGCTCATCCAATTCTTAAACAGTTCCCTTTCCTAGTATTATTTAAAAATAATCTCCTTTACTTTGACTTCAGGTAATAATCTTGGTCATAAAAGGTCTGTCCCAATAAATAGGAGAATTATTCTGGGGAAATAAAATTTATTGCAGATAAAATTGCACATTGATAAAATTCTTCATAAGGGGCACTCTTTATGTATCGACACACCAATGCCAGTAC
Source organism: Hetaerina titia (assembly GCA_037158775.1). Classification (NCBI taxonomy): domain Eukaryota; kingdom Metazoa; phylum Arthropoda; class Insecta; order Odonata; family Calopterygidae; genus Hetaerina; species Hetaerina titia. The sequence continues at coordinate 97,120,081 of CM073775.1, read as the reverse complement.
CGGGGGCCAGTTGTGGTTCCTGTAAGGCATCAACAGGACCCTTGTTCTGGCACCTCGTCATAGCCTCTTTGACATAAACCAGGCGTCCAGAATTGTGCTCAAAGGGATTATACTTGGGTGGTACTTAAAGACTAATGTCTCGTCGCCAGTAACCACCTATTGTAAAAACTTCGGATGACCTCCTCCGTGATCCAAGAGGTCCAAGGCAAGACTGTCACACATTTATTCTTCCGACAGCACCTTGGAGACCATCTTGGCACACCTTCATTTTACATGACCAGCACAACTGTGTCTTACGTTTTATGCATCATCCATCAGTTCTTTATGTATTTGTGCATCGCCTTTTACAATTTCTTCCTGGAAATCGATTATATTCCATTGCATACCTTAAAGAAAAAGAGAAATAGCCACCGTTGATTTATTTTAGCTCTTATAATTTCATCATTAGCCACTACTCTCCACTTTCTTCATTAGCGTATATTAATAGCCTACTATTATAATCAACTTCAATATTTCTCATCGTTTATTCAACTATTTTATTCATGGTTTGGTTGTTCAATTTTTTTATACACACAAGCGCCCTAGCAATTTTGCATTAAATATTTTTGCTAAATAAAAGAGTAATTAATCTTTAACTTTTTTTTGCTTCTAATTAATGAAATATTATGTCAAAATAATTATATTTTTCAATCAAATATCTGTCATTATTACTCTGGTGGCCGCGGATTTATAATCTTCAATGATTTTTTCGCGATACTTTACTAAGAATTGCTGACATTTTAAAAACATTCACAAAAGATCTCCATATTTGGACACTTGGGTCTTCTCAGTGGTATAGGTTGAGTGATAACGGATCGTATTCGCATTACATTCAATTTCGAAAAATCCCCTATTCAGCCATATTGGCGAGTCACAACCTGCCATGAAATAAATTAAAACCTGCTATTCTAATCTCATGCAACGATTGAGAGGATGTATTCGCACCTAAACGTTGCGAATCATTTGTGTAAAAGCAGAGGGGAAATTATAAAGGTGGCATGGGCAACGTGAAAGGCAACGCCGTCAGACGTGGGGGACAACATAATAGAAGGGGATTAAAGGACCGCCCTTAATGAAAGACTTTGAGGCATCCTAATCCCTCTCCGCTACCCTCCCGCATTAAAAAGCAAGGTGCCCTTGTAATGGATCCCGGTCGTATATGTGACTCTGAATGGTGACTTGGCGGGACGTCTACGCTTTTGAATGACCCGGCAACAAGGACCCAGAGAATCCGAATGCGCCATTAGCAACGTGAGTCACTTAGGTGTTTCTCTGGCATTCAAAAGGAAAAAAAAACCCTTGGATTCGAGGATGAAGTTAGTTCAAGTGACTCCTCCCGGGCAACTGACTGAGAAATCTGGATTTAATTAGAACTGGAGATATTAATTTCCAGGGCAGAGAGGCCATTGACACCATGAAGACATTCTTTCAAATTTATTGGAAAAGTATTTAGTGTTACAGGTTGCGTCAAAGGGAGAGCTCCGATTCGCAGAGCACGCGAACAATTTTATTCGCATAAATTGCCATATATTGATTTTAGAAAATCTCGGTTATTTAATATAGGCCGAACTTGACGTTTAGAAATATTTTTCATGACGTCCACTGCTTCGAAATGTAAAATTAATATTTTAAAATATCTCTTTCACTAAGGTAACTCATTCATTCTAAGAAAAATATTTTATGCTAAAATATTTCCTCCGATATTATGGTTAATAACCTCCCGGTCGAATAATGTTATAAGAAATATAGTATTGTATTCACGAATAGCAGATTCACGGAGAAATCTAAAAGTAAAAAAATAGCTTTGCAAAATAATTCTCCTCAGAAAATTATAATTTTCAGCTTCATTTTTAGTTTATTTCCCGTGTATTTTTAACGTAGAAAAATCTTTAGAAAGAATTTTTCAGAAGTTCAAGTGGCATGACAAATATATTTTAGACCTTGTAAACAAAATTACATGTGTGAGGCAATGTTTATTGTAGTTGGAAGAATAATACAATAAAAACTATCTCAAAAGGAATCGATGACAAAGAAAGTTTTCTAAAATAAGTTAAAATGAGACCATTTTGACTTCTCCAACCCAGATAGAGATGGTATTGATAGTTAAACATGCATGCCAGTGACCGATATTGGCACTATAAAGTAAGATTTTCCTTAACTCACAATTACTCCCTACGCATTTATTTAGGTGTCCTCCTCTAAGTTCAGTTGAATACCGAACACTTTTAATGTGAGATCCATAGATACGAAGAAGGAAACAAAGAGGTAATTTGCCGAACGCGTCTTGTCGGAGGGTGAAAATGGTGGAATTAATTTGCAGGCAATGTTTTGGTCAACATCCAGTAATTGTTTTCAATGAGGTTGTAAAAATATTGGGATTTTTCTCGTATCCACCCCTGTATCTCGACATCCAATGGGCAAATGGTACTGGAAAAATGAGATTAAAACTCAATCGAAATATTCCTCTTACGAGTTTTCTTTTTCAAGCCTTTGGTGTTCTTATTGTAATCGCCAGACATCCGAGTAAGCTAAATCTGATAATTAGCCTATGGCTCCGTAGTAATTAAACCTTTAAATAAGATTTTTACGAAAGAATTTTGTTACCTTTTATAATAAATAGCATTCTAATATGGGTTACCTGACAATATTTTTTTCTTAAAAAATGATATACTAAATGTGCTATCCATTTCTCGAATAGCTGTATATTCCATTAAGATATTTAATTACTGAAATCATAAATAAATAATGCCAATAAATAGAGATTGCTCGGTGTACGTTACATTCAACTGATATATTCACAGGTGAGTCCTTCAGAGTCATTAAGTATTCATCAGTTATTTCGAAGGATGCCTCTCCCTAAAGATTTGGAAAATATTTCATGGGCACCGTATTGTATGTTGAGGGCATCCATGGAGTACAGCATCCCCCAGTAACCACATCTTGCCGGTAGACATAGTCCAGGGGAGGCGGATTCCCCTTCTCCTCGCTCGAAGAGGGAACCTCGCCCCCTACCCTGGTGTTTCACCTTCCTCTCGTCCCACGCTCGGGCCCTCGGAGGGCGAGGTCACCCGAGCGTGAGGAATGGCGTGATTATGAGTTATGCGCCGCACCTTATTGAATGGGTAATCAAGACCACGCTTCGATAAATAGCGAAAATGCTCCCTTCCCTCCGAGGGTTTGCTCCAGATTTCCGAACTCCGCATGGTTTCACGAATGAATTCGAATCCCATGTACCCAAGGGTATATTTAATCAGGAAAACATTCAATTAATAGAGATCACAAATTATTTCCTTTATTCAAGTATGTCTGCTATGCTCTGGCGTGTATAAAGTTTTAGGAGTGATATTTAGAGTGTCGCTACATTAGATGCGATCGTCGAACGCAAGACTGACAGTTAAAACGTAGAATTTTGAATTTTACGCATTGATTCACATCGCGAATATGCGTTCCTTCCGCATGCATCAGTCAAACGTTCTACATCTAAATTTACTTAATATACAGCAAACTGCCGCAAGGGCGTATGGCGATGGGTGTTAGGGCACCACCCGTAATTAAGAAAAAAGCCGCATGCAAAAGCCACAAATTTATGCAGTCACAAACAAAACATGGTTTCGGAATGGAAAACATTCATGCAAAAACCCTTACACCCCACACACATGTAAACACTCAAACTACCAACTAACATACATATGCACCTACAAATATACCTGATATCTTTGCAATGTGTAATTTTGTTCCAATTTGTAAATTAAACGTTTTAGTAATTATAAAATGACTTTGGCTTCTTTTCTTGGTTTGTTGGTTTCGTTGACCATTATTTTATCTTTGTGGCCTGTTATGCATAAGTAGTGTGGGACCATTGTAATTCCTTTAATGTCATAGTTAAGCTCGTTTGTTATAAACCTTTCTAAAAGTCATAGTCACGCTTGTTCTCTTCTTATTTCAAGTGGCTCCCAGCCTAATTCCCCTAAGAGACCTGTCACACTTGTGCTGCTATTATAAAATTTTTTAACGAATCTGGCGGATTTTTCCTGGACATTATCTAATACTTTCGGCCAAATTTTCTCCAAAGGACCCCCAACACTTGCGGCATATTCCAAATGAGGTATAACTGGAGTAAAGTAGCACCTCTTTTAAACTTTCTCATTACACTTATTTTCTCATTGCATTCATTTTCTCAGTTGAGGAATGCACAACGGATGAGAAATTGGTCGCAAATACTAGCTCAAGACGGTTACATTTCAATTTCACCAAAAAACTCTCGTTCGCAGCTTTTCAACTGTAGACTTTCGTTGCGTCGTTTCGTTTCGTTTCGTTCGTCTTGCGTATAATCCTAAATACTAACTGTATGTTACTCGATTTGGCTCAGGTTAGAATCGAGTTAAAAAAAGCGAGCTCCTTGAGTGCCCCTTGCCAAAGGAAAGCCGATTGCGATGGCCTCGCATATCCATCCCAAAATCCCCCGAATTCAACCTATTCGCCGTTGACACATTCTAGGTGCCACGAATGACGTAAGTAGCGAACTTCCCTCCCCCCGACTCCCAAATTGAGAAAACACACTGAGCGAATAAATCTTGACCACGGCACGAGAGAGCTGCGCTCAATGCTAGGTACAAAAAACGCGTCTAGGGTTTCTGAGAGAAGGAATCGTGTTCTTCCAACGCAGATAACCTAAGGTACGTATATGCTGGGAAAATGGTTTACCTAGGAATCCACTGGACAGGAAAACAAAAGCAATAGCTAAAATTATGGAAGTGCTACATTGTAGGGGCATCTTGGAGAGGAAAAGAGACGCCCATTAACATTAATAGCGGAGCGTAACTTTTCCTAATATTAAAGCCTAACTCAGAAAGGAGACGTGTGATCATCTTCGTAGTCACGAGATGGAAACAGGGGCCCGGTTGAAATTATTACTTTGAGCTCCCTCGCGAAAGGATCTTTCCAAGTCCACGTGGAACCTTAATTAAAGTTGTCTGCTAGTTTGAGCAAGAGATATTTATACCTCCGGTGCATGGAGAATCACGCATATTAATCCGAGAGCCTTCCGAGAGATGCCGCACCAGGAAAAGCGCCACGGGAAAATTACAAAGAGAGGCGCTCAGCCGTCGTGAATGCATCTGGCGAGACGGAAATTTTTGGAATGCTCCAAGCCCTGGAGCGTTGCTCTGGAGTAAGTTACTTGGACGGGTTGAGGGAAGAGATTCGATAATGAGGGTGCGGTGGCGGGTGGGGTGGAGACGACGGGGTGGGATATTACGCAAGCGCTGATTGAATGCAAGCTCCTGGGAGGCCTTTTGGACGCCTGTGGTTCGGTGCCGAAGGCACGAAATACGTGGCGAGATGTCAGCCGCGAATCATTCTAGTCGGATTGGTGTGCCGGGAGAAACCCATCCTCGGACGAATAGCGCGAAACTAGTTGGTTGATTGGACAAAGGGCAGATCCTTTGAGCCTCAACCGGCCCCGATCGAGGGAAAAAACAATCAATACGTGGGATGAGGCTGTAGACACTTTAAATGAAATATTCGTTTCTATCGAATCTTGCCTTCGATATATTTTTCAACCCTAAGGGAGAAATTTAATTGACAGGAAAACTTTTTTGTTTGGGATATGGATGAATATTTCTCTAAGCTAGTACCGATACATACACACACACACTCGTATATAAACGCTTCGACGGCCCGTCGTCCGACGACGGTCGGGCCGTCAAAACGTCAAATACATACATTGAGTGTCCTTTCTTTGTTTCTGTGTTGAATATTTTGCATCTGCGTGTCTGTGCGTCGCCGGAGAGCGTCCATTTCAAAGATATATATATATATATATATATATATATATATATATATATATATATATATATATATATATTATATTATATTCTTGGGAATCATAATTGAGGTGGTTTCCCGTTGCCTTCCTCATAAAAAAAAATGTGGAACGCTTCACGATTTTGCGTGTCATCCTTGCGCTAAAGACACTATAGGAACCGTTAACGGGAAAAGGATAAGGAAACCATGGGTAACGGATGAGATGATTGCAAAGATGGATGAGAGAAGAAGATGGAAAAATGTAAACACAGAGTTAGGCAAAATGAAGTACAAAGAGTTAAACAATAAATTGAGAAGGGCCACAAATAAAGCAAAAGAAGAATGGTGGAAAACGCAATGCGAGGATATGGAAAGTTTACAGAAGAAGGGTGAAATTGGTGCTCTATACAGCAAGGTTAAGTTATTATCGGGAAGTAAGAAGGCAAGATCTGTGCTAAAAGTTAAAGATAAATGGGGTAAGATAATAGTTGAACCAGGAAAAATCCAAGAGAGATGGAAGGAATATATAGAAACACTGTATGGTAAAGAACTTAGGCCGCCAAGGTTAGACATAGAAAAGGAACATGACGTAGAAGAAGATAGCTTAGGTCCAGGCATACTCTACGATGAAATAGAAAGGGCATTAAAGGAGATGAAAGGAAATAAGGCTGTGGGGGTGGACAATATTCCTGTAGAAATGTTGAAATGGTTAGGGAAAGGTGGGAAAAAGGCCATATATGGACTGATTCGTAGTATCTATGAGGAAGGAATCTGGCCGGAAGATTTTGTGAGATCGGTGTTAGTTCCTATTCCAAAAAAGGCAAAGGCTTCGTCGTGTGAGGATTACAGGACAATAAGTTTTATATCCCACGCAGCTAAAGTTATTCTCAGGATCATCAAAAAAAGGATAGAGAGTAAGGCAAATGATTACTTAGGGGATGATCAGTTTGGGTTCAGGAAAGGAAGAGGTACGCGTGATGCCATTGCAGTAATGAGATCACTAGTCGAGAGGAATATAGAATACAATCAGGACGTTTTTGCCTGTTTTGTAGATTTCGAAAAAGCGTTTGATAGAGTGAATTGGGAAAAATTAATGCGTGTATTGCAGAAAATAGGAATCGATTGGAGGGACAGGAGACTGATCCGCAACCTGTACATGTCTCAGACTGCTCAGGTGCGAGTGGGGAACGGAGAGTCCGGATGGGCAGTGTTAGGAAGAGGTGTAAGGCAGGGTTGCCCATTGTCACCGGTACTGTTCAACGTATATGTAGAGGAAATGATTAAAGAGGCATGGGAAGAACTGGAGGTAGGAATGAAAGTCGGAGGGGAATTCGTAAAATCGGTTAGGTTTGCTGATGACCAAGCATTAGTTGCTCAGTCAGCCAAGGGGTTGCAAGCATTGCTGAGTGAATTGGAGGTTGTGCGATACATATGGGATGAGAATCAATATTATTAAAACAAAGGTTATGCGATTTTCCAGAAAGAAAAAGACTAAGCTAAATATTAAAATAGGCGGGGAAAAAATAGAGCAGGTAGAGCAGTTTACATATCTCGGAAGTGTTTTGGACCAATACGGTCAAAGTGGTAGGGACGTAAGGAGAAGAATTGCGCTAGGCAAGGAGGCTTTCTTAAGGAGGAGGGAGTTGATGACGCGGACATTGAGTAGGGATGTTAAGACAAGACTCGTAATGATTCTGATATGGAGCGTAGCTATGTACGGCGCGGAAACGTGGTCACTGAAGCAGGAGGATAGGCGTAGATTGGAGGCTTTTGAAATGTGGGTGTGGAGATGAATGGAGAAGGTGAAATGGACCGAAAGGAAAACAAATGAGGAAGTACTAGAAATGGTGGGGGAGGAGAGGGGTTTGTTGAGAGAAATCCTATGGAGGCAGGAAAAATGGATGAAAGGCGTGTTGAGCGGTAGTGGAATGTTGAAGAAGGTAATAGAGGGGAGAATGTTGGGCAAGCGAGGAAAGGGTAGGAACAGGATAGGGATGTTGGATGGGATGAAGGGTGGTCAGAGGTACACAGAGATGAAGAGGGACCTGATGTAGTTTAGGTTGCCGGATTGGGTTTTGTTTGGAGTTACAAAATATTTATTTGATAGCTGTGTCCATCCAAAAACCTACCCTAACCGGTAGATTACCTAATAATAATAATAATTATTATTATTATTAGGTAATCTACCGGCTTTTCTGGGTAAAAGCTCCTACAGGATAAAATCTACCGCTCCACCCGACCACACACACCACAGAATAACAACCCCACATCTGACGCTGGACTCAAACTTTGCACAACCTATTTCCCCGGATGCCACAGACTGAAAACCATTCTCAAAGAACTTTATCCTATATTACATGACAATGACGCGACCACATCCTTACTACCCCAATGCCCCTCTGTCGCTTACAGACGACCAGCCAATCTCAGAAACCTTCTGAGATCCACGAACCCTTTGGCACCCCGCCCTGACAAATTTCCACATATTTCCCCTATCTGCAATCGCCCCCGATGTAAAACATGTCTGCTCATCAGATCTGCTCCCCTCTCCCCACATCCCCTCATTGTCCCTACACCCCGTTCCCACGCTAATTGCCTCTCAAAAAATATTATCTATCTTTTGTCGTGCAAACAATGCACCTCATTCTACATAGGCGAATGCATTACCCCCTTATCCATCCGAATGAACAATCACCGCTACTCATGTAATTCTGCTTCACTCTCTTCTCTTCCTATCCCTTTACACGCAAGTTCACCCAACCTATCATTTGACAAATGATTTTCCCTAACAGTTCTAGAATCCCTACCCGATTCAGCCACCAACATAAAGGTGAGAACTCGCGAATCCGCATACATCCTATATTTCCGATCCTTTAAAATTCCCACCCTTAACCGCCATCTTTAATTTCTTTCCCAACAGTCCCTAAACCTCCCGCCCCCCTCCCCTCTCCAGCCACTCTTCCCTCCAAACCTGTCAGTCTGACCTGAAGAAGGCCTCGGAGTAGGCCGAAAGCTTAAATCATCTACACTGTGAGTGTCCTTTTACGTGTTATCTGTTTTATTCTGTGTTCTATTGTGCCGTCCAAAAGTTATATTGCACTCGTGAGTACTTCCGCATCATGGATATATATATATATATATATATATATATATATATATATATATATGCGGAAGTACTCACTAGAGCAATATAACTTTTGGACGGCATAATATAACACAGAATAAAACAGATAACACGTAAAAGGACACTCACACTGTAGATGATTTGAACTTTCGGCCTACTCCAAGGCCTTCTTCAGAGTCTGACCTGAAGAAGGCCTTGGAGTAGGCCGAAAGCTCAAATCATCTACAGTGTGAGTGTCCTTTTACGTGTTTTCTGTTATATATATATATATATATATATATATATATATATACACACAGAAAAACATAAACGCATTGTCAACCCGAAGGTCAGTTTCATCATATGTATATATATCGCATATATATATACCGCGCATCATCGATATATATATATATATATATATATATATCGATGATGCGCGGTATATATATATGCGATATATATACATATGATGAAACTGACCTTCGGTATATATATATATATATATATATATATATATATATATATATATTCATTTACATAGAAATAGATATAAGGAAAGGTATGAGTAGTTTGGTGTGTATAGAAACCATTAACACAGTAATCAACTCAAAGTTCGGGGTGTTAGGTGGGTAGAGTTTTCACGATACAAGGCCCATCGGAGTGTGCAATTCTCACATCAGGATAACAGAAGGAGCCAGTCCCTTCCTTTGTGCCAGCTATGGTTTCCATGGATGATCTTTTACTGAAAATCACACAGCTTGGGTATAGCTGACACAAAATATAGTAGGGGTAAGGAGTTTTCTTGAAGAGAATAGTTCAGAGAGATTGACTGACATTCCTACCCATATTTGTAGGAGCAGATACGTATCTCAGCCTATGATGGCGCAGAAATTCAGAATACAGGTACCATATAGAAGAGATTTTTGTTCAATGGACTGTTCTCAATTCGTCAATGATGCCAAGTCAGGGGTGATAATATTTTTTGATAACTAAGTTAATTGGCATATTTACTCAAATAGTAAGAGCGTGTTGTAAGAATATCTGTGAACGGTATAAAAATAGTTTTGGGAACAGGGACATGTAGATCGTTTACTACAGTTACCTTTTTTTCCTGAAATTTTTCTTCTAATTGTTTTTATTAGGAAGAGAAATTACAATCTCTGGGAAGGAATATCCATTCACCCACTTCGGACGAAGACACTGGAAGGTCGCCATAACACATTTCGCAATAAGAATGACTTATTCACCAGGCTATCGATTCTCGACGTGGTGACCGAAGTGTACAATAATCTATCGTTCACTGTATGCGGAAAATGCTTTCTATTTAAGGCAGATAATACGATCAATTTCCATTTGTTTTCATGCAGCGATTTTACATATCTGCTAGGTGTTCAATACACATATTAACCCGTAAAATGTATTTAATATCAATGAATTCTAAATATAATGCAAAGTATCCAGAGAACATGCAACATCATAGATGAGTTTGGCGCAGATAGGTTAAAAGTAGCAATAAACTTCAAAGCAACGCACCTAGGCAAGCATCTTCATAAAATTAACATCACCACTGTTTAAGTTTAATCATAATTGAATATCTATGGCTATGAATATTTATGGAATAAAAATAACGTGTTGTATATTTGATACAATTCTAATTGTCAGGCAGTTATAAATAATTACCATACATCTAAGTTTTACTCACAATTGAAAAAATGCTTTTCCCTAACTTCATGTCATAAAGAAAAGTTGTACACAAAAATTTTCTTTTCGTTATATTTAAAATGTTTCTTTTGTTCGGTAGTATTAATCAATTAATACTGTTATTTTTAATGCCCGTGGACTGCCACACCATATTTTCTTGTAGACGCAAAAAATGCATGTCTCTACCATATGAACACATACAGGGTGTGGAAACATAACTTCCTGTTTGAAAGGGATTTTGCTTTTGAAAAAAGGCATTTATGTTGCCGCTCCCTGTATTCTCTCTGCGTAATTTAACTTTTTACCTTTTACGACCATTGAAAGTTTAGAGAACATACTAAGGCGTATTTACCTATTATGTACTTCTGACCATGTCTTTTTTCTTGCATAAAATCATTTAGTACGTTTACCAAGCCCAAATTTCAACTTTTGAAGAACCGATATGCACGGCAGAGCTAGAGAAACTCGGATTCTGTTTTTTTGATCACCATTCAAGAAAATTTGAAGAAATGAGCGTATTTTGGGAAGATAAGAAGTACAGATAAAAGTATCTCACTTTTATTACTGAAGGGATACTACCAACGGATTTCCATGAATGTGACAAAACTGCTCGGATATTGTTCAATCCTTTAAGTTGGGTATAAAAGGCAAACGAACAGCCGAGGCAGCTTTCAAAATTCCTCCATAACCAAATGCGTAGGTGCAACACCAACGCCCTTGGCAAGCTATGTTAAGTGTATCGCCTCACCCCTTCAACATCTTTCCCACCTGCAGCCACACTTTTTGTTTAGACGCAGCCTCCAGAATATTGAGAGGGAGAGAGAATGAGCCGAAGGTCTTCGCAAACAATAACGGAACTCGTAGCAGGTAAGGCCATCGGTTGGACGACTAATTGTTGAGGAGGCAGAGGGTATACGCATACACTACCCCATCGACCACATCACGCCCTTCGTGGTGGACATGTGCTGTACACACATACACGTTTCACGGTCACCGTGACATTTCCAGAAGTGTCTGCTGAGCCTCTGATGAGCCGCCAAGTCTCAAGAGGGCCGCTCCCATGGCCGGAGGTCCAAGAGCACCCTCACCCATTGTGTTCTCGACAGAAGACTCTTGCCGGGGCAAATTCAAAAAACCATACATGCAAATAAAATACCAAATATAAAAATACTCAAGACTCGGAAATGAGCAATTTCCTTCAGCATTGACGTGAATATTGAGGAAAACAAGCATACTTCACTAAATTTAATTTTCAATTACAATTTCTCTGTTTTTAATAGAAAATCAAAATCGACAGTCCACCAAAGATGCTGTACCAACTCGGCTGACTATTTTTTACCAATAATAGAGTATTTTTATAATTTACAATGGTGTATAAACCTTTCCAAAATCGTGAATGGCAAAAAAGACGGAGATAAGGAAAAAAAGTTGGCGTGTTCAGATTTTGGAACAGGCTAACTACGCTATTAATTTTAAGGGACATATACTTTTGGGAGGACGTATTGTTGGTACGCCCCTGCCTGCTGTTGCGGTCTGATGTGTTTGCCTCCAAAGTGGTTGTGTTTTTGGTAACAACGGTGTATTATTAGTTGTATACAAGTACTTTTGAACTGTGGGTGTGGAGAAGGTGAATTGGACAGGAATTAATGCAAACGAGGAAGTGCTGGGTATGGTGGGCGAGGAGAGGAGTTTGTTGGGAGAAATACTAAGGAGGCGGGAAAAATGAATAAAGGGCATATTGATAGGCAGTGGGATTTTGAAGACTGTAATAGAGGTGAGAATGTTAGGCAAACGAGGAAAGGGGTGCTGGACGGGATGAAGAGAGGAAGGAAGTATACGGAATTGTGAGTGAGCCTATTGTTATGTAGGGCTGTGTTTCATTAGGAGAGGCAAGGAAATCGTCCTTGTCCCGTTGTGTAGGCCGTGTCCATCCCCAAGCTACCTTAACCGGTAGATTACTGATACTAATTATACGGGGATCATTCAGTAAGTTTTGACAGTTTGCTAATCCTTTAAAAATTCCATTATTATCTCATTATTCTAACAAACTATTATATTTATGTATGATGAAAAAATTTAGTAAATTGTATCAATTCTGTTCTGCCTCATAAGCCAAGTGGAAACGTGTATATAATTACCATATTAGCTATTCTGACTATTTGAAATTTTAATTCAGCAATTCAGAAAATTGTAAAATAACAACAGGGACAAAAACTCTTAATTTTTTCACCAGATAATGATTTATTATCGACTTTTTTTTGGCCTACTACTTCGAAGTCCTTGAAAATGATATAGTACGTTGAAAATATTCGAAAATAAATCTTAATTTATTGGAAATCGCAAGAGTTTTTGTCTCTGTTATTATGTAACGGTTTCACCCCAGCAAAACTGAATTTGTAATTTAAATTTGAAAATATGTTGCTAAATAATAATTATGTACTCATTCCTAATAAATTAGTAAAAAATAATAAATGGAAGCTAATTCAACGTTTCTCTTCAGGTACTATCACTTATTTTCCGCATTTAAACCAAAAACCGTATAAGACAAAATTAATTGCAAAATTTTTGGACAGATTTTGGAGAATGCGCCGAGGGCAAGCGTCATTCCATCGTGTTTGGCGCGCACTTCTCTCGATCCGTCGCCCAAGAGTGTAACGCGCACCACAGATTTAACAGAGCAGTCCACAAAGGCTCTTTCTTGTAGTTGGGGGCGCGGAAGGGTCGTCGCCAATATGAGACCCGCACACGATGGGCGCTCGCTTCCTGGCGGATGAGCGGCGTCCGCCCACCCAGGAGTACATCGAATGAAACCACCGCCCCTTCCTGCCCCCGCTCAGGCAAGCACGCTCCTCTCCCCCGCACGGCGCGGCCGGAGCGCAAAACGGCATCTTACCGACCATGATGGGGTTGATCATTTGGGGAGCCCGAGGGCGTACCTCGCCCGTTAGAAGTGGGGGGGACGAGGGGTGGGGGTTCGCGGCCGGCTCCCGACCGGTCGTCGAGGGAAGCAGAGCCGGTAGCAATCCCGCACGCATTACCCCTGGTGGATGGAGCAGGGAAAGGAGTGGGAGCAGCACGTAGGAAGGCGGAGGTGTGCCACGGGAGAGGTGGAATTCAAAGGGAGCGGTATCCTCTCATTGAGTTTGCCCCGATTACTCGCTCCCAGGGGCGTATTGGCCTGCCCTCTGGCGACGGGAGATTGGGTTGAGTTTGCGCGCCGGCGTCCGGAGGGCCTTAAAGGACCGAGGGGGGCGGTGGGAAGTGGGCGGGGTGGAGTGTGTCCTGACGAAGGGACGGACGCACTAATTAAAGGAGGGACGGGTCAGCGAAATGAGTACGAGGGAGGGGAAAAATTAATAAGGGCAGGGGAGGGATGGTGATTATGAGGACAAAATTGAGCACGGGGCATGAAGATCGCCGGGGGATTCTGAAAAATGATAAGCCGCCGCCTTTGCCTCTGTATAAAAAGCCAGGATGGGTGGTTGCTGGAGGAAGGCTCGCTTAAATTAGAGACCAAGGAGCCTTTAAGGGATACGTTTTTGGATATAAAGGACGTGGCAATTATTACGGCGTGTAAATTTCTGGGACGGGAACGTAGCTTTCTCTTTTTACATTCAGATGGGAACTGATAGTGGCTATGACGTTAGGGTCGCGAAGGCGTAAGTTTTTCTCCTTCATTTCGTTTTTTTTCCCCTTAAAACTTTTTTTGCATCGACAAAGGCATAATTATGTGTTTAGTGGTGTCGTTTTGCATCATCAAAGGGAGTTTGACATTACTTTGACATTAGGTAGACCTTATAAAGTTTATCTTTGAAATGTAATATTTCGGTGGCTCTAAAATAAAGTCCTTCCCTTGACTACCCTTACGGGCAAGCCTCAAATTACGTCAGCCGACTCAAAGGGATAATGAACTCTCTTATTATTAAAATGTTCTACTGCCAAACTTCCTCCCATTTATCAAGTCGTGAGTTCTGTCTCGTGAAGATATTGAAAGTAAGGCGCTAGTATTTGGAGCAGTACGAAAAAAGAACAAAATGACCCGAAAATATTAATTTCGCGACAAATATGTGAAAAGTGCATTTCATACGACGTGAGTAAGCATCACTTTGGGCCGTTTTTAATCGGCAGGGGTTCTGCGAATGCGACATAATCGGATTCTAACTTATTGCATTTTTAATCTGCTGTTTACCAATTAAAGTGAAACGGCGAAATTTTGCGTTTCCTCGGCTCTTCTTTTTTTTGCCTTAATCTATCCCTAGGTAATCCTTGATGGCGTAAAATTTACATTAAAATACATGGTGTATACATTTAATGTAAACTTTTTAATTTCTGGTTATTGGCACGAGAATAGATAAAACTTGATCGTACAGTTTTCAAGTAATCATTTAATCTAAAACACACTCAATACTATCATCATTAGTGATTTCACCCGAAGATTGATTAGTCTCTCCCTTTTTCACTATCTACTCTTCCTTTATCTACGGGGCATCCCTTGTGATAAGATGTGTTAAAAAAGTCACAAAAAATGCTTGAAATTCTTCAAAAGTATCTCTCCAAAAGGTAACGAAAAATACTTAAAATTCTTCAAAATACTCTTCCCCCCCCTGCATCAAAGCACTTGCGCAGACGTGTCTCCCACGCCTGGAAAGCACCCTCAAACTCCTCTCTACAGGAATGTCTCTCAGGAACGTTGTAACATATCTACATCTTCTTAATACCCAGCAAGCCGCCGCAAGGACGTGTGGAAGGGGGCGCTAAGGCACCACCCGTAATTAAGAAAAAAAACCGCTTGCAATTGCCACAAATCTATACAGTCCACAAACAAAACGTATGCAATAACCCTCACATCCCATGCACATGCAAACGCAAATCACCAACTAACATACACTTACACTTACAAATATGCCTGATATCTTTGCCATGTTCAATTTTTTATAGGTAATATTTGGATAGATAATATTTAGGCAGGATTGACTTTACAGGGTCCTATATTCTATATTCCGGCGCCATCTTTCGCCAGTGAGAAGAATTAAAGGGGAGTTTAGCTTTGGCGTGCGCAGACGGTGGATTCATGTCACGAACTATCCACTTTCCGAAAATGGGACACAAAGTGTGTGGTTTCACTGGCGTGAGCGTGGATCCTCTGGGAAATTCAAAAGAGTACGCCTCATCTCATTATGTGCTTAATGAATGTACTCTATGAGATCCGTTAGAGATTGAGATAGATATGCAAGGCACAAGGAAGAAGAACATTCGTAGACGTCCAAAGTTCACTCTTCCAAGCGTAACTGTTGTGCTGCAGGTACGGCTATACCGTCTCTGCAAATAAGGAGGCGCTCCAGGGAAAAGTAATAGAATTGGTTAGCGGGGGATTTGTCTAATTCCGAGGCGTGGTTATGCACTTTGATATTTTAACCTCTGTCTAACTCTCTTTACTTCCTCAATGTATCACTATTCGGGCCAATTCAAAAATTTAGAATTTCAATGGAGACATGAATGAATGGGGGAACGAATCAATTGAAACGTGTTCAAAATAAATGATTGATTTAAATTAAAAAACGGAATCATATAGTTTAAAAAAACAGCATTTCATTATTTGAAACGAAAAAAATTCATATTATTTGATTTTATCTACCATTTTCACCACCAAAATGGATATTAATCCTCATTCAGTCACATACGATGTCTCATATGTAAGTATTATCCCTTAGCACGCTGCGGAAAAACGGATCTGATAGTTATCTTTTGCTAATTTTTCCCGGTTACCATTTGTGCTCATACCAGGGGTCACGGGTTCGATTCCCTAATTGGTGTATCTTCCTCCATCCGAGACTTGGATGCTTGTGATTGCCCTATTTTTATTGCATTCTTATAGTCCGTTATTAAAGGCCGAAACATGGCTGCTTTTGGATTAGTAATAAATAAATAAATCCAAGGGGGCACGCCGAAGAAAGATACACGCTGTCGAAAATAGGGCTAGATTAAATTCCCACAAAACCCTCTCCAAGTCTGGCGGGCTAATGCGCCGTGCGCCCTTATGCCGGGTAGGGTGTAGGTGAATGTAAATAAAGTCTATTTTATTTGCGAATTGTCCTTCCGGAATGCGTAGAATACTAACCAGTGATAATGGTCTGAATTTCGTGTGCACCTGCCCTCTTTTAATGTTTTTTCTTGTCCTCTTTGTGTAGGCACAGAAGCAGGTGCTAACCATGTAATACTCATAATATATGTAGGCATCTAGCATGATTGGTTTTCGGTCGACCCATTTCCATGTAGTTATTGGTGGATCGCGGTGTGCCAGGTGCATGAGGAAATAGAGGTATTATATGTAGAATGGTTAGTGACCTACCACTCCATGCCACACGTCCTTGCAAAGGCTTGCGGTGTATTAAGTAAATGTAGATGAGAATAAATGATCACTTTGGTTTATTGATAAGAAGAGTGGTTTTTAGCATCTTGCTCGACTTTTCTGTTTAATGTCAACCTCGTAGCTCCTTACACTTTTTTCCATTACGTACCACTCAAAGTTCACCCTCGGCCTTCAAATTTGATGATTTCCCTCAATTTTTCCTTTATTTTGGATCTTCAGTACAGCATTGTACCTCAGGAAGTCTTAAATTGATTTCCATCTTCTCCTTACAAGTGCCCTTCATTGACTTCCTTACCGGCTCTTTTGCATACATATCTTCATTTATTACTCCGTCAGCTCATTTTATTTCCATCATTCTTCTGTAGCGCTCTATTTCATTTGCCTCCAATTTTATTTTCTCTACCGTCCCAAGTCAATCGACCCCGATTTTAATTTCAAGAGTCCAAATCTCACCTACGTAGACAATTGAACTTAATGCATGTGCATACATTTTAATGTATCGCTTCGTTATGCTTTCATTGGAATTATTTTGCGTTAGTAGTTGTTATTTCCGACAGTTATCAATTTTATTTATTAGCCATTCCTATCAAGCCCATTTTATCCTTTGAATTTTTCAATTGCAGTGATCTTTCTGCTAATTTTCAAAAATTGCTCCTCTCGTTACTGGATGTTTATCTTTGGTCTCACTTGAAGATTATTATCCTTACTTTGGCTTTATCCTTTCTTATATATTTTCAGTTTTTAATTCTAATTTTTCATATAATTTATTCAAATAAAAAGAAGGACAAATGAAGATATGAAAGATATTTTTTGTCGCTTCACCCTTCCAGAATAGTTATCCAAGCCCTTTGAAATGTACAATACACGGCCACGAGTTAATCGGGTGCTAGTTTCACGCTTTTGTTTAATGAGTGTCTTTGCATTGACATTTGAGAAACAGTGGACATCTTCAAACACGCTTGACTGCCTCCAACAACATGGTTCCCGTTTTTCCTGGACTTGAGAAAGCAATTATGAGAGCAACAGTGGACCTTTCTCGGCAAAGGAGACTATCTCTCTGTTTTGCTGAAAAACGTAAAATTAATTAGCCCCAAGTGTACTTAAAAGCCTCCACTAATGACGTCCTGGATGCTTTCTCTAGGAGGTGCTAGAACCAAACGACCGAGAGCCAATTTACGCGCGTATGTCGACATCGCCCTCAACCTTCACGTTCTTCCATGGACATTGATTTCCCGTTCTTCTTAGTGTCCAGTTTACTCCGAAATCCGCCTCTCTTGCTTCCATCCCCCCCGGCCCCCTCGAAACGAAACCCATCCCAATTAGTCCCTCACCTCAAGGGTAGGAGAGGGGGAGGAAGGGCGTCCTCGGGCGGCAGCCGGACGTCCGCCTGCCGTCAGGCCCCGCCCTCGCGACCCAGCAATCAAATCCACGAGTGAAATCCAAGGACGCGAAATGCAAACCCGCTGTATCTGGAGCCTCCGTTCCCCATTGAAGGGCAGCGAGACGCGAAACCGTGGGGGAGGGGGGGCGACGACGAAGCAGTCAGAGGAGAAAGAACCCCTCTTGCCTCTTCTTGCTCCCATGAGGTCAGCGGCGCATGACAGTGCTCGCTCAGATCGTTCAAAAAGGGCATTTCAACCCCTCGGGGGGACACCTTGAGAGCACGAATCGCAGAGCTCCCGAAGAAAGGGTGCAGCGCCGGAACCTAATCCTAAACTGACTAATTAAAGTTTCAATTTATACGTATGCATTGAGGATCTAATTATTTCACCCTATTATAAACATTAACGTTGAAGGAAGATGATATTTGGCATTTTAATAAAACTGTTAGAATCGTGTTTACGATTAAAACTAAGGTCACAGGATTTCATGCTATTCAGGGAATGGAATCTTGATTTCCATTAAAAATTATCTTCTATAAGATTACTTCGAAAACAAATTGCTAAAAGAGAATATTAATGCAAGGGGCAGTCAAATGAAGACCGAACACGCGCCGTAACGGAAAAAAAATGGCAAAACTGTTGTCACGTATCGATACTACCATCACTGCGGTGGGAGAACTGCACAGTGACAACTCAGAGGCGCACGGAGTTGTTGGGTTATTACGTCCTTGTTGGTGCTTGGACTAATTTAGTGCGTTCGCCCGTTGGGTTTCCATTTGACTGCCCCTTTTACAATTCGTTTAGGGAGAATAGCTGCTTGCAGATTCGAAACAGTATAATGCTTGCTTAGGCTCAATAAAATAGTTAATAATAGATCATCTAAAATTAATTAAAAATACCGAGAAAATTCCTTTCTATTCGCAAAGCCAAGATTTTGATTTGATGGATTCGCCTGTGCGACGGCACTGAGAGCACCCCGATGAGCGAGGGTCGAAGGTGCGAGTTGCGTTTCGGGCCCGTGGGGAGTGGAAGGAGCTGGTGACAGGGTGCCACATCCCCCTCGCCCCTGGCGCCGAACCTGGGGGGCGGATCTGGACTGAAAGATTCATTGAAGGGAGACAATCCATTTTATCTGTAATACTTTCTATCCGTCATACCTTTCTGGCACCCAATAAATCTCACAAAGAGTTGATGCATCAGAGTGTCAGAAAATTAACCAAATATAATGCAACAATTTCAGAGAGTAAAAATCATTCGCCTTGACCGGGATTCGAACTCGGATCCCTCGATATCCGGCCGAGTGCTTTAACCAATTAAGCTACCGAGACGTTCTCTTACACACTGAAATTTTGGGGGCTTTAAAGGAACAAGATGTTGCGACGAAATACCGTACGTACAATGTCACAGGCATTCGTAGTCGTGCGCGAGGCGCCACATTCCACGAGGTTAAAGCCAATTTCAAACACTTAGGCTGTTCATACCTACTTAGGCTGTTCCCGGTCAAGGCGAATGATTTTCACTCTCTGAAATTGTTGCATTATAATGCACACATAGCGGGTGACTCCGTTAAAGTTACTGTTACAGTTTCTTGAAATTTAACCAAATATATATCTGTGGTCCTAAAATGAGTAGCCAATGGCGAATAGATGAGCTTTCATTAAAAAATTGTAACCGATAACAGTTAAATAATAATGTTTATTTATGAAAAATACCAACACATTCACTCTTCAAGATATTTATGTAGGATTACCAGGAGAGCCGGTCTCGGTGGCGTTGGAGTAACGTCCTCGTCTGCCAATATGGGGTTCCCGGATTCGATTCTCCCCTGGGTGATTTTCCCTCAACCTATGGTTTGGGTGTATGTAATCTCTTCCATTGTTTTCACTGTTAATAGTCCGATGTAAAAGGCCAAAAAGTGCTGTTTTCGGGCTAAAGCTAAATGATTAATTAAAACAGTCGTATTACGTCTCACCCATAATCTTGTTCGGTTGACCTTTCTTAAAATTCTCTCATCTTTGGTGCAAATCGACCGGAACAAAACGGAAAATCATTCACCTACAACTTTAAACTCGTCGAGAAACACGATTGGAATATTGTTGCAAAACTTTGACAATTTTCCAGTTCAAAATTCATATTTAAGAAATAAGAGCACTATCAGTGAAGTGAACAACTTAATCAAAAGAAACTGGCATGGAAATTACTGCAGGGAGAATTTTTGCGTGAGAGAACATAAAACTACAAGTAGGTGCAGCACGAAATTTGTCATATCTGCATGCAAAGTGCAACTAGAAATATTCTTCTTACGTTTTGAACTCCTAAGAGTACTGCACTTCTTTTATGTCTTGAACATCTATGCTCACTGATTTTTTTATGCACGGTGTTTTCGGGGACTTGCTTCAGATCGACCAGGCAGAGGTTTCCTCACAGGTCGTATCTCCTGCTAGACATCTCTCCGACTCTTTTCCTAGCTCGTGGCAATTGCGCGATGCTCCTGTAGTCATACTGATGCCGAGAGGGCCGTCTGTGTCACCAAGGTGATTTTGTGCAAAAATGGCAAATCTCGCAGGAGTTGAAGAATGGAGCGGGAGGAGGCGAATGGGAGACCCACGAGGGGAAGGGGGTGGATTCCCATCATGCAAAGCGGCGTTTCTCGTCCGACCCTTCTATTTCGAGGAGGGAGCGACGGTCTCCCGCGAGGCGCCACCTCGAAGGAGACGTCTCCCTCGCTCGTGTCTCTTGAACCCCCCTCCCCCTGTTCTCTCGCAATCATCCCATCTCGTCCACACTGCCGCTTCATGCCACTGCCACCACCGGGACAAATGCCATCCCCTGCCACCCGCCTTCGCCCCTGCGGCGTGATGACATGCGGTGCGTCACTGGATGCTCCAGCATCCCCCTGCCCTGCCCCATCTCACCCTCCTGGAACGTCTGCCCACGAAGAAATCGCATTTCCTCTTACCCGCACCTTCCCCCACATTGCGATTCTCATTTCGCCCACACAGCCTCCCGTCACACTCGCTCCCGTCATCTCTTCTCACCTTTCCACGGACCCCCATCTCTTTACCTCAATTCTTCTTCTCTTTGAGGGAATTGTGTCTCCTCCTCTAGTTTTCCTGGGACGGAATTTCTCGCCAAAAAAAGACATGCAAGAGGAGCGTAATCATTTCTAGAGCCCCTCCAAAATGAAATAGGCGCGGCTCCGAGGGAGAATTGGAAGGGATGGAAAGGGTGGGGCTACTGTCGTTGGGCGCCCCTCCCCCTGAGAAGGGAAGCGCTGTGCCCCCGCGGCGCAGGGGGCCGGTGCTTACTCAAGTGACGTCCCCAATAGACCAAAGCCGGAAGCTGAGTCACTGTAACCGAAAGAAATTAGTCACTTGCTGTCGCTTGTGCCGCCTTCCAAAAATTAATGGGACTTTAGCAAATTAAAATAAAACATTCCCATGACTACTTTTTGATATATTAATATTTATCTGTTTCTGAGTTACGGGCGTCAATAATAAATCTGTCAACATGTAGTCATGTTTGTACTGTCGTTTAAAATATACCATCCATTACATTGATGATGAATTATCAAAGAGATCCCATAAGGATGCTACCAACGCATTATTTTTCCTTAAGGGCTTTAATTCTCGATAACTGCTGATATGACTTAATCATTTGTATTGCAAGTAAAAAGGTTATTTTTCAGTCTAATAATTCACTTGAAACTCCAAATTCAGTATTATTATGTATGGTTGTTAGCGTGATGCTTTACATGTTGCTCAAAATTAAGTATGCAATTGTTTTTCAGATGCAATAATCAAAGAAAGAGAATAGGTCGTATAAAATTTCTCACAAAACAAAAGAGAGAATTGAATTATATATCATTTGAATTTGCTCCTTTTTTCTCATAGTCTCAGCAATATTTAGATCGCATGGATCTGGCCATACATGTTATAGAGAATCTTAAATATAATGAACACTCAATCATTTATCAAAGTTAAAAGTGTTCACATAAGTATTATCTCTTATAAAAAAACTAATTCTAACCGTCAAATTAAAAAGATTAAGTATTAACACGTCATCAGTCGATAGAGCTCACCTTGTGCACACGGACACTCCTTTCCCACTGAGTCGTGGCTTTTATCTAAGTCGATATCGATATATGATACAGGATCCCCCCTGCAGGATTTTTAACTTTAATTTCCTCCAATTGCGAGATTTTACTTTCGGTAGAGGCAGCTTTGCTTCACCGCGTACTCATTAACATTTTAATCCGTTCGATTCCTTTCCCTCCATGCAAACTCTTTCTCTCCAGCCGTGCTTTCGGAGTAGCCATTTCCTTCATGCGGCACCACGCCCACCCGAATCCTCACATGAACCAGCCGTCCGCTATCCCATTCACCTCTCAAAAATACATCCCCCCCCTTCCGCGTGTAATCCACCCACCCTGGTCGTC
The DNA here is from genome assembly GCA_037158775.1 of Hetaerina titia. NCBI lineage: Eukaryota > Metazoa > Arthropoda > Insecta > Odonata > Calopterygidae > Hetaerina > Hetaerina titia. Next base: position 97,097,240 of record CM073775.1, on the reverse strand, counting down.
AATCCCCACCCTGCAACAGAGGGCGAAACATACAGGAAGAAACACGCCCCGAAGAAAAAAACATTTATGCCCACCCCCATACCTTCAACCCCTTTTAAGGTACGAAAGTACACCAAGAGAGGGGGGAGTGGGAAACCGTCAGTTTCAGGTCTCCCACCTCCACCCTTGACAAACGCTCCGAAACCCCACCGAGCCCACGTCCAGTTATCCGCCCTTCATGCCCTCCAAAGCCAACTTGGGAAATTAAGGCCTTCGCCCAGGAAAGGAAGGTTTGGATCGGGAAATCTCGTGCGGTCGAGAGGGTGGGCCGCGCACACAACGGTCGGAGGGAGGCCTGCCCTTTCGGAATCCCCCCTCTACCGAAACCAAACCGCTCAGCCAACTCGGGCGAGGGTGGCCGGCCCATTTCGCTTCCACTTCCGCGGGCCGCACGGGGCTCGGAAGACCCGCCCCGTCTCTTCATTCCCCAAAACAAACACCCTGCAATCCACTTTTAAAACTCTCCCGCCCCGCCGACACACTCGCCGGCCGCCTCGTCCCCCATTTCCCCCGCGCCACACTTCAATTCCGCCCGTCGGCTTCACCACGTCGCTATTTCGTCTAACTTCATCTGCATCCGCCCTTTGGCCCGTAAAAGAAGCTGCTCCGCCCTTCTCTTCTCCTCCACATCACTCCCGCCCTCTCATCTCATTTTCTCCTCTTTGCCCACTATCCCCTGACCCCCCCCCCCCCCCGACCCCTACTTCGTTCCGTCTCTTCAGAGAGGCCTTCTTTGTGGGGCGAGCGTTCGCTCTCCATGACTACCACGTTCAAACGTGTACTCCCTCAAGTCACCATGGTCACGAGGTGGGAAAATTTTACCTGGTTCCATTTCCTACCACGATGTAGCAGTATTCCCTTTTGACGTGACTCTAGTTTTTTTTAATGTATTGCATTTAATAATTTTTTAGTTTTTATCTAATAGTTGCCTATGAATTTCAGTTGGCTTGTGGTTTCTGGGGCCAGTAAAAAACCTAATCACAGATCGGACTTCATAACTTGCGGGATTTCTATTGCAGTGCACATTTTGGCAGTTCGCAGTGAGCAAACTAAAAAACTAGAGTCTGTATATTACCACAGCAGGATGTGTACATTGTGTAGGAACGTTCAGGCACCAATATGGTGGCTGTAGCCCTAGCCAATTTATGTATCACCAATTTATGCCGAAACGTAAGTTACCCTCTGGTAAGCTCTCGTATGGAACGCCGCTATTGAATTTTAAAAACTGCTGAATTGTAAAATAAAAAAATATACGAAAACATATAGATACAAATAAAAATATTCAAGTTTTAAAAAAATATTCCAAGGCCATTTTGAAAATGCTTTAAAATTTTGAATGAATTTGGTGAACTGATTTAAGGGAAATAACTGCTTTATACACTCCGAAAGGATCTTTTAAAGAGTTTGAGAAGCGTTTTTTATTTTCGGTTCGTTGATTAAATACTCAGAAACTCTTTAAACGAAGTTCAAGTGATCTCCGTGAGGAAGTCAACGGCTTCCTGGGGCGCAAAAGAGACACGCGAACATTCTCTCTGCGCCGACACTTCTCTTGTCTCCACTTCCCACCCACCCCTCCCACTGTCTCCACTTCCATCCCTCTCCTTCCACTGCCTCCACTGCCATTCCTCCCCTACCACTGTCTCCACTTCCATCCCTCCTCCCCACCGTATTCCCTGTCCAAGTCCCAACAAAAATCAACCCCCCTCTACGTCCTAATTCACCCGATCACAGGGCGATCTTTTTGGTTGAGCGTCAGTGAACGGGGAGCGCCAGAGAGATGGCCGCTGGTTCTTACCCTCGCAACTTAAAGTTTTAAACGCTAGCAATTTACAACGATAAGCTCTAGTAGCGTGATGGAAAGCAGAAAAATGAAGCGTAAATTGAGTTATAATTAACAGAGAAAAATATCATTTCCTAATGGGGTAGTGGAATATCATTACGTTTTTATAAGAAATATGAAGTGCATAGACTTACCCTGGTTATCACACCACTTTGTTCTATAGTAGGATTCAGAGTTTTCGAAGTGGTAAGATGAAAGGAATTTAATTTTAATTTTGATATTAACGACAGAGTTTTTAACACTTTATCACGATGCTAGTGAGTCAAAATCTTTTTAATATCCAACATTATTCGTGTAAAAATGAAAAGTTTTTTATGACAATTTTGTTATAGAAAGTCACGCACGTAGTTACGATGTTGAGCAAAAAGGAGTGCGAGGGAACATAAGTTGCTTGCTACGTGCGTCAGTTGTGTAAACTGGGAATTTCTTCCGCCCGTCGACTCGCGTCTGTTTCTGAAATCCAACGACAGAGGGAATCTCTTATTCCCTCACGACAGGTGGCGCCTTTTACCGCCGGCTCCTCGACCGCCACTCCGAAAATAAGCTTTTGAAGGGTTTTAATGCGTCAGTGGACGGGCGGGTGCTCTCTCTTATTTTTAATTCCCTCGCTCCGCTCTCCTCGCTTCCATCTCCGGGATGAAGGCTCTCCTCCCGATTGGGTTTTCGAGGGGGAATGGAAATTAGTTAATTTCGGCGGAGACAGGTTCCCTTAGAGGGGTTGGGAAGGGGACTCTTCCCCGATCTGCTTCTCCTCAAGGATCGCTGACGCCTGCGTGGTTGAACCATTTTCTTTTCATATGATTTGACCGGATAACGAAGTTTGGTCTTTTCAGACTTCAATTTCCATCGCCAAATCCGACACGATTTAGGTCTTCTTGTGTCAAAATGAGTTGATTTCGGAAGTCCCCTAATAATATTCAAATCTAAGATGGGGCACTTAATTCAAGATAATTTCAAGACGGATGGCAACCCCCTAAGTGATGGGCAATGAATTTCACTCCACCACCTCTTCATCTGAGAGTCAAAGAGAATCTACGACATTTTCCATTAAGAATCGAACTCAGAAATATTAACGAGTACTTGCTCGATTTTTTACGAACCGTCGACTTCGTTGATACTCAAAATGATAACTACTTGGAACAATTAATTATATCAATGGAAATCAAATGGCGTACACTTCATATTGAAATACATACTAATTAATTCACATTTCCTCAATTTAAGATCATGGTTTAGAATTGACCATTTCAAGACAACTGAACTAATAAAAAAACTTTATTGTAATACCAAAAGAAAAATTACAGCTTTGTGAATTCCACTTAATTCAAATCGTACGACCAAGATTTCAACACATAATATCACCTTCATGTCTATTTCTTGAAGACTGAGGATGATTATAACGTATGCATTGAAAACCTGGGACGTATAGTTAAGCATTAAAAGGAATTTACAATTCTCTAAAGTTCCCCTGAGGTAAGTCACTTACTTCTATTCCATTCCGAGAACTTTTCAAATTTCCACCGTATGTGTGGATTTGAAGAAAGGTTATGGAACTACTGCCGGCGGTTATTCAACTCAAGTAACTATGATATAATATCAGATTTACCAGTCCTAATTTGCATTTTGCCTAAATAAAATAATCCACCTTGAATAACGCAATGGCACTAAAGAATGTTGCCATTTTTTTAGGACAAGCTGCTCTAACTCAATGTAGCGGGACTCTCAAGGATTTCAAAATTCCTGAACTATGTTTTTTTGGTGCCAAATATATAACTTTAGACCCTTTATATAAATTTATAACCACTACCCTCTAAAGCTGATTTTTTTAGACGCTTGGTGAAACGTTTCGAGTCACAAAATTAAAATGGTATGTGAGCTTTGCGGTAAAAAGTATTTCTAAAAACAGGTAAAACCATCACTATAGAGCAGGAGCGCAATTCAAAATGCGGAAGTTTGCCCTCAACTCCGCCCGCTTCCGCCTCATCCACAGGCCACTCCGGGTGCAGCGCCCGCCGACCGGAGCGGCATAGTGGGGACTCCTCAAGTCACGACGATACCATCCACCTTCTTGCTCTGCCTCTCTTAAGGAGTGACACTTAGAGAGCTAATAGGGCCGGCAGCCGTTCCCACGCCGCTTAATATCGCGTGCCATCCCTAGGAGAAAATGGTGTCAAGGTCGAGAGAAGATTAAACCGAGGCCACTCAGGGTGACATAAAAGTCATAAAAGACTGCCTCAAGGGCTTCAAGGCAGAGGAACTGCATCCGAACTTGGGGAAATAAAGAAAACACGTGAAAGAGAAGATCTTAAGGTCTGTGAAAATGTTAGACGGTGAAGAAGCGGGTGACGTTTTCCGGAGTCGGTTTGCGTAACTCATATGTGAGATATTGGACATGATTTCAAACTGTATAGAGTGTCCGGTCGTTGAACTGAGCAAGTTTGGTTAGAAAGTGAGTATTAGTACCCCTATATGCATACAGCCACGGTCTGAATGGATGGGTTTTTGGATATCTGGAATTTCTGGTTAGTCCTGCGTTTTCGAGGTCCCCTGTCTCTCTGCATGGGAACGATGCATGCCTAACGCTGTCCCCGTCAACAGCGGGATGTCATATTTTCTACCCGTGACTTTAGGGGCGAGGACTATTAGCTCCATGGCCGTGGATTAATAGAATTTACCCCTTCTTGCTTTTCAGTTCCGTATGCCTCTTCGTATGGTGGAGGTCTGTCGTATAAATGTTTGTGATTCACTTTTATTTCCCTCTTTTATGCATAGAAAAATGTATTAAGTGAAATCCGGAAAACTTCATACATAGTCTTTTTTTAGTGTCTTCCTCCAGTAGGTATATAAATTTGCACGTTATTTCAGATTGTTTGGAATGATTTGTGGTAATATTTTTCCATTATCTCTTCCTCTCCGATAACACCCCTTATACCGTACCCATCCCACCGGGTGCTGACACCATCTGACACACACCTTTTCGGCCTGATCCCTGATTTCAAAATAAATAAATCCTAGAGAGGCCTGAAAGTACTCGCCATGGATCTTACCAGGGTTTAGTTTTTCGATTTTTATCTGATATTCCCTGTTCCAGGGCCTCTGACTTCTTTCATAATTGATTAAATCAATAATTAAAAACGCGCTAACGCTATTTCGTATTGCCCACCCTCAGCTTTCCTTGACGCTCTTATTCTCCATATGTTAACTCATGCCTTAAGAAAAATTATGAGAAATTTCTTAACAATTCATATACATGTATATCTAAAAAAATATTAAAGAGTTTTAATAAATAATCATATTCAATAGATAAGGGTTGCGGAAAAACTTCTAATCTCTCACAAATGTAATATCCTCCGTAGTTACTGAGCATTTTATTTTTTAAAGTTGAAAAGGAATTATTTTTCATAAAATTATTTCAAATGCACATCTTTAAATGGTAATAAATTGATTAACTGGAGAGGTGCGAATCTTTTGATCTGATATGGGTTGGTACACTAACGAAATCACTCACGATGCATTTATGTTGCCTGGATACGGAAGGAGCAAAGGATGGGATGTGACGCAGAGATTCTGGGGAATATCGGAGCATAGGGCAAACTCAAAAGTTTTACAAACCATTTTTGTGACTATTACATTATTATGAGAATATTTTATCTCTTAAATAGGAGCACCATGCATTTGATAGGTGTGCCTATATTAACTTGTTTGTGCAGTGAATGCAACAGAGAATTCGGTGAATCCCGTCGCGGAATGGGATCACGTTACCGCAGAAACGAGGACGGTGGCGGTGTTCTGGGGTATGGGTCTTGATGGGATGTAATGTTCCCAGCAGCAAGCGATCCCTTTCCCACAGACACGCTCTCCGGAGAAGGGACTCCCTCCGGCCACATTCACCGGCGAAACCTTCTCAAAGAGCCAACTCCAATGATTTTCATCCAATGGCCCTGCTCTGCTGCTACGACTTAATACACAAGGAAATATTCACCTTTTAAGAGCAGTTATGAGCCATATTCTCCATAACCAGAGTCTTACAGCTAAAATATTTAAAAATCTCTTGAAGCAAAGAATCATTAACTACAGAGATTATTTAATTTACGTTCCTGATTCTGACTTTATATGTCTTCCGTTTTCTGTGAACTTCAAAACGATCATCACGGTACAAGCATAATAATTTTGCCGTACGTATATTACTTTACAGACGGAATCTTCAGGAAATCTTCAAAAGTGATGCACACTAGAATATAAAAATGCAAAATTACAGATATTAATGGATAACAAAATATTTAAGACAAAATCCATCAGAGTTCTTCTAAAAGAATGTTTGTTTTCTGAAAAAAATTTTAATACCCCGGATTTTATTCTAAGCATAACTCACAAGCCATCACAGTTCAAATGTTTTCCATACCAATAACGTACAGCTAAATCAGAACGTATTCAAATAAAATTACGTGATACTATTAGTAATTAACATTTATTTTTCAATCATGCAGTTACTTTATGATTTGTTTCAATATCATTTCTTATATTTTCTTCCATTGGCAGTGTAAAGGCCACGAATAATTTCATATAAGTCGAATTGTTAATGCTAAATGAAAATTTAATGTATCTAAATTTTGGATAATTACTAAATAGTTTCAAATAATACTAAAAAAATAGAAATGGACACTACTATATAATATTTACAGGGCTTACTAAATAGATGGAGTACATGTCTCATCAATAATCTTTTGTGTATATATCCATATTTCACACATGAAAAAAAACGATTGAGTGAATCTGAACGCTTGTTGCCTGTGACCGGGATTTCGCGAACGCTATCGAAAGTGTTTTTTTGGTAATCTTAGGTTCTCGAAATATAGCATTGCAATCTTTATATGAGATTCCTTTCAACGAATATTTTACATTCAATCGGTAAAAAAGGTTTCCAAGTACTTCAACATTCTTTGGGCGTACTTTACATTCAAAAACAAATTTATGTTAATCTATACCTGATAGTAGAATCAACAAATTCTTCGTAGCAATTCTGAAAATCGAAGAAATTTCAAAATCGCGTAAATTGTTACCATTGCATCCTGGAGGAATTTTTATTTACTTCAATTTGAAATGGGCATTTTCTTGCGTAGTGTCTAAATTTTAATCTCCTGAGGAAACATACTGGCCATAGTAAACAGCCGGTGAATGAGAGCACTGGTTTTTATCCGTTGAAAAGGTCGGCTTACTGCTAGCCAGTCCCGTCGGGAGTAACCGAGTATACGAGACGAATATCTCGACTCATCTCGACGCTGCCTTCTGGTTGGCTTCCCCTTTCCAAATCCACCCCGTCCCCTCCGCCCCTCGCATCTACCTCCGGCCCGAGGGAGGGCCGGTATCATCCGAGCCCAGGAGGAGGCGGGGGTGAGCAGTTAACCAGACCATTCGTCGTCTGAAGCCGCCCACCTCGCCGGCGCGAATCAATTCTTTCCCTAAACACCCACCCACCCATCCCCTCACATCCAACACCCCCCCATCTCCTCCCTCGTACACACACGCCTTTGCACCCCTCTCACTGCTCTAGCCACTAAAAATCGCGAGGGATTGAGTCAAAAAGAGTATCCCTCTAGAAACTGTCGACAGGAGGTGTCAGGCGTTGTGAGGATACACGACACCTGAAACCTAACCATTCGTTCCGTCCCCCGCGCACTCCAAATTTACACACAAACAGATTCCCTTGGGAAACTTGCCAATAATATATTATCCGAGGTTTAGAAGGAGATAGGCCCTGCTAGAGTAGTTTTCCTTTGGAAATGATATATGGTCACTCAAAACGTAACGGAGTGATGCAGACTTACGTGCTTTGGAGTGGTAGCAGAAGCGGAATATCTTTAAATTAAATACCTTTTCGGCTATAGGAGATGTCTTTTTCAGGATTACGCATTGTTCAGCAATGGACATCATTTTAGCGTGGTTATAAAAAATTAATGAAGGCTAATTGCGGTTCCGCGATTGCAAGACATACTCGAAAGGTGTGTTGGCGGGAAATGCAAGAGAAAGGAGGGGAATTAAGTTATTTTACGCATGAGCAGTTTTTCCACGTAACCTGTACTAAGTACAAATCTTACTTTTATTCCGAGAATTTATTTTTACTCGGCTATCAACGAAATGCGGGAAATTTATTTGGTAATTGCTACTTTCTCTATTTATAATCTATTATATAAATTTTATAATTATCTAGAGAAGGGAAATACGAAGCGAAACAACGAAGTCTATAAAAGAAAAACAATGAAATAAGTAAATTTATTTTAATATACATTATTACGCAAGTAATGTCTCATATTTGAATGTCACACATTCTATGAACTATTTTCTCTGTACCGGTTCTGGCCTTCTAGGGAGATCTGTTACGCGAAAAATCACACAGCTTGGGTGGACCCGAGGGTGCCCAGAGGGGCCTGTCCGGCCTAATGTTTATTGATTTCTTTTGTATTACATTTTTAACTCGTTTTAAAGTACTCTGATAACTTTCCACTCTATTTCATATTTCTAAATAGACATTTATTGCTCTGATATGGTGGTTATTTGGTGTGGATATAGATTTTTTATAGAATGGAGGAGATGTAACCTCCCTGAAGAGATACAAGTTAAACGAGCGAGGAATGTACAAGACTATCAATGAAAAATTGATAAGCGAGGAGGAAATATCAGATTCTAAGGAAAACTGATTATCTCGTCTACTACACTAGGCATGCTTCTATAATTTATCAATAGGCTACTCATTTGTGAATTTCATGGATGGAAACATGACTTTCGAAAGCTATTACGTAGGCACAGCAGTTTTAATTAATTTTCGCGACTGTCCTATTCAAATCATTGGTTTATTTTGCAATGAAAAAGCTTATTTTTAATTTAGAGAATCAAAATTTAGATAATGAGTAAGAATTACGTACTATTTACGTTTAATTTTATTAGAAGTTAGGAAACTAGAACACATGTAATTGCAGCGTTGAACACATATTTTTATACTTAAATATAATGAGAGGCATACCACAGGTTTAATTATTTTTTTGAGATTTTTTATACTAAACCGGCACTTAGCCCTACATTACCAGTTACTGCGCTTTCCAAAAATTTTCTTTAGATACATACAACTTCTAATTGGAAAACTTCTCCGCACTTCTTTATCTTTTTTATGCCTTTGTATTAGAATCCACTCAGTTAAGTCTATAAGTCGGACACCCTCTTCAACTTTTCTCCCCGCGGTGTCCTTTTCGATAGGTTTTATCTGGACGATTCTGATGACAAAGACAAAATAATCTACTTTTTCAAATTCAAAACGTTTTGTTTGAATTGATGTTTTACATTAAAATTTTTCTCAATTTAGGAATTCATGATTTAATAATTAATGAACGCTACCCATTGCTAGGCGTTTTTTAATGCTTATATTTCCCGTAAACTCCAATAGGATGCTAGTTTGCTTTCAATGAACCTCATAGAGTTTGGAGTAGTGCTTCACATACTTCATTATTTTTTATGATTACGTGAGAGAAATATTAGATTTCCAGTGTCGCAAATATTTACTCAAGTATTGAAGTCGTTTATTTCCGAAAAAATTTGTCCTCCGAAGAACATGTGAAAGGAAGACGACTAACGATCATCGAATAAAAAATGGAGTGGTTCGAAAATTTAGCTCCGAATAACAAAATATGTGTAGACTAAGAGTCACTTTCGGTATCGATAAGAGCGGGGAGGTTAAAAGGGAGAAGGGTTTGAAGGGAAGCAGCGGGGAAGGGAGAGGGAGCGGGAGTTCTAGGAAAAAGGTGGAAGGTTGAATGGGGTAGATGTTGCTAGCAGGTCCTACCTCATCGCCATCCCCGCCCTCGCTACTCCGCTCCGAAAATTAGCACGAAGTTTCTCGGACTAAGAGCATTAAAGCCGATCTATGAGAGTCTATAAAGAGTCCGTAAAGGAGACAGGGTGGGTGGTGGGAGAACGTGCGGGGAAGGGGCTGAGTGAGGAGATGGAGGCCGGAGAGAATGGACTGAATCACAGGGTGGGCGCCCAAGGAGCTCGAAGGCATGCTAATAATACATGGCAGGGAAGGTGGAGGGCGTCGGAGGAGGAGAGGGGTGGGATGGGGGAGGAGGGGCAAGTTTCGCCCTTTTAGGACAAGAGGGGTGATCGGAGAGCGGGGGGGAACACACAACCGCCTTTGTCCTTGAGGAGTCCCTCTTCATCAGCGAAAAAGTTTCCCTTTCACCCTCGTGAGGTTCCATACCCGCCGCCGTCAGTATTAAGATGCCAGCAACCTCCTCTCTTCCTCTCCGTACTTCAAACCCTCCCCTCCTCCCCTTATTCCCTGCCTACACACACTCCTCATTCACCCCACGGCCATCACTCCCTCCCACCCTTTCTTCTCTCCGGTCGTCAACTTATCCTTTTAGCGGGCACCATCCTTCTTTTCACCAGAACCACGTTATTCCTTCAGCAACCCCGTCCCCTCAAGTCCCTCTCCGCCCACTCCACTCCACACTGATAATGACAATTAACGTCTTTGCTGGCGTGTGCGTCTCTCCTCGACAATAATCCTCCCTTCCCCCCACCATCCCTAGATACGACGACCCCTCCTCCTCCGAACGAGACGAGGCTACGCGCTATGCTCCCTCGCTCCGGGACAAAGAGCCTCTTTGTCTCGCGTCTCTCCTTCCCCCACTCCACAGCGCCGCATCCTCAAGGTACACTTTTTATCCCATTAAGAAAATTAAATCCTTTATTTTCCTTTTAAGTGCACATTCCCGTGTCCCCCGCCCCGCCTCATCCGCGCACGGGGAAGCGTCCTTCGAGCGACGCCCTCTCCCCCTGGGGGTCCACTTCCGTCACCGGCGACGGGTGGCTTCCCTTCCCCCTCCATCTCTGAAAAGTATGCATTCAAAGAGGTCGGTTACACCACATCAACCTACTGTTATCCGTTCATTCAGAGGAGGCATATCAATTGGTGACAAATGACGATAAAAAAGGATATTTTCCGAGGATAGGATAACGCCAAATTAATGATTCTTTTGTTTTTCATCCAATGGCTAACCACCGTTCGTTATTATTGTTCGTCGACGGATATCTCTTCTAATGTTTTACGACCCAAAACTTTTAAAATAGGAATATATTTTGCTTATTCTGCATTCCTCTGCTGTAGCAAAAGTATTTTATCGAAACATATTGAACAAAAAGAAATGATAACGATGATTAAGAAAATAAAATTCATCACTGTTCATTTAATAAATCATTATCGGCTTAGTATTAAATGAAATAAAGCAATTGCCAAACTATAAACAGAGATGGAGTTTTTATAACTGATCTTGAATTAAACTTCAAACAAGTTCTTTTGATGCGTCGAATATTTGTAACTGGATTTATCTTCATCGGAAGCTGAACAAAATATTGTTGAATTCTCATGCCGTAGCTTCTTAATCTCTACCAACATAGCTCCATGGCGGCAATTTCGGCCGCTCATCTTTGGGGGGGGTCTCACCGTCTGACGTCCTGAAAGATTACGCTGTGTTCTGCAGCTTTCGATCGATGAATGAATCCCCTCGACTTTGAGTGTCAAAAGCAGAACAGATGCCATTTAGATTACTGCATTCTACGCCTCACGTGACCAATTTTTCTTATAGTCTTTCATCAAAAACGTGTACTTCTACCAGCGCCTTGGCCTATTTGAGTAAAATATACAACGGGTCTATTATCCGATACGGAATTATTAACTACAATAATTAAAAAGATATCCAAATACAGTTTTTTCATTTATAGACGATTCAATAATGACTTTTGTGCTATTTATAGTACATATAATCGTTGGTAAAAAGGTACTTTTGGCTGCTTATGACGACTTCATCTCTTGGCCTCCTATCCACGGTTATATTCTTAAAATAGCTGTCGGGCCACGAGCCCAAAGAAAGGAATCAGTCCACCTCTTCTTACGTGGTATCATAAATACCTGCATAACCACAGAGTATTAGTTTCCACAAAAAAGTGAAAGTATTTCCTTCAAATCCGTTACTAGATACTTAATGTCGTGCAATTTCATTCCTACAATTGGGTATTTCAACCTGAAGTGGAATCGGAGAAAATATTGTTGCTGGAGAGTACACTGGCATTTCTCTACCCAATGATTCTCTCCCCAGACTCAATTTTCATTTAGGTTGCCAGCCGGAGCCTGCTATTATCCCGACTTCGCTGTAACATACCGCGGATTCCTTCTGGAAATCATCAAAGCCCCGTTTTGTCACGCTTACCCTCAATACACGAAATGTCTGCATGTTGCCTAACAGTCCGGATAACAGTGGGCCATGAGTTAACCCGAGAGTCGATGAATATCAACAATGTCGAGGAGATTTATAACTCCGAGCTACGTGCAGGGCTCAGACCAAGAAGTTTATTATATTTTCGTTAATTGCTCTTCTCTGGACCTCCATCGTTTTATTTCAGCACTAAACCTGTCAGGCTTAACTTATAAATGGAAATAAACAAATACAATTCATGCACAATTCAGTCAAGATAGTGATCGACGACTGAATCCACCGTCCAAATCATATTTTAAGATAAATTTCAAATTCAAAAAATATATTTTTCTAACATTCCCCATTTCATAGTTCATGTGACATATAATCGTCCATCGTCCTTTAAGAGTTAATCCCGTATTGCCTTCGTTCACTCCCTAGTTAAGGGTAAAGGGTTAGGTGGAAGAAGGGACTATTTAGTCTCAATCTCGCCCAATTAAGTCGATAATAAATAAATAAATAAATAGTTAAGTTCCTTTAAAATATTTTGAATTCATCCTTTGCGTATGATAAGCACAATGGTTTTCTCAACAAGAAGGTGCAAAGAATGAGTGCCAGGAGATTTCAAGCTTCAGACGTCAGTGCTCTCAAGGTGTCGAGATATTGGGGACACAACATTAAATGTACGTGAGCGTTGAGCATGGATTTTAATTATTCCCAGTGAGGAATAGGATGATGATCGGTGACCGTGACCATTTTGCTAATGTCATCAAATTGCTGACCCACATCATTATCTCTAAGCGGTGCTGCCAATTCACCCAATAGCAGCAAATACTCTCTCTTCTTTCCCAATAAAAATAATCCTTTCACAACCCCAATCCTCATTTCTTCGTCGTTGCATGCATGGCGAATAATTCCTTCCCGCGCCCCAGTTCACCCCACATCCCGCTATTTCAGCTCCCTTCGTGCCCTCCCCATCCTCTGTCGCCAATCTTCGCTCACTCCACACCTAAAGCCCGACCACTTCTCCCACTCTCCCTGAATTGCGTTCTTGCTGACATGAATGGATATATTTCTCACTCTTTCTTCCTCCTTCTCCTTAATAAAGGCATTGTATAACTTTAAACTTATGCTCAGTTTTTAATCTAAGACGTTTTCTTCTTATTCTATTTACTCCTTCGCTATTTTCAAGGCAATATGTGCCAAATAGTTATTAGCTCAATGATCTTCCTGTTATTCCTATATAGACTGTGTTACAATATTTACATTTAGTTGGTTAATACCACTTCTTTACATGTTTTTCGCTTTTTCCTTGGTCCTTTTCAAAAACTTTCGCAGGTTGCTACGGTTGTTGTATGCAATCCTTTATTTGTCTTTTGGAAATAGATTGGTTATTTTTTTCAGAAATGTATTCGTTAGGGATTTTACTCCATGATTTTGTCAATTTCCATTTTCGTCAAACAGCAAATACAAGAACAACAGATACTAACGTAACTGGCATCATACGCACAGCTCGACTATCCGCCAAGCACGGACGGCTCATTGGGTCTCAGGCGGCTAGTAGGCCATAGTCCGCGTCATGACCGCCAGATGGCACAAGTTGGCGTATTTATTGCACAGATCACGTACACCAGCGAAATTTGTCTTCCTCATTATCTCTGGATGAACATATTAGATTTATTGCTCTGATGGAGCGTTTCTCATTAACTATTCTTGTAGTTAAGTCCTGACTGTTTCCGTTTTTCACTGCAATCATTAGATATCTGGTGATGTCGCCTATGCGTCATAACCGGTAGTATTGTTAAAATTTTTTGTGTAAAAAAACACCAAGTTTTTTACTCGGTGAATATAATTTTCTCTTTTCGCGGAAGGATCCTGCATAAAATAGACAAAAGTGGGTGCTCTAGTCTTGCATTGAAGGGTTAGTTCTTGCGGGCGAGGCTCGACGACGGCCCAGAAGTTCTCAAACCTTTGTGCAATGATTTCGAGGAAACCAGTTGGAGGAAGAGGTCGTTCTGACAGAAACTCGGGCGGAATCTTGGTCGGCCTCTCTCTGGGAAGAGGGGGAGGAAGGTCCAGAGAGGGAGGTGAAGGGGACGATGGGAGTGGGCGGAGTCTTTAAGGAGTGTTTACACGCCCAAACTTGGCAACGTGATCCTCCCCGTCCCCTCCCGCCCAACCCCTTCGCATGGGTCCAAGGAGAGCAGTCGTGTCCGGAGGCAAACAAACATCATCCCCAAGTCTTTTAAAACTCCCTCCCTCCACATTACAAGCGACGCACGTCCCGCGCCGCAAACAAAAAAGGACACGGGCGTTGGTCGCACAGCGGGGGTTGCCGGACGGACCCTTGCACAGACTCAGGGCGTCCGCCCTAGAAAAGGGAGAGGAATAGGACTGGTCTTCGGGCCGTCCCTCGCATGTTAACACCCTTAGCTCACCCCCTTGTAACCTCGCCGGCCACCTCTCAAATGCCTCGTGCCGTGTGCCACATGCTGCTTCCTGGTTGACAGACCAATCTTCAGGCGGTCGGACTTCAAATCTTAAGCAAAGCTTAACACCTCGGACAATTTAACCCATCATAATGTTGACAACGCGCTGGATTAATTTTACGAATGCTTTGTCTGTGTCAGGACAAGGATATACGTAATTTAAAATTGAAAATATTTTTGTCTATTTAATATTGGTTTAAACTTTAAAATGTCCGCAGTTAAGTCTTAAAAAACGTAATTGGAAAATGTGAGCTTCCAAAATTGGAAATATCTATACATTTGAAAATGATATATTCATTAAATAAGGAACTGGCAGACTTTTTTTGTAGTAAAAATTAAGTTTAATTCATTGTAGACTTACAGAAGGGCCGAATGACAATTTTTCTGCCGAAAGGTATTTCAGATGCTGATTGTATTTTTTGTTACTTGTAGGTGTTTCATTATTTATATGTTGATTATATAAATAATAAAAGAAATGACATGACGATGAAGGTGTTTGTTCCATGAGGGATGAATTAGAATAAAATAATTTATTTTTATCTCAAGTTATTTTTGGATCTATCATTAAATGAATTAGTTAATGGCCACATTGAATGATAAGAAAGGTACTCGTGCAAGTGAAATATTTGAATTACTTATTAATACACGCTGTACATTAAAACAATATTTTGGAAACATAGGTAATCTTCAACAATAAAATAATATAATAATCAACGACCAGAATCATAAAACCCCCTAATATTATAAGATCTTGTGGGGGATGGTAAAAATCATATACACGCATAATAAAGTAGGTGTATCCTAGCAATTTATGTTATGGGTGAATTAATTCAGGACGCCGATTAACGCCACAAATATGTAAAAATGAGATTGAAACAAAGAAAGAGTTGAAAAAGTCTAAAAAAGAAAAGAAAGTCTAGGAAAAGTCTATGGATGAATTTGATGAAATAATTTTGTTATACGTACCACAAATGTGTAATAACAGCAAGGATTAAAAATAAATGTCCTGCGATTATTTAATTAATACCAACGTTTTCACTGTCATGAAAAACGAGCTTCCTTAGAATTTTTCTTGGTGACGGTGGGTATATTGTTTAAATTAATGTATCTTAATGGTTTTCATCAAATTAACTCTAAAATTAATGGGTACTTCAATTACTCACACTCAGCTCGAAAATATTCTTCGACGGACTAATCTTCCACTTGAACAGAGAAAGCAAAATCGACGCCGGCCGGCGGGAAGCTCTGATAATTCTGCTAGAACATTGTGTTGAGTAACAATATAATCGTCAATGACGAGAAAAGGGAAGGGAGACAGCTGTTAGATGCGAGAGAAGGTGGGGATGCAATGTGAGAGAGGCGCACGAATACATCCACAGTGGAGGATATAGAATATACGGGGTTTGAGAATGAGAGAGAGAGAGAGAGGGAGGCTGGAGTGGGGTGGGCGGACGGGGGCGTGGAAGGGAGGGGTAATGGATCGTGGTAGTTGAAAAAGACCTAGGTGTGGGTGAGGAGGGAGGATGAGGGACGAAACGCACCCTTGATTATGAGGGGGACTACGGTCCGAGCGGTTGCCAACGAAGACAAGTCCCGGAGCGGTGAGGAGGGAGGCGGTTGGAGGGGTAGGACGAAGCCCTCTGGCCGATAACAAAAGAGGAATGGCAAGAATTGTTTAGAGAGCGAAGAATTTGGTGTCTCGTTGGTGTGGGCTGGGTTTAGCTTGGGATAATTAATGCCTTCTAGTAGCTGATGGTTCCTCTGGAAAATTATTTCAATTATAGACATCCTTAGATATTCATTATACCCCTGTATTAATATCTCGCTGGTGTGACTGCAGGAAAGTATTTTTATTATCACAAATGATGATAACATTTTTATGAATGAACAACATATATCTGTCTGAAAACATTAAAAAATTCATAAGGAACAATCATTCACAATTTAGCTAGTATTAACGATCAATACATACTTCCGCAGTATTATTATATTGGCGCTGGATTTAAAACGCACCTAGCAACACACGAATCTCGTTGTAGCGTTACCCAAAGATTTGAATATGGATCTATAATCGGCAAAAACGTTCTTTGTGTAAAGCACAAAATTTAAACATTATAGTTTTCTTTTAGTTGCCTAAATTAAATGTTACTCCATGTAACAATTAATTAAAATACATTATATATAAAAAAGAAAGAAGTTGATGACAAAATATGGAACACAAATATACAATCAACAGTACGAGTAATAAAAGCTATCTAAAATATGTAGGTAAATATTATATGATTTGAATAAGAGAAATAAAGGGAAAGGAAATTCGGGCGCTGGTGCGTAAAATTTAAAACGAGATGGTCGTGATGGCGGCATCTTTCCTTTTTGAAATTGTAAACCGGCAGAAGTGGTAGATAAAAACTTTGATGCAACGTAAAACATTGAATGATAAAAGATTTATTAAAAGCAACTAATTTTAACAGAAAGATGATACTGACGTGATGAGATAATAAAAATGAAAAAAGATAGAGAGAGAGTGTTGGATAACGGAAGGGAATGTAAGGTATCGCGGAGAGCGTTACAGGAGAGAAAACGGCGTCGACTCTGGGAAATTTCCTCTGAGGTTGGGTGGGAACGGCGGGAGGGCTTACATTCCTAAACCTTGACAGACTTAGTGTGATGAAATCTGTCATTACACAAATTATACAAGTGATTCCCAAAAATTACATAAAAATAAAAAATTCACACTCAGAACTTTCTTAAAACAAATTTTTGTGGGTGAAATTAATGATTTGTAGAATGGCCATACTATAGGTGACTTGCTTTCCAAGCGCGTTGTGTTCTCATCATGTTCTATGTAAGCGCATTTGTAGTTGAGGTCATCAGTCAGTGGACATATCTCCTTCCTCGACCTAACTCCTTCTAACTCCTTCGAAGCAATTGCTTTTTATGTTCCCTTTAACCAGTTTCTTGCTAACTGCTCCTGGTTTTCGTATAGAATTCTTACCTATATTTCAAGGTGATTTTTATTCGAGTATTCCATACACTGTTTTTGCAAATATTTTCCAAAAGTCTTCTCTTTCTTTTTTTACTGTCATCCATGGTTGTCTTTCTTTTGCCCACCATTTAAATGAATTCTTCACCAGTCCCTCAGTTTATCAGCAGTCAATATTTAAAAAACCCTTCCATCAGCAGTCGTTTCCCTATGCTGATGCTTCTGTTATTCTGATCTTCTGTTGAGACTTTTAGCCCAAAGATAAATCGTACTTTAAAATTAACATTTGTTTTCAAAAATATATCATCTAATCATTAAGATTATTATATTTACAATAACTGCTATTTTTTAGTTGCTATTACCTTATTTACTAGTGCTGTTATTTGTGTGCTTTAATATCATTTTCGTCTCATTTCTTTCATCGCTATTAAGTTACAGTAGGTTTTGGCGAACAGTTCTTCATTTTTTACCAAATGAGTCCACTGTTAGAATTACATTTTGAATCTAGGTTAATTTGGTTTGGCAGAAATAAAGTTCCTAAACCGATTAAAAATCCGGAGTCTTATTACTTTCCGTTGTGTTCCACTTGGATAGGCACCCAAGGAATCAAATAATTTAAGAATTCGAAATGTTTTCTCTTTTACCAGACCAGAAAAGATTTAATATTGAGAGTTTCCTAAGAGGTATTTAACCTTAAGAGATCCACAACTAGTTGTAAAAACATATGGAATGACATGTTGAAATCAAACAGTAAGAATAAATGCTTTTTCATTGCAATGGCGCAGTGTTCATTTATATCGGAGAAACTTCACGATATCATTGAATCGGCGTTTAGACGGGCGATCGCAAAGGGAACTCCAAACCACCCGGGGAAGAGGAGGGGGTCCAGGGGAGAGGGGAGAGGAAGGTAAGGGAGAAATGAAGAAAACTTCCAATTGAGGAGGCCCAAGAAGCATTTTGTGGGAGAGTGCGTGGAATGGACAAAATAGCCGAGAGGACGAACAGAAAAAAATCTAGAAAAACTTGGAATTTTAAGGGAGGCCTTAATTGAGAATGGCAGCAGAGGGGAGTTCCCGTAGCAAGGGAATGGAAAGAAGAAATAAATGATGCTGGGGCGTGGCGGAAGAGTCATTTGGTCGGCTACTGCGTGAAATATTCAGGGGGCTTTGAGGATCAATTGTCGTACAGGGCGACGCTTCGAACGGATGTATGAGGAAGGGACGGCGTGTTTGGGGTTGGGTGGTGGGCAGCAAGCAAGCTGGCGGAGGGAATGGGAGAGAAGAGGGAAAGGAAGGGTGCGAGGCGGGAATTTTTATTATTTTATCGGGAAGATTTCGTGGGCTTGGATCGGCGATAATGTAAGGGCATGAAATGCCATAGTCGTACGAGGAAATATGGTCGCCAAGCACTGCAGTCTTTGGAGAAAAATAAGATGGAAATTGGTGTATGGTGCACTAATGATTGAGAAACGACAACCGTTAAGGAATCGGTTTGGAAGATAAGGGAGTCGTACTGATTAGGAAGTCCCGTAAAAACTAAGGAATGTATCATTAATTGAAATATATTTAGTGGAAAGATAATAAAGTTCGCCGTTGAAGAATTAAATTAATGGCGATTTGGAGCAATCTTGGGTGATTTACTTGGAATTGACATTTCTAGGTAATCTCATTCAATGATGACATATTTACTGTGCCATTCATAAAAAGAATATTTGATTGGTCTTTTTTAGTTTGGAAGAATTCTGGGCTAATCTTCGTACACTTTTGATTTAAAAAATCTATCAGTGAATCACAAATTAGTGTAAAGTCAATTATGTTCCTTTTAAAACTAGACTTCAGGTATTAATATTTAAATTGATCAGTTTGCATACACTGTTACATTCATTCAAACACTCTTATAATTAAGAAATTTACAATTGTACAACCTTTCTGTCAAAAGGAGACATCCCAGCTGACAAAAGAGCACTTTCCTCCGCTGTTATAATAAATGGACCGTGTCTCAACGCTTGAGATAATATTCATTCCTCGTTTCTGAAGAGAATGATAGTGGTTAATAGAATCGCTGATACGTAAACCGGACCTGAGAGATCCAGGTTGTTTGTCACATGAATACTTTATAGCCAAAGGAATTCCATGATTTAATTCGTGCAGTGTGAAAGTCAACCAGTTCTTCAGATTCGGAATAGGTAGCGTGAACATCTATCAATTGTTTTAAATATTCTATTCTGCAAACTGTGATAATTATATTTTTTAAGTGTCATAGAAGGTGTTTTTATTAATTTCAGAAAAGGTATAAAATATTATAAAATTTAATCACGATGAGTCAATTTCAATACGAGTAATAAGCATTCAGGTAAGCATTGCATATCACTCCAAACTAAACATCGGCTTAGTATCGGTATCATGTTTACGGTCTTGGCTTTCTTGTTTTCATAAAAATCGTTTGCTGACCACATTTACCTTGAGCAACAATTGTCCTCAACATAGTCTGTATAAAATTAACTATAACGTAAATCATTGTAACGATACTGGAGGTAATTAAACTGTTTTTATAACTGCATTCGTAAATTATCGTGTAATTTTACTTAATCCAACTGATATTTCAAAACTTTCAAAAAGGAATTTTTGCGTACTTACGCACTTCATATTTATGAATATGCTTGTGAAATTAGGGACTTATGCTTTTATAAGGAATTAAAATATTTTTGAAAGAAAGTTAATGAGACTACTTACCAAGAAACTCTATAAATAAACTAAATCTTCGATTAAATAAAATTCATCTAAAACCTCGAAGGAATGGTTTAGTAAATGTAAATTATTATACTTTATTTACCGGTTAAGGTAGGTTTTGAATGGACACAACTACCAAATAAATATTTTACTTCTCATAGCAAAACAAAACCCTACATCTTCCTCTAAAACAAGTCCCTTTTCATCTCTGTGTACTTCTTTCCTACCTTCATTCCGTCCAACATCCCTATCTTGTTCCTGCCCTTTCCTCGTTTGCCTAACATTCTCCCCTCTATCAAGGTGCTCAACATCCCACTGCCGATTAATATGCTTTCATCTATCTTTCCTTATGATTTCCCCAAAAGTCCCCTCTCATCGCCCACCATATCTAGCACCTCTTTATTTGTTTTACTTTCGGTCCTCATATTTTTCTCAGTAACCTGGTATTTTCCATGTTTACCTACCTTTTGCTGTGCAAAAAGCAGAATATTATATTAATTTAAATTAGCTCCGATTCGTATGAAATGCCTCAATTGGTTCTTGAAGGATACGATTCAGTTTTTTGTGCCTGAAATGTAGCCATATTCACAGAATGTGATCTTTAAAAAATTTAGCAACATACAAGAATCTATTCAGGTGTACAAAAATGAATAAGGGGTGTCTAAAAAAATTTCAGGCATAAATAATATGCTAACAAATTTCCGCGCGGAAAGAGGGTTTTTCCCTGTGTCAAAAATATCACTCAAACTAATAATTGCAGGTTTTGTCCTTCGACCGCCTATGAATCAGTTAAATAGATGGAAAAACTATTGATTGACCAACATTTTAATTAAATATAACAATATGAACACATCTGGACTTTCATTTTATAATTTAGATCGCCACCAATGCTATAATTTCCTTTGATGAAATTTTTAACACAATTTCCACTTCATCACGCAAACATTATTATGAAAAGCAAATTTTTAACCACCAAAATAATATGTAGAGCGATTTTTTCAATAAATTTAGTTGTTGTAGCGCAGCTTTGTTTAATTTGGGCCGTTTACTATACTCAGGCAGAACTTCACTGTCCTTGTTCGGTCAAGATCCATTTGGGGGAGTGTATACATCTCGCCCGTTCTTTCCACGAGTCCGTTCGTACTACAGAGTTAATTTCCGCCGGGCAACGAATGTGAGACGTCCCGAAGTGATTACGTGAGCGCGGAGAGGAGGATAGGGTGGAATGAGGGAGGGGGTGAGAGGAAGACGTCAGGCTTATTTTCAGCGGCGACAGTGGCCACCATCGCCCGGGAGAATGGCGACCAGCGCTCGGATGCCGTCAACGCCGGAATACTAAACGCAGTCCTTACACGCACCGACTCTCACTTTCTCCATTAGATCCTCCGATAGATCCCCCTACCCCTTCCCAGAAGCCTAGACTTCTTTCGATGTGACTCGGTCTGTCACGCCGAGTGAAATGTGGCGGAATATCCACTTCCAGGCGTCTACTCACAAATACTGAGCGTTTGAAATACGATTTAATTTTCAACAATGTGCGCTCTTGCTTCACTATTGTTTCTCATATTTCATTTCGCTCGGACGGAAGTCAGGTGACACCGCCATCATGTCAGTCATGCTTTTATTTTAAAAATTTTTACATGCGACGGACGGTAATTTAATGCTGTCTGCAGGATGAAATCTGATCGAGATCATTGAGGCGATAACTATGCTTCTCATGACTTCCCCTTGCCCACATCACTTCTATTTTCAATATTTTGCTTCAAATCTCCGACTTTTTTCTCCTAGTCGAATGTGTCTCTCTAACGAAAATTTGAATTCCCCTTCCTTGCTGGCAAAGTGTGTTTACGAGAAAGAAAAACTAAAATTCGTCATTTTTGACGTTGTTACTCGATGAAAACTATCAAAATGAAAAACATGCAGTTTTGTTGCCAATATGAGTATATTTTTTATATACTCCAAGTATCTTCATCTGGTAAATATCCTCGACAATTAATTTTGACAAAACTTAAAAGTTAGAAATGACTAAAACAGAAACGAACGAACGTTGGATTGCGTATTTTAAGTTTGATGGTCAATCAAGTCCATTATATCAACCTCAAGACTTAAACATGACATTTGGAAGAAAGTTTTCCACAAGTATATAGCACCAAAAATTGCACTTGGAAGTATTTTCATTTCAAGTTCAAGGTTGAAAGCATGCACTTCAATGAATGAGATTTTCAACTTTCCTTTCTAATGTTCCACTTCCAGCGGGTTTTTCACTCCTCGTACGCCTTCCTGAAGATGGCGCCCGGAATGCTACTTAAATCCCTCGTCACGGCCTGATGTGACGCTTCCAACGAGCTATGGTAACGTCCGTTTAGCGTGAATTTGAGACGGTCGAGAAGCTCCTGGCAGATCTGCGTGCGAGTATTCTTTTGTTCAACCCAATGCACTCGCGGAACCAACTTAGCACACACCTTTCTCATGCCCATGTTTTCAGTCACGAGTCGATGCACATCACTTCTAGGGAATCCAAGTTCATCAGAAACCATATGAATACTTAATCTGCGATCCCTGTCCAACAAAGCCTTCATTCACTCTTGCATGATTTTCATCCCTTTTGGAGATCGAAGGGTGTTCTGAACGCTCGGCGTTTCAACATCTTCTTTACCCTCCCCAAACAACTGGTGCTACTCAAAAACACCTGATCTACCCATCACCAGCCTTGGGTATGTGATGAGTCTCTTTCCCAGTTTAACCCAGTTTCACGAAAACTTTGATGACGAAGCGCTGTTCCAATAATCGGTTCATGACGGAGCATAATGAGGTCACATTATAGAGGTTTAGCAAACGAACGATGCACACTCCGTTAAGGGTGGGAGCTAACTGCCACCGACTTCTCTGATATGCCCCCCCCTCGGACCCAGCCAAACGGCCACCCATCCGTCCGTCTATCCGGGGAAAAATAAGTCATACTACCCTTGGGACAGACCTTATATATGCCTTAAAAAATTGTTTCCTTACTTTCTGGCTGAGCTAGTCTACTGCTGGTAGCAATTTATTCAAAACGTTTAGTATTTTCAGGGACCGTTCAACTAATTTTCCATTACTTTTCACCTTTCTTATGTTTCTATTTCCTATACGCAAAATTTTTTCCACTCTTATGAGTTTAGATTCCGCCTACTTTTAGATCCCTTGTTGTTTTCAGTTAATATTTGAATTCTTACGCAGAAGTGCTTTTTCGGTCATAGTATACATTTAAGCTTCTCTAACGTTAATAAACTAAGGTTCCGTGGATACCGCGTTCTATAAAATCTGGTAGTGTTTCTTAAAATATTTGGCAAATTCGTGAAGTGTAGCTATAAAATATGTTTAATTTAAAACGCATACTTTATTAAGAAGTTACATTCATCGTGTGTTAGTTGCAACTGCTAATTCGAGGGCATTAAGGTGTGCGGCATGCTGGGTGGCAAAGCTAGAAGAGCTCAGGTAGTTCACTAGTAGTTGAGTAGTATAATACAGTAAAATATTTTGCATGCGTACATGGTGCATTCAAAATCAGTCAAGAATCGGTTAGATAGAGAAATCGAATCAGAGCATTTGAATATAAGGACTTCCATTCAGATGAGTCCTACATTTGAGTAGAAATTCCTTCAAGTCCTATCTCCAACTCCCTTTTAAGACACGACAGGATATTGTCTTTTAGGACATGGACGCTCCGATCTCCCCAACTGCAAGATGCCCTTCCTGACTCCAACTCTCCCGCCGCAGATCACGCATGACATCAAAGGACGCCAATAAAACAGATTCCCTCTCGCCGTTGTCGATTGCATACTCAATTCAATTTAAGTCGCCCATCTCCCCGTGGGAGAATCCCCAGGAGGAGATTGGCGATTATCCCCACGAGTTACAAATAGGTCGCCGGGGGTGGGGGAGGAAAATGGATGCAAAAAAATTAATCCCAGAGACTGAATACATTTTTCGTCGAGGAAGACCTTGCGAAGCAAAAGAAAGCATGGTCTCGTGGAGAAATAGCGAAGTAACAACAGAAACCCACCGCTCAATGTAGAGCGATTCCTTGAAGAGATGCAGAGAAATTCACCACACAAGTCATAAATGGGAAGCCGGTCACAAAGAAAAACTCCAAAGGGAAAATAAATGCATTGCAAGCAAAGGAGATAACGATGGCATGGAAGGAAACATACTCAGAAGGACTGACGACTTTTCCCATGCCCTTTATTCCACAAGCAAGAACATTTTTCATCTCCCCGGTCCTTTCATCTATTTATCCGTGGTCCAATCCCCAAAGGACTTCAAGGTATTCCCTTAAAGTCCTCTTTAGCCGAAGAGTATTTTCAAGGCAGGCGGGGAATTTCGTTTCTTCGTCTTCTCCTTCTTTTTATTTTCGGTCTACTGAGACTGGATAAGAGGAATTGTGAGGAATACGGAGGATATTGAAGTTTCTTGAGTTTTTGAAAAGAGAGTCGAAATAAGAATTCCAAGGACCAGAGAGAAACTTGCCTCCCAGGCCAAGCTTAAAAAAATAAAACTGTAATTACGTAAAGTTGTTCTGCATGGCGAAATGCCTAGAAAGAACGAACTCAACGCAGAGACCAATTAACAAATAAGTTGCAGCGTATTTCTTTGAAACATTTATCAAAATTAAATATTTTCCAGATAAATAGTGGCAAGTTGTCGCGCAGTTAATGTCCAGGGAAGGACAAGGAAGCGTACAGGGTAGCTTTACACGAAAATATTTGGGGCACTTTATTGCAGACAACTAAACATATTTAACTTTCCATTCTTCTTTAATATTGAACTGGATTAAATGACATAGCACGTTGACCATTAGTTATTGATTATTTTGGAAATAATAGAATAGGATCACTTCTAAGATTAATTATCTAATTACAAAAGCGAGAGTTTCAAGCAACACTTTTCAAAATACATTCCAAAAGTTACTGAAACTTTACAGAAGAAAAAAGAATATAACCACGTTTACTTCTCTATCTGAAGGAAGTCCTTCAACGAAAAGTAGGTCAAAGTTCCCGGTCTTTATTGTGAAATAAGTTAAGTAGTAACTGAACTCGTCTGAAGTGAATACATTAATCGATAGACTACTCTAATATGCGGTTGATGGCATGCCTTTTATTATATTTCAATGGGCATATTCTAAGTGAGATCGTATGCACTTTTTTAATTTTGCAAATACTCTTTATTTGCATGCTAACCCTAAGATCGGATTTAACAGGTGATCATAATTTTAAAAGTGACTGATGGTTGAGGCCGAGACTTTGTGGAAATCCATTGCGAACAGGAGTTTGGAAATAACTTTGCAGCTTCCACATAAAATAACTTATTTATTTTCTACTAGTTTCGCTACACTGTAGCATCTTCAGGATCAGTTTTGTACGTTCCTGAAGATGCTACAGTGTAGCGAAACTAGTAGAAAATAAATAAGTTATTTTATGTGGAAGCTGCAAAGTTATTTCCAAACTCCTGTTCATAATTTTAAAAGAATACAAATAAATTGTTTATGTTAGGTCCATCTCATTTTTAAAATGGCGTAAATATTGAATCTGCATGTGACTGGTAAAAATGACTTGTTAGATCTTTTCAAATCGTGTTCACCCGAGCAGTCAATTTTCCAATCCCCTCACTTCACGGATATAGAGTCGAATTGCAGGGGGACAAAGAAATCCCTTTGGCACGTGCCATTTGGAGCACGATCTTGGATTGAACGCGGCAAATCAGTTTATTGCGGTGCCCCGCCAACTTGCTTAAGCCCTATCGGCCACAGTCGCTGCCCTAAACGGGAACAACTGTCTGAAGAAATCCGTGCCGTCGTGGGATTCAAAGATATTGGCAAAGGCTTGACCCGTCTGCTATCCCTTTATTGCCTTGTTTTATGTATTAATAGCATTCCTTCCCACCACGCGTAAAAAGTTTCTATTCTCATAATGTCGCTAATAGAAACTCTTGAAAAGGCCAATGATGCTTGCTAATACCACTGCATAACTCTTGGTACAACTACCAAAGTGCTCCCAAAAGCAGCTAGCACCTGTGTAGGGGGAGCGATAGAAAGGAAGGGAAGGAATTTCGGAATAAATACTAAATGAGAAATGCGCAATTTACTCTCACTGATTTCAAACAGAAGGCGTTTATTTGAGGTGGTTTTTATTGAGAGAAATACGCTCTATTGGGAACATAAACATTTTGGGAATGAAAAATAATTATTTCGCGCAAAATCTTAATTTTCCTGCATTTTGCACTTGTGGTACTTCGATAAAACTTATCTGTATTTGACATAATGGTTATGTAGGTCCTTGGGTTGATGTGTAATTATTACCGTTATTGTGTGTTAATTTTTGAATTTTTAGAAAGACGAAATAAACTCGTACGGATATTGATATGGTGAAAAGTGTGTAATTTAAGTAAATTGGCATCGCTCGTTCAAATTTTTGAATCTGCTGGAATACTCACGTGCTCTCTCAACTCTACGTTGCAACATCAAGGAGTGGGAATATTCTGCCCCGAACGCGAATTGACAATCAGAAAAAAATCCAACCATGATAAGACGTCAGTGATGAATATAAGCCTTGCCTGAGATCTATACCCCCTTCCTCCCTCATCTTCCCCCAATGGGACCG
This sequence comes from Hetaerina titia, assembly GCA_037158775.1. NCBI lineage: Eukaryota > Metazoa > Arthropoda > Insecta > Odonata > Calopterygidae > Hetaerina > Hetaerina titia. Next base: position 97,070,281 of record CM073775.1, on the reverse strand, counting down.
ACTTTAAATGTTCCGCCAACGTTAGCGAGAGGAATTCAATTTGGCGGAGAAGGGACCCCTCCGTTATCGAGGCGAGGGGAGCAGGGTGAGATGTATCTGCAGCCACCTTCGCCTACGGCATTGGTGCCACCCACATATGCCGATACGGAAAACCGCACGCCCTATATCAGTCGCCGTGACGACGTCTAAACTTCCCAATGGGACCAAGTGGCCAGGGATGGCACCAGGCTTTGGGACACCCCGAACCCAAAAGTGATATCTGCGGATGTTGGGCACCAGATGGGCCCCTCGGATCAAATAAGAGAAACAAGGTCTCCGTGTTTGAAAATTTTTTATACCTTCTGCAAGCACTTAGCATGAAAAATAATAGAAATCTGGTCTACACAATTTCAAACCAGGTACCAATGCTTTATATAAGTACGTTTTTCTTAAAGGTTTAAATTTATGTGTAGGCACATGATAAAGTATAAGAGGTGATGACCCAGTCGGTCGAGTGCTCGGCTATTGATTGAAGAGTCTTAGTTCCAAATACTGGGGGCACGCAGGGATACTTCCAATATCACCAGAGCTTTGGGATTTTTCGGGGATCACGCCCTAATGCAAAGTCGCAGGCGGCATCGAGCAAGGGTCTTTTCCACACGCCTGGTTTGAAATTTATTGCAAGGTGACCTCAGACCTCACGTAGCAAACCACCCGTCTGGTAAACTACTGTGACTAATGAAAGAAGCAGTCTATTATTAAAAATAATTGCATAAATATAAGAGCTACATACGATAAATAAAGTGAACATTAAAAGGAAAGTTAAGCATTATGTTGATGACTCCCGAGAAAGTCTATCAATATGATATTCTCAATTTGGGGGTCATGATTTAAACTCGGGCCATTAAAGCTAAGCAGATAAAATAAATACCCTTTTGGAATATCATTACAAGACCATATGTAGGAATGAAACATCCTTCAGGAATGCCTTAAGTAAATTCAATGACCACGGTTTTCAGGGACATTATTTTTGGCCATATCTAAAGGTATACCAGAAACATTTACTTGTGACAACTTTCTACAGGATAGATATAATTAAAATACCTATAATTTGGATTTAACAAAGCAATTATAATACTCAACAGATTCTCGTGAGTATTGGTCTGTAGAGAGAAACGACTAGTATCAAATATTAAATGTTTTACAAATGTCCTGTTTAACATGTTAGTATGTCGAAAAATATAAATGGCAGCTCCTTCATAGTGAGTGTTTATTTTAATAAAAATTTATATAAAAAGTTTTTTCATTAGTGCAATATTTATTTAATATAAGCCACAGAAAACAGTGATATATCATTTTAAATTTTAAAAACATAAGCATAACATATTCAGGCTTAACTTTGTGGAATTCCTTCATGATAAGGAACTTTGCACTTCCACGTAAAGATTTAATACTTGACACGACCATGGTTTCGATGCTGCGTATCATCATCAGGTGACGATGCGCAGCATCGAAACCATGGTCATGTGAAGTATTGAATTTTCATGTGGAAGTGCAAAGATTCTTATTTTACCCTCATTTTAAAATCATATTTAATTCACAGAGGATAAGAAACATGAGATACCTGGCGTGCATTGGTTTGAATGCTCGGTGCGATATGCGCCGGACGAATAGGAAGCAAGTTTATGAAAGGCATAATGGAGTTTTGCTTTGCCAAATATTTTCTGAAATAAGGCATAATCAATGATTAAATTGAGAAATAAATTTACAATGCAAATGACACAGGCTCGGATGTACTAGAATGCATTTAAATACAAAGAATTTTTATCTAAGATTATAAAAAATAATTAATATCGATCTGTCGTCCTTCCCCGACCTTTATTTTTTCACTTATCCTTCAATGGCTGCAATAACCAGATGGAAGACCCTTTCTGGACTCCACCACTTCTTCCACTCCCATAATCACCCCCACCCGCCCGTATTCCCGACTTGCACCCCATTGGTCGCCGCACTTTTACCACTCCCTCCCTCCCTCCCTCCCCTTTCCCCCCCACCCTTCTCTACTATTCTGTCGGAAAGCGGGGTCGTCGTAAAAAAAGTCCTACGTGAAACAATAACCAAGTGCTTTAATCATCAATAGCATTATTTTCATTGTAGATGAGTTCATTTTTTGATATTAACAAAATTCACGTGTGCTGATCTTATATCCAGGCTCTAGGCTTTTCCTTATTAATTACTGTTAGCATAACGATCCATGAGCCACAAGATTAACCAAAACCGTAGTAATATTTTTAAATTTTATTAAGTTTACGTATACATTGGAATAATATTATCTTACAAGACATTGAAAATATATTTTTTCCAAAATATGTTCACTTAGACCTTTGTATAGATTTTCAACATTTTGCTTATTGTTTTCTCAGCGTATGTGAATATGCACTTAGGCCACAAGCATTTTTCAATAGCGTCCCAATAAAACCTCACTTTTCTCAGGGGTCGAGCGACGAAATTCGTGCATGGCGACGCTGACACTTGCGAGGCAAAACACGTGTCAGACCCGGAAAGGGCGCGATGCATTTAAATCGCTCGCCATATAAACCTTTTTTTGAAATTTCACCTTTAAAATTGAAACAAACGCTTTTCAAATAATTTAGTCCTTGCTTCCGCGGTTCCTTAGCAGCAATCAAAGGTTTCCTCGAGTTCTCAATGGCAGGAAAAGCAAAAGGATGCAGAATTGACATGAAAATACAAGAACCTAGATAAATTCATGACATGTCTGTGGGATCCGGAAGTAATGAGCCACAAACCGGTACTGGAAGCAGTCGGCAGTTGGCATAAAATGTGGCAGGTGTGAGGGTCCGGTCGTGGTTTTATTCCGTCTGTGAGTAAGAGGAGAACAGAGGGAAAGGGAGGGGTTTGGAATAGCCGATGAAAGGGAAGGCATTTGAATTCGCCTACGTAACGCGCGCCCTTGAAACCGCTTTTCCCTTACAACCCTCAATGAAATTTAATGAGTGTCCATTTTCAGAAGTATGCCCTCTCCCATATTTCATATCCCTTTTCCCTTCCTCTCCCCCACGCCTTGCCTTCCTCCTTTGTCACGGACAAAATATATTCATCGCGCAACCAATGTGAAGCTGTGCTCGACACCTCTTCTTTATCGTATACTTGCAGTTAAATAATTCATTTAAAATAAATTCTGCATGCATTGGGGTTGCATAAGGGTTTTTATGGATTATTGAGTTTTAGAAACACTGGTGTGTATATTAAAATTAGACGGTTCGATATAATGAAATCTTCCGGATAAGTATTATGTTGTGAAAAAATCCCAAAAAGATGATATGATGGTTTAATATTTAATGATATTTCCCTAAGGGATAGACTCTCTTGGTTAGTTTACTTCATAAAATTATTTGTTAAATATGTATTAGGATGTTTTACATATTTTTAAGATGAAAATTTAGCAAACTAAGACAATAAATGTTTATTTACTCCATACGTTATAAGAGGGGGAAGAATTTGATTGTCCAAATGATCGAAAGAGAGTTATTGTATATCTAAATATTATTTATCGCACAAATAGCTAATATGGAAAAGTTATATGTTGACCACATCAGAATACTATTAGTAATCAACCGAATGGATGATCAACTATGTGTGGTGGGAAAGAGGTCCAAACTGATATTACTGCGGCTGTCCCGAATCCTGCTAAAGGGTGGCAACCAAAGGGAGCGGAAGCATAGTCGCTGTCAAAGTAGGCTCAGAGGCACCCCGGACTCGGCCATCAACTAAACGGCAGTAGCGGTCGTGGTTCCTAAAGATCACGACCACGTCGCAGGCATTCATAGAGCACTTACAAAGAGGAAGTGAAGTTATGGCAGGTCCCTGAAGGAGTAAGTGTCAATTATAGGACTGAAGTGTATCGGCTAATAATATATTGTACTTCGGAGTCTTTTCACTTTATTGTCCACTTGAAAATATTCCATATCAATGTAGATTTATCAATCCCTCATTTACCAGTCGGAGTAGTAGTTTTTCAATAAATCGTGTAACTAAATAAATCCATTTATTTGCAGAAGTAAACTTTGAAAATTATATATAAATGATCAAAGAATAGGCTATAACATTTTATTACTTCTCTAATGATATTTTTTCCTTACTCAATCATCTTTTGTCAGTTCTTTTTTCTCTCATGACGCAATTACGCTCATGATTTCCACTCTAGCGCCTTCCAGATAATGATTGAAGGTTCGTAAATGAGACTAAGACTGCATTTTTCCCAATGAAATAATAATGGCAGATCAAGAAAAGTATTTTAATAACTTGGGTCTAAAATTTTCATTTTATATGGAATAAGAAAATCATTCCAGCTTCATATACTATTACCGTTTTCTTCCATTTATATGTGTAACTCACACTTAAGAGTCTTTAGATGCGGAATGATCCAATGTTTATGCTTAATTTCTGTTTTACATGTATGTGAAAGAGATTCTTTATTAGGTGGCGATTAAGTTAAAATCGAGCATTTGAGGGTAAGGCGAAGGGCAGAGCTGCTTATTCGATTCATCCTGGAATCCGAAAAAAGTGAATGGGACCGTCGAAATGAATTATGTGTGTTGCTAAAGCGAATGCAAAATATTTGGTTTCCGTTTGAGGTGCGGAAATATTTGGTACAGAGGAATATCTGACTCTATGAATCCAATTTAGGAGTCCATTTGGGAAAATGACCCTGAACAAATTGGTACTTTGAAATTCCAAAGGAATACGCAATCTAACCAGTGAGAAATAGGAAAGATGAAGATATCATCGGATGAGACAGACATTTATGTCCCTTCGTACATTGAAATGCATACACAAAACAGGTTCACAATACGAGTATATCGATCATATTGGTTGACATTCTTTCTCACGCGACGAGATTATAATGTAACATTTTGAAGTCCTCCGATCGCGAGAAACCTCTACCATTACTTCTCAGCTGGGAGCATTTATAATACGTGATAGTAATTTTTTTCATCTCGCTATGTGTGCCATAAACACCGGATTATTTTGGCCAAGGGCAAGCACTCAAGTTCATTCAAGTCAATCTGTTCGTCCACCCGTCGCCTCATCCCCCCTTGCCCCTTCATACCGACCTTCGTCCAAGCACAAGGAGCGCACAAAGGATCCTCGATGGTTGAAGCGCACGATGAGCCGTGACGGTGCAAACTCCGCCGTCGCAGTGGCGAAACGCACAATGGACCACACCTCTCCCCCTTCTCAACACGAGGGTAAAATGCAAGCACTGACTTCCAATAGAATAGGAATAGCGCGTGTGCGGGAAATTTCTAATTGATTCTTTTATATCGGACCGCTTGTTATTAAAACTCATGAGTTCCATATTCCTTGAATGATTAGAATCGCCAGAACTTTAATTCGTTCCGATTACCTTTCCTTGCATATATCTCCATCGTTCCCATCAATTCTACAAGCAACCAACAGGCACATTTTTACATATACTGAAATTAATGATGACTTGATGCAAATTTTATTTGATAAGATTTAATTTTGATCGTTCGTCATATCTCACAGCATAATATTTCTATAAAATTAATACCTCTCGATTATTTTTAAAGATTTCATTGTTCTCATATAATATTTGGACTAATGAAACAATATCGTCAATTACCCCGAGAATTCAGCCCTGGAGAAAGAATATGAGAAGAATTGACACTAGCTTTCATTATGATATTTTGATGCCACAATTCACTCATGACACAAATTAAAATTAGTCACAATTGCGCATAATGACACTGTGAGATATGATGAGGAAACATTGTCACTGGCTTTTTTGAAAGAATAAAAGTTATTAAAAATCAATGTTGTCACCATATTCCAAGATCACAGGTTGCCAAGCAGTCTAGTCAATCTTGAAGTCCAGAGAGGTAAAATGCAATGACAATAAAATAATTTTAAAAAGAAAATGCGAACTGTCGGAAAATAATTTTTTTGGAAATTTTTGGAAGGAAGAAACTATAATTTATGCGTAAAAATAAAACGGTACGAATATCTCTAAATATGTCATGGTTCCGTTCGTCCTTAGTGGTTGATATTTGAACATGGCGGAAGTAATACAGTTATACGAATCGCAAGGAAAGGCAGGGGTTCACATTAATTCAAAGTATTATAATGATTATGACCGGTTTCTTTGTTTCTACAACTTTTTTCTGATCAAATTATCGGTAAAACAATGTAGAAACCTTAGAGCAATTTTAAAGACCCCTCTGCAAGTGTTAGAGTTAGAAAACCTTCCTGCAATCATGAAAATGTATGCCACAATTCAAACCGAACAAAGCGGCACATTGAATAAAAATTCGAGACGGAAATAGTTCTAACTCTCCGATGAGTCATTCACTGAGATATTCGCCCAACACGGTAATGGTCACAAGTCACAACAGCCGAGCTGGGAAATGGAAATTTAGATGTCACTGGCTCGGATTCTAAGGGTTTTTAGATCCCTCGCCCAGGGGGACGGAAACGAGAACGAGTTCCTTTCGCAATGGCTGACAAGTTCTGCCCCACACGCCAGACAAGGGTAGACATGCGAGATCCAATGCGCGGAGCGAGCGTCGGGGGGATGGAGAGACGAGTGTCCGCAAGGGTGGAAGGGATTGGACCGAGACCCAGCGTAGATTTTTGAAAAATTAATAAGCAGAGAGATTGAGCAATATATATTATGGAAACTGACGTGGAAATTTGGTGAGGTCACGCAGAGGAAATTACAGTGTTATACTCGGTTACATTTAGGAGATTTCGTATGCAAGGGGTTCGTTATTACTGCCTGTGTTAAGCAGGAAATAATAATCACAAGGCTTGCGGCTGGCTCTCGTGTTGGCCGACGGGGACCTATGTTAGACGCAGATGTAGTGCGAGATTTGATGAGGGAAGGCGGAGCGACGAGTCGGCGTATCATTCCATGCCGGTTGCCGCATCCTCCACCGGGCCCTTCTGTTTGATCAAAGCAATCCCTTCCCCTACCTCGATTCCTGGAGCATACGCCAACGGAGGGGGCACGGCGCTGCTGAATTCCCTTTTTTCCCTCTTTTCGCTTTTTCTCTTTCATTTTCATCCTTCCACTCACCTCTCAGGCCATATGAAAGGATTCCAACTACTCTCCATAATTAGGCATTCCGGATGTGGAGTAATAAAATGCAAGCAGGTATTGCATTCCTGAAAAAAATATACACGCATGGACACTCCTGTGTATCCTTGTGGAGCAACTTTTTTTATCCCACTGTGGTGAAACTCTTTCTTGAATAGCTTCATTTGCATCCTTGACGATTCTAATGTGATGGCTTGTCAAAAAAACGTTGCCATCACCATTTGAAATACTTTTCGGCGTACTGAAGCAGTGGATACCAATCGCGAAAAAGTTGAATTTGACCTGTATGCTTGGCATTTTAGCAAACATAATATTCCGATGCCTCTATAATGTCTCCTAAGGAACGGTAACTGTCCTACGTTGTGCGTGTTTGAAGGCTCTCTTCCTGCAGGAAAATTAGTACAAATTTGAACAATCGTGCTCTTAATTACTGAAAAATAAAAGAGTTAGTTATAATAAATAACGCATATATATATATATATATATATATATATATATATATATATATATATATATATATATATAGCGGGTCGCGGTGATCTAGTGGGTAGAGCGTTGGACTACTGACCGGAGGGTCCCGGGTTCGATTCCCGGGCACTTTACTTTAGACACCTGCAGCTCCACCCAAGCTAGTTGATTTTTCGGTTACCAGATCTTCCTGGGAAACCATAACCGGCACAGGGAAAGGAACTGGCCCCCCTACCCTGATGTGTGAATATTCACACGCCGTCGGGCTTGGTACATGGGTGAGCTCTACCATCACCTACTAAACCGACCTTCGGGTTGATTACTGTGTTTATGGTTTATATATATATATATATATATATATATATATAATACATACCAAACAGCAATTCGCATACATATTTTTAAATACCCCATTAAACGTGAAAAAATTTAATTGAAACTGATGCTAATGAATTTATGCAAGGGTTATAAAGTATTTGTTGATGTGCAGCTTTCGACAACCATGCAGGAAAGTAACGACAAAATAAGAGAAAAGCACGATGTATAACTGAGGACAGGTGGAAATGAATTTCCAGTCTCGTGATACAGTGACGATTTTAAACTCGCAGTCAATTCTGACGTGTGGATTACTGAAGTCGTTGGTCTAGGCCTCTGCTGCTGCACACCGATGTACTCAAAAGATGGTATTAAAGTATTACAAAATATCTTTTAATCTTAAAAAGCATATTCACATAGCTCATTATTTGTCCCTGCACTCTTGTCTTTCCTTGATTCCATCAAAAATGCTAACTTTCTCCTTCATCCATCTCCTTGCCTTCTGTGAATTATTTCCACTTCTATCACTTTCAGACTCCAATTGACTCTGAGTATCTCCTGCATTCACTTGTTTTGCACTCCTTATTTCTCGCATCAGCTGACTCTCTTTCCTTACCATGCCTAAAACTTCCTCGTTTGTTTTTCTTTCCGATCAGTATCCATTTGTCTCTTACGAACACATCGGAAAATCCTCCAAAATACGCTCATTTGAAACGTCTCCGTCTTTAAATTTTCAATTCAAGTTTACACCAGCCTTTCCTCCAAAGGTGCCATTCATCAATTCCCGCAATTATTAAATGTTTCTTCGCCTGACGTAATTGCTATTAAAATACGCTAACTACTTGCCCATCTTTTTCAAAAACACTTCCTAACTTGAGTACAGTTCTTGTTACTACTTTAGTTCAGTACTACTTGAGTGTTAGTTTATGTCTTTGCTATTTCTTAAGAATCTCTACTATCGTTTGCTTATAATCGATTCTTAACCTATATCGATCACGCCCATTCTAAAACAGACTTAATGATTATTTTAACCTCTTAGCTGATCGTCTAATAAGCATTTCACAAACTCCAAATTTTACTGACTTGCAAGGTTATCCACACGATTTTTCTCAAGTCTCCAGTTTTTTCCATGCCTCCTTTACCATTTCTTTGGCATATATATTGAAGGAAATATTAGGTCATGATGAACATTCCCCACTTACTGTGGCATTGCCCATTCAGAATCCTCATTTGCTATCCGTACCATTGTAGACTAATGCATGTACAGGTTTCAGATAAGTTTCTACTCCAGCCTTCTGCAGAATGCATATTATTCTTCCTAGTTTGCATTTAAAAACGCCTCAATTCCACCAAAAATTACAAATACCTCATTTTTGTACTCTTAATGTACTACCTAATCTACTACTTTATGTACAACCCTTAATGTACTACTAGTAATTTAACTCAGTTAAAATTAGTAATTCAATATACGCATGCTTATCCTGGGAGCTTTTCAAATAAATCTCTTCTTTCGTTACCTCTTAGATAGTTTCATTGAATAAAAATGCAGTAAATATCTGTTATTTCGTGCAATCACACTTACGAAAATTTAAAGGAATATTTATCTATTCAGAATATATTTACGACGTTAGATATTCTGTTGAAGTCGAGGAAATTCAAGTTTCTTTTGAGTGCCAGGGAAAGAATATATCACGGCATTAATATAATCCAAAAAGGGTGGGTTGAGGAGGCACGCACAATGGTATCCCTTCCCCAAATGATTCGGCTCCGCTTTCATAGAATGTGTTGGATTCTCGCCCCTTGGGATGGAGGCGGGGGCGAGCGCAGCATTGCCGTCCCCGTCCCACCCCGCGCGGTGAGCGGGGACGCGACCGGGGGCGTGGGAAGGGGCGTGAAGGCACGGCAGAGGTGCGCGCCTCCCCCACCGCAATTGCACCGCCCGCTCTGCCCCCATCCCTCCCTCCGATTACCCTGGCTTCGTCTTCCCCTCCACCTCACCCCCGTAATCCCCCGCCCCCATCCCCCGCCGCAACGAATCATCCGATCGTCCATTATGAGAGAGATTTTCATTACGAGGATCCTTTCGCTCGTCTTCTTTTTGCCTCTTCGTGAAGGGGCGCGATGCCTTCTTTTATATATAACATATAACAGGAAGGAATGGAGGAATGAAAAATAAAAAGGTGCCCTTAATGAATGAACCCCTTGGAATTTTTTAATAGCATATACGTGCCGCGGATAAGTGGGCATTGGGTGGGTGAATGGGGGTTGGACCTTTTTGTCAGGAAGAAGGGGCGGCATGAAGTAATGGGGTAATTATTTCTTCCTTTCGGGTTTGGGGTGTGAGGGATGCACTGGGAGAAGAATAGGGGAGGAGGGGTGCGATGGTATCGGGAGGGGTGAAATTCCACCCCCAGCCGATGCCCAAACCTTCCTAATGCTTCCGCGCCTTGGGAATGTCTCCGTATGCTCCGTTGGTGCTTAACTACGGATGAGCACCAGGACATTATGGCGTGTCAATTGACCCAATCTGAATGAATGGCATTGCTTAAAACTTTCCCTGTCAATCCTGTAATTTCAAACAATCCTGAAGGAGATTATTTTATCACTAGAGTCGCAGCTTGTCAATGTCTGAGGTAGGTTTGAAAATTTTATAAAGAAATTTACATGTTTAAATATTCTAAAATATTATATTTATGAAACAAAAAATTCCACATTGAAGCATTTTATAGGAATGAATATAACTTTAGACTATTGTTTGGTTCATAATTATCCAACGATATTTTTGTCACCAGGTGGTAGAGTTTATTTGCTACTTTTTCATTGTAACGTGAAATTTGCATGTGCATAAGTACTTACTGAACATCATCATGTATTCTGTTGTTCCCTTACAACTGATCTACTGCTTTTCTTGGGTTTGATATCATCAACTTTCGCCCATCCTACTTTAAAGGATTGATATTTTAGTTTCCACGCACTCATTCACGTGTTATTTCAATACATGAGATACGGTCACCACAGTCAAATAGTCCTAGGAAAATATATGGAGAAAAATCAAATATAATAAATAAAACTAACATATGGGATTTCTTCAACCCATCGTTTGTAATTCCTTGAATATTTTCAGCCGTATGTTTCAGCATCTCAGCCACAGTTCACACTAAAAACATATTTTTCTATTTGACATGGCTATACATGGATTCCCATGCATTTATTCATGAATATTTTTCCAAACTAATTATTTATTAAATACTTACAAAAAATGTTAAACTTTCGAAAACGAATCGATCCATAAACTGCCGCAGAGTCATCTCAATGAACAAATATCTCCCGGATTCAGTGTGTGTACTTAGCCATTTTTAAGGGGAGCCCAATGTTGACTGCTCATTCCATGTCTTACTCGGGCAAAATTCACACAACTCTGTTCACATAGTACATCTGCCACTTCCGGTGAGCTTGATGGAGACCCACTGGGAGCTAACGGTACATATAAAGAAGGTAACGGCCACGAAAACATACGACGAAAACAATAAAAAACTCTACTGCTTTCGGATTGTAAAGACAATTATGAGTTACGAGATCATAGCTAGCGTTAAGGAAACGGCCACTAAGATTTTTCTCTCCAGCCATCAACTCAATAGTGAAGGCGTTTGGACCATTCCCGCATGGCCTTCTCTCTCCCTCCTTTTTGGACTACTCCCTCAGGGCCTTTGGATTGACACTCTCGACGTTATGTTGAGACTCGGGGAAGGAATTATTGCACCTCAATCAACGATTTATTACTACGGAGATGCAAATAATTTAAACACGATGTCGATGATACGCGGTTTCAAATCGGGAATGTCTGTCTCGTCTTTAGTGGAGCAGTTGTGCATAAATGTGTAAACCATAAACACAGCTGTCAACCCGGAGGTCGACTTGATAGGTGTCGCCAGTGATTTCCCAGGACGGTATTGTACCCAGAAAATACACTGTTTGAGTGAAGCTTAGGGCGCCCAGAGGCGTGCCCGGTAATCGAACCTGGACCATAATATGAATTAGGATGCACGTATACAAGCATATGCATGCATACGCGCTGGCCTGTGCACGTCTTGGTAGTAAACTGATCGAAATGGTGCAAATGAGGGGATTCTTTCAAACCACAGGGTCTACTGGCGTGACTTGCAAAACGTGCGTTTTATGGCGTTAAAGCAATATGTGATTTTCTCAAAGATGTCCCCACCGATCCATCTGTACACTTTACACACAATTCCCAACAATTATTCGTTTTTGGAAGTAACAGAAATTATTAACTGTCCATTCTTTGGATGTCTTCAAATTTGACAACATGGACTATATTGACATAGATTTCATGTCAATAGTAAATTCAAATACCACCATATCGCCCAGTCAACATTTGGATTGCGGAACTTAAATACAAATTGACAATTAGTAAGCGGTTCATATTAGGTTTAGTTCAGGCTAATGATGCGCTAAAACGAGTACACACTTGGGTCAGTTTTCGAATGAATCAGGACGGGGAAGTGCCTGGGTCTGGCTGATCGCGGTTTTATCGCGGCAGAATAATTGCAGCCACCAAGCATTCCTTCCTTTCAAAGACTTAATAAACTTCACGTGTTTATGTCCCCGCCATTCCTCCGAGCAGGTTTTTACGACGCCACTGCTTTGAGCCTTCTGCGTCGTGTGGAAATGACCGCTGGCGTCTTTGTCGTCGAGAGATGGCCGGCCCCACTTCTTTTGGAATTCCTGGAAATCCTCTTCGGCGCTCTGAAATGGAAATCAAAAACACGCCAAGCGCTGCACTTGTGCCTTCAATACTTTTACGATTCGCCATCAACACCGATTCCTATGGCCTGCTGTGTAAAATGGGGTGGCGTAGTCGAAGAGCGCCAGGTCATCATCACCCCTGGTCGTGTCACCGCCGCTGCCGGCTCGGTATTCCAACAATCTTACATAGGCACGCTGAAGAACTTCCAAAGCGTGCGTATTTATAGAGTATACGAGGTGTGCTCAGAAAATAACGGGAATTTTTGAATTTCACAATTTTGGAGAGTCCAATTGTCAATTTTTTTATTATGTTGGTATATATGCCCCTAAAGTATGATAAAATGTTCAGCTTTATTCATTTTTTACTTTGTCAGTGGCAGCCATTAAAGTTAGACGTGTATTCATGACCTCGGCGATTTTCGTTTGTTCAAAAAATGGATCAAAGGATTTGTATCAAGCCTTAGTTTCGACGTTATTTCCGTAAACTTATGTCTCGTCACCTGTTATAACACGTTTCAGAAGTAATTCTGCGTCTTCGATGACTTCATTTAGTGACGAACGACTTCCATTCGCCGCTGTTTTTATTCAATATTCAATAATTTTGGAACAAATTTTGCTGCTTATACAAATCTAAACTCTTGTTTTACTCATAGCAGACTCACAATAGGTCTTATTTAACATTTCATCCGCTCTGTTACACCTTTTTTATGCAAAGTTTGACACAAATTCTTTGGTCCATTTTTTAACAAACGAAAATCGCCGAACTCATAAAAAAACGTCTAACCTTAGCGGCTGCCACAGACAATGTAAACAATGAATACATCTGAAAACGTTATCATACTTTAGGGGCATGCATGCCAACATATTAAAAAAAATTGACAATAGGGCTCTCCAAACCCTTGAAATTTAAAACATCTCCTTCTTTTCTGAACACACCGCGTATACAAACCCGCGCAAATGCTACACTCTCAACTGCTCATTCCCTCATCAACACTATCACACGCTTAAGTTATGCCAGAGTAGCAAGTAATTATTATCACAGCTCAGTTTTTTTAGAAAATGATCATTTCAGAGTTTATATTTTTTGGATAATAGATTCATGGACTCGCAAATTTTTTCATTATTTTTTTCCTAACCGCAATAATTTTGTTTCGGGCCGTTAGGCATTCATTTCAGTTCCAAATCGAACAAGTTCTGACTCCCTCAACCCTAAACAGATAATTAATCGAAAAGAGCCACATTATGGTAAATTATTTGTTTACTCTTTTTATGAATTCAACCGCCATATGTAAAGCCAACAAAACTAATCCTCAGATATGAAATTTTACATTAAACGATCTTCCTTATCAGAGTGTGAAGTGTGAGGAAAATGAGACGTAGAATGGTCGAGGAAAAATTGAATCCTATTTTCATGCAAACAATTGATGATAAAACAATAATTTCAATTAACCACTCATATAAATATTTATAAGTGCAGACCAATGAAACGTGTCTTATTTGATAAAGCTATCACTCTCCATGCTAATGTCTCCAAACTCTTCCTCTCCGTTCGTCTCTTGACTCATAATAATCCGACTGATCCATCATTCCAAGTTCTATTTCTTAGAAAGGTGCCAAGACATACACTTGACGGAAATGGTTCTTTTATCGTATTTGTGGAGATATAGTATTGTAATTAATTGAATGGGAAGTTTCTGAGCCTAAAATAGTCAACTGATAACGGCATAGGAAAATAATGTGACACCTTATTACAATTTGCAAAAACATACACATTTCAACAGTGACCGAACTAAAATAATGTCAATATAAAAGGAGTTTGTAGTTTTCCACAGACATTATTTTACTTTACATATTTATTTGTGTACCTTAAATTTATATTTTAATTGATAATACTTTCAATTATTTTACTTTATATTTAGTTTTACCGACTTGCGGCATCACCAGGCACCTAGACCGCAATTCGATGAAGCGCGTTGCATCTTAAAATGAAGTCCGTGGAAGAGTGCAGACCTCTTAATATGGGCATCACACAATTCCTCAAAGTAAAGCCTGTTAGTGTAAATTAAAAATAGTGTGTTCCATTATTATTAAGGAAAAATAGGAAAGCTAATGAATAGGATGTATTCAACAATGAAGACTTGATCAGTCAAAGATTAGAATAAAATGTGCTAGAAATGAAATTACAATGACGCATGAGTTAAAATCTGAAATCACACATGAGTGTCTATGGACTAATTTCTAAATCATGGTAGTTCTTTTTTATGATTAAAGTCAGTTTAAAATGATCGACAGGATCTATCCTGTATTCTGCTGGAGATTTTCATTGAGGGAATTTTTAACTTTTCGCCTCACACTTGTGAAGCATTGATCTACTCATTATGTCTAATTAGACCGTTAAAAGAAAAATGTATATTTCACCTCGATGAATGCAGAAAGAAATACTGTAAATCAAACACTTGCAAACTCTCACCTTGGCAAGAAGTAAATGCTGTACAGGCCCGTCTAAAACATACCTTTAGTAACGTAGAATGCCTGATGTTGACACCTTGTATCATAACTGGTCGAGGAAATAAAAAACATCTGTCGACCCCGGAAAGTGCATTTCTCTTTTGAAAAAATAGATAGAATATGTTGAATGAAGAATTCCTTCGATGGAACACGTGCTATTTTTTTCTTAAATTAAGAAATGAAAAGTGGAAACAGAATTGTCAAGTGTAAAATGGTAATAAAGCTTTATTCATATAAGTTCTCTGACAAAATATTTAAAAGTTTAATATAATAATTTCATTTGATTCGATTTCAGGTGAGATTAAATGAATGGCATCAGTTTCTGAATTGAAAGGACTTACGGCATGCATCAATGGGTATTTCTGGTGAGTACTATTGAGCACATTTTTTACATTACCTCCCTAAGAAGTGAGAACTGAAATACGTCACCATTAAAAGGAAACGTCACCCGTCCGCTTTGAAGAAACTGCGAGGCTGTGATCACAGATAACCTATCTTTTTGAGATACATCAACTAGAGAAAACTAGTGGGTCTCCAAAACCCTATCATCACTGTCATCATTATTTCAAGTATGTTGCAGGTGTCTCTATTCTTAGTTTTACTCATTCTCTTCTTGACATCGATTTAACTTCTTCCGTCCCAAATTGTACAGCTACCCAGCTAGATGGAGGATTCCGCGTGCTCTAGTTTCACTACATTTCAGTAATTGTAACCTGACTCAACCAAGCCTCTCTCTTACACACAACAGGAGTTTAGTTTTTTTTTTTGATGATGCTCACATCATATTCCCGAATTACTCAGATTCAGATTTGCTTGCAGGCCCTCTCACGTTTCTACTATTACTGCGATATCATCAGCAAACTGGAGCATATAATATCTTCGCCAAACATCTGGGCACCTTTGATACTCATTGATTCTTATGTTCTTTTATTGCTTCATCTAGGCATACCAGTACGTTGAATAATTCTTGCGAGTATCTATATCTAACTCCTTTGCTAAGTTTTGGCTTCTATTTTCCTTCTGTTTTAGAATGATTTTACCCGATTATTGTCAGTGGTGAGTTATTCTTCTGCCAACATTGACAATTTAAAGCTCTTCCAATATCTTGAACATCTTGATTCATTTGATGTCATTAAAGGCTACTCGTATTCCATAAATTCCACACATAATGTCTTGTTTACAAGCATCAATTTTTTCTGCAAATACAATCAGGCTGATTATTGCATCTCTTGTTTCTCGGTCCTTAACCTGAATAGGTTTTCCGTGAGTCATTTTTTCATATTCCCTTCTTTCTTCGACTGGTTATGGAAGCGAGTATTTTTGATTCGCGTGGCATCAATTTTAATTTTCTCTTTTCTTTGCATATATCTACTCTCATTTTATTCTGTATTGCAATCTTCATACCATTCTCAAAGTCCTCTGGTAGTTTTCCTCTATCGTAGCTATATTTGATTATTCCGAAGAGTGTATCTTTAACTTTGACCTCGAGCGCATTGAATATTTCTCCGTTAATTTAGTCAACTCCAAGCCGTGAAAGATCTGAGGAGCATAGGCCTTGTTGTTCTTTAGGTCTTTGACGGCTCTATCGAATTCTTGGTATCTCCGGGCTGCGTTCGTCTTCTTCCATCAAGATTTCTTCCTCAATTAAGTCAACTTCAATTGGTTTGGACCCGTGTTTAGAGTGTTACAATGCATTTTTTTCCATTCCATCCCCAGTGTCTTCATCTAAAATCAATATTTGTCCTTTAATGTCTCAGGAATTTTGAGATTTTGTTTCTTCTTTCTCCAAATTGTCTCTTCACATTACTATAAGCCGTTTCGCTGTTTTCTCTTTACATCTTGTCATTGATTTCCAAGCAGCAGCTTTCTATCCACTCTTTCTCGATATTCGCGCACTCGCATATGGCTTGTCTCATGTTCATTTTCTGATGCTTGAATTAGCTTCTCGCCTCGACGAGGTCTCTTTTTTTAGTTGTTATCCATGATTGCTTGGATTTCGGCGTTTTGCTCACGAGTTTCTCATATTCTTCTTCAGATGTGCATTTCTTTATTTTCTTTTATCGTTCTTCTACGATACTCTCATTTATTCCGCATATTGTTCCGTCGTTAATGTGTGATGAGGAAAGAAGATATTTGAAGAGTTGCTGAAAATCCTGATTCGATGGTAATGAATTCATGCAGCTGATGACTGTTCAATTACACCTCTTTCGGAGGGAACGTAAGACACAGAGTTCATTCAGAAGAATATGTTAAGCAGCAATGAATTTTAACCGACCTCTCATTTAGTTAACCAAGCCTCTCTCCACAATCTTTTTTTCAATGGTAGTTTTTAACGTCTCAACTATCAACTCCTCTCCATCCTCACTCCCAATGTGTGCTACTGCTCAGAACCCTCGAGACGGCGAGCATTTGTCTCCTAGATGCATAATCGAACCCCGGCTTAAACTTTGCGCACTAGTGGTTGCCCTCCCATTTCCCGTAGACTTTCCCTCAAAACACTCGGCCCTCGAATACTCAGATACGGTTCCACCTAATGTACCAATGCAAACATACGAGCACAATTTTTATTCAAACATAAAAAAGTGAAAGATTACCTTTCCTTACCCACTCCCCATACTCAGGTGACTAATCACCACAATGTTCATATTTACACGAATTCACACTAATAATTACACTAATTCCCCCTGCCACACACCTTTTTGGTGGCTCGCAGGGTACTTATGTAGATGTAGATGTAATAATCTACACATAAAGCGAGCAATAGTGGCCGGAACCTTTTGAATCCCCTCGAAAGTTTCTGCTCCGTAATTAATCGTGAATACTTCGCATTTGGTTGACTAGCTCACGGATTTTTTTCTGCGAGTTAATGGTTGGAAATTTAACTGATAAGCGCTGCTCCTATTTCTCCGTCTAAGACCAATTTGCATCATGCTAACTCCTGTACAGGTTTTTCATTTCAACGGTGTAATGCGTAGAGGCACTGCTCCCACGACCTTGCGCCCAAACGCTATTATCATCCTCCAGTCTTATGATTTATCTCTCTCTAATAGCAAAGAATTATAGACCTGTATTATACCTTCTTTCATTTTCTATTTACTAAACTGCTCCTTTCTTTCCCTTTTCCATCAACCTGAAATAATTTCTTGTGAAAGCTTCGTTGCCTAATAAAATTCTTCTTCTGATACCCCAACTACTTAGAACCCCTTGGTTCAAGCACTTTGGAGATCGGTGCAATAATCAAACGGCTCTAATTTTTACTTGCTATTTTAAACTTTAATTTAGCCTTCTTCCACTATGAAACCCGCATAGCCATAGTTTTTTTCGCATTAATACTGATCTCATTTCAATTACACTTATTTTATAACGCGCTCATCAGTGATTTCAACCCCTTGGCAGACTAAGCAAAGTTTGATAAAATTTTATCATTCTCATATCTCACTGATTTCATAAATTATCCACCGGCATTATTCACGAATCTCCAGTTCCGCTCATGCCTATTTTATCGCTCCCTTCACATGAACTTTGAAAAACCCGGGTGATAATGGGCACCTTTTCCTACTCTCTTTTTAGCACTGCCCAAGCCGGCCGAGTCCGGGATGGGCCGGGCCTCCATCCGGCACACGCAACTAAACAGCCTGAGACATATACAGGTTGCGGAAAATTTACATGTCTGCCCAATCTACTCCTATTTTCTCCTACACATTCATTAAAAGTACCCAGTTTACTTTATCAAATGTTTTGTCGACATTTGCAAAACGTACCACTAGTATATCAAAATTTGAGTGTTACGAAAGTCATGGTAGTACATTTACAACTATTCATTAGCTACTAGAGCATTATTGGTCTGCTTTTTTGTAGATGATAGACTAATGCGGTAATCAGAGCTAGGGTTAGGATTACACGCCAAAGTTATTAGGATAATGGAATCTATATCTACATAATACCCCGCAAGCCGCCACAAGGGGGCATGGCGGGGGGTGTTAGGTCACCACCCGATAAAGGGGAAAAATAACCGCATTCATAACTAACACATACATGCAAACCCAAATCAACAGTGGTGCATACATTCCTGGAAAATTCTACCATTTTAAACACATGAAAATACATATCTACCTCCTTTCATTTTACACACATGCAATTATATATGCTATGATCTATCAAATAGGATGCGGTAAGAAATTTATCCAATATCGTGCAAGCTAGATTTTGATAAGTAGCAAGGCGAAATTCCACCACCACAAAAACATGCAACATAAAACGCTCTCCTACCCAAGGTAAAGAATTTGGCCCAACAAAATTTTACACTTGAAAATTTGACACCCGAACAGTTATAACATGGCAACAAAGACGTGGGTAAGCTCTATCCGTCAGAAAGTAGCAGAATGGTGGTCAGAAAGGTATTTATTCGAGAAAACAGACAAAAAGAAATATAAATAAGCTGATTATAGCGCACTAACGAGGGATAATCAGGTGGCCTCTTAGAGAAGCAGCTCTGGAAAAACTATAGACTGTGCTGAATCATTGATTTGACCTCGGTCAGTCCGTTAGACGGAAACGTAGTCTGGAGTCGTGACAGAATGAGCGCTCCTGCCATTCGTGACTCCATGGTATTTGCTCCGGTGGCGGATCGTTAGAGTCGAAGTAGTTTTTTCCAAGGACGCCTCAAGGAGTAAATCACCGCGTTCCGGTAAAAAAGAAAGGCAAGCACGCAACTAATCGACCCGCGAAGGTGTTACTCCTTCTCCCATCCCATCTCCCTCCTTCCCTTCCTTCATACTACTCCCTCCCTCTTCCCTTCTATTCATTTCTTGGCGAGGAAGAAGCTTGGTTTCCCCCACTCAATTTATCTCATCTGGTCACTTCATTTCAAAGCAAACCTGTGACATTCGCTCCTTATCATTAACAAACAATGACCCACGATAAGGAAAATTATAAGTAGTCTATATAAATAATTTTTTCGTCGTTTCATCGGGAATCATTGGACATCCATATTTTACAAACATTATGGCCAACATATTAGTAGGAATGTAGGCCAAATTTTGAAATGCACACGTTTATCCACTCAAAATACTTCCAACTAAAGGCATACTAAAATATGCTCCAGTTTTAGATTTTTTACATCGATACACAGAAGTGTTATGAACCAGGATTAGGAAAACTCTGGAACTCTAAAAGTTGTATTGATGATTTGCATTACATTCCTGTTGTATATTCAGGGATGGTAAATATTAATCATGTGAAAGACTGAACTTAAAAATTTAGTGGCCTATACTCAACCCTAACCAGATGTTAATGAATTTAAATTTTAAGTTTTACAGTTTTTATTTTATTTTTGCTACCTAAGCCCTCGTAGAGTACAAAAAGATCAAAACCAAAATAGATTTGACGATATGTATAGAAAACTAAAAAGAAAATTATGAATGAGCTAATATAAAATGTACTGTTCCACGGGAAGGTTAAAAGCTGCTAGTGCTAGTACATCATACATAACTGGTTTTTTATAAAATGCATGAGGAAATGTTTCTGAAAATAGATTTATTTCAGGTATTAATCCTAAGGCTTCCGTGCCGTCTCTCTCATGAAGGACCCATGCTGCTCCCGGAAAGTACAGAAAAGAGAGAAACATTATTATTCGAGACCCATAAGAGAAGCGGTAGAAATAATTTAAAATCCTAATAATTTCAAATTTGAGGACGGCTACACCCTGAATTCCTCGTGGAAAAATGTAATTACTACTCGTTGCCAGGAAACAGCAAAATCAGAGCACTCCGAGCCATCCAGTGTTTCCTGTACATAGCGGCCAAATTACAATCTCATATTTATGTATAAATATGGTAATATAATGTACAATAGCTGGGAAAATAAACACACTTTTGACTTGACGACTCAGATCACTTCGATCTGAAGACATCTCCATTCCTGGAGGCGAAACAGTTGCCCAACAAGCCAAACTCCGTGACGGTAATTCTAGGAAGCAGCATGGATTTTTCATATTTCACATATTGCTGCAACGGATCGCTATTCTTTAAAGTACATCCCTTGAGCGTCGAGACTCTTTTGCCTGTAGCTTTTCCACGACTCGAATGTTCCCTGGTGGGTGGATTCCGGAAGATCCTAAAGGGTAAGCGCGCAAGCTTCTTTGATGTCACTTAGGGACCCATGATGGTGTCCTTTGAGGAATGATTTCCCTTTTGGAAATAGGAAATATAGTAGTCTGCTGGTGCCAAGTAGGAACTGTTAAAGGGTTGGGTAATCATCACGATGCCGTTGGAGAAGGTTTTGCAAGTAGATATTCAACTCTGCTCTTGGTCGTCTGTTGAAATACCTTCAGGACGAGTTTAGCGGAGATGTTTTTCATTGCCTACTTTTCAAAGATTATGGTGTGCACCATCAACTTATCAATACCACATTAATCTTCGATCATGCGCACACTTAACAACCAATGGTGTGAATAGAGCACTTCACGCATACGTCAGGATAATATTGTTACCGATACTGTCTATACAAACCTTGTAGAGCGAGAAAGTATGGTGCACTTAGACTTACATTCAAGGAGATATTTTACTAGAGCTGTAAATTCAGAATTGTAAGAAACTCAGTAACTGGTATAACAATTAGTTTCACATCACAGTATTAAACAGAATGGTCCACATTAAGCCACATTTTTCATTTTAGGAAAATTATTTTCTCTTCGCATCCTTCTTCCTGTCATATTCCGTACTTACTATATATTGAGCTTGGCCTTTCCTATTTCTTTACTTTTCCTCTATTCTCACTCGTTCATGGGAATGCGCTTTAAAGGAATATAAAGAAGTGGGAAAAATAGAATCTATTTCGCTCAACGATTTTTTTACTCCTGTAAGATACATATTTTTCCCTTCATGTCCAATTTACGCCCTCATCCGCGTGGTGCGGCTGAAAGCTCCATCCGTCGTTATTCTCACCTTCACCCCCTTTCGTCCACACGGTCACGCTTAAAACTTGGACAGCATAAAGTGAGTCCTCGTGGGTGCTTCATAAACGTTCGCTATGTACCGTTGGATTTTGATGGAATTTCCCGCACGCCTGGATTGAATTCCAAAATAATGTGCACTTTCTATTTCATTTTATCTTCCCATAAATTTCTCGGAGAGAGGTTTCGTCAGCCAATGGGCACGGGATCGCCACAATGTAAATCGCGCCTTCGAGCGTTCGTGTCCCACGCCGGGTCTCGGGCGGGCAAGTCCATGGAGAGAGAGACCGTATCCCCGGGAGGATTCGCGTCCCCTCCGGGACGAAATCGCCGCGAGGCTCAAGACCGTCGCCGTCTCTCTCTCATGAAAGGCTCGCATGAAGAATGCATCGCTCCGTGAAACAACACCTTGCTTTACTCACACATCACTGAGATCCGTGCGCACCACACCTCCGAAAAAGTTAATCCTGGTTTCACTCGGTTTAAATGCGGGCATTTTGTCGAGATGCGATTATGTGCCGAGTGCTTAAACAATTCAAACTAACTAAGCGTCCTCTCACGCAATGTATTCCTAGGAATTCAACGTGCACGGAGGAAATGGTAAAAAGGGAATGAAAGGAATTGAAGATAGGGGTGAAGGTCGGTTTATTATTCATACATTTGCAAATGCTCAGGCTGCAATCGGTCAGTCAGCCGAACAGCCAATACTGATTGTATTAAAAATTAGTATGATACTATGGGATGACAATCAATGTAGATTAGACCACCAACGTAAAATCAGAGATATTTGTTGTAGAACGGATAGATTTAAAATTTTGCTTTTTCCTCCTATCGTTAGGGATCATAATCGGCCCGACAGCAATAGCATAGGAGATAATTAGAATTGGTAGTGTATATATTTTTCGATATCTTGCATGTTTTTTCTGCATGTTATTGTTTTTATTTAATAGAACCATCTTTTTAACAGTTCTACAGTATGATTTGAATGTACGTACCCTGTTATTGAATATTAAGGCACGTAAGTACTTTCTTTCGTGTGTTTAAGTTTTGTCGAGTGCACGAAGAAACTAATAATTGTGTAGAGGTAATATTATTTGGTTTTGCATGTGGTTTTATTCTAGTTTACGGGAGGTGACCTAACGCCCCCTGCCATAGGCTCTTGCGGCAGCTTGCGGGGTATTGTGTGGATTTATATGTACATACAGTGTCACAAATAATCGTGGCAGTGAAAACTACACCATACTCCACGACATTGAAGTCAATGCTTAAAAAAACCAATTATCCTTTTGGCAAATCAAATAACTGCGGGACAGGGTAAAAGGGCGTCTCGGTAGCTTGATCTAGTTAAACTAGTACTTAAACTTAAACTAGTACTAAACAAGGCACTCGGCCGGGAATCGTGGGATCCGGGTTCGAGGTTTATTCAGGGCAAAATATTCATTCGCTGTTCAATTTTTGCATTTCGGTGAGCATCAAAGGAGATCTCAGTTGAAGTACATTCAAGAAGAAGCTGAAGTTGTGGCACATTGCAAAATGCATTGAGCTCAGCCACGCTCAGGAAAAGGTACACTTTGCTAGAATCAACGTCATTGTTATGGCAATGCATTGGAATTGACTAAAAGTTTAAGAAAATTCTTTTTAAGGAGGGGTAATATCTTTCGTTAGTACATCGAATCATATTATTTGTATTTTATGTTGATTTTAAATACGTTTTTCGTTATAAAAATGTCACTTATTCTCCTACGAGAATAATTATCGAACCTCAAGATATTAATGTAGAGGTTATACTATGACACTGTTCTACTATAAATATAAGTAAAATTAATAAGCCTGAATGCATGGATTTTGACATTTACCAATGGTACCAAGTTTTGGTGGAACGGCAAAATTAATGCTTTATCACAGTGCAGTTAATTCCATTTTCTCCCTTTTCTCTCCATTGGTTGTTCAATCCTAAGATTTAGTTTAGTGACATTAGAAAACCCTCCTGGTTTTTTGCTATCATTGCAATATCGTCGGCGAAATGTAGCGTGTTTATCTCGTCTCCATTGATCTTAATTCCGTTTAATCCGATGCCTCGTGCTACTCTTATTACCTCCTCCAGGCGCATGTTGGACAATGCAGGTGAGGGGTTGCATCCTTTTATATCTATTAATATTTATATTCGCGTAAATATTTTTGGTGCATATGATAAAAGACTCAAGGCTTGATGTTCCTCATATTTCTCTGTCCTCGTCTTCTTTGGTTTAGGGATGATCACAACACTGCTTTCAAAATACTCAGGAAGTCTTCCGTCTTTGTCGGAATACCTTTGATCATTCCATACAGATTGTCCTTGGCTTTGTTTCCGAGTGCCTTGACGATGTCTCAGTCGATTTTATCTTCCCCTGGAGCCTTGTTTTTCTCATGTTCTTTAACTGCTCTATCGAATTCGCTCCTCAGTATGTATGGGCCGTGGATTTCGTCAGCCATTTTACTCTCGTCCTTCATCAGGTTTTCTTCCAGCAGCCTTGGACCTTGATAGAGTTCCTCGATGCATTGCTTCCATCTATTTCCAATTTCTTCACCTTCTATCAGTGTATCACCGTTTACGTCCCTGATGTCGTGGCTTCCTTTCTCCGAAATGTTTCTTCACCAGTTTGTATGCTGTGTCGGTATTCCCCTTATATTTTCATATTTTCGTCGATTTCCTCGCACCAGCCTTCCATCCAATTTTCCTCCAATTGGATCAGAAATTCTCTTCCCTTTTACACTTGATTATACTAGAGTGTCTAATTGTTTTCTGGTTAGCCATTTGGAATACACCAAAAGGAGTTTCTATTAGATTAACTCTTTTTGATGTGACCAATGAATGTAAAAGAAGGGGAACACACATTTTGTTTCTCTAGTCTATCGGAAATTTTCCTAAAGGTTGCTATGAAAAAAGGAAAATGCATTTCCTTTTATTTTAATGGTCAACTACGCACGAGTGTAAATTACATAAAATGAAAATAACTCATAAGAAGTTTTTCTTTCAAATTCAATAATTCAAAAAATTTCACAATTCAATTTCACAATTTCAAAAAAAAAGTTTCAATATTAAGATGATATATTTAAAAATCGCGGGTCGCGGTGGTCTAGCGGGTAGAGCGTTGGACTGCTGACCAGAGTGTCCCGGGTTCGATTCCCGGGCAAGGCACTTTGGGCACCTGCAGCTCCACCCAAGCTAGTTGATTTTTTGGATACCAGATCTTCCTGGGAAACCATAACCGGCACAGGGAAAGGAACTGGCCCACCTGATGTGTGAATATTCACACGCCGTCGGGCTTGGTACATGGGTGAGCTCTACCATCACCTACTAACCCGACCTTCGGGTTGATTACTGTGTTTATGTTTTTTTTATATTTAAATAATCCGGAGATATCGAATGACTGAGTATGAAAGTGATATACTATCTCTTCACACTAAATTATTTGTTTTTTTTAAAACTTGAAATGCTTTCTGGTAATTCGCAAGCAGTGCTATTGTACGATAATATATTTATACAAAACATATCGTTAATTTATTGAGCTGAGATGAGGAATTTTCGCATATGAACTTTGAACTGAACTTGCTGAGGGATCCCTTGTCAAATATAGTCTATCACGGGGGGAAAGGATGCGTGGTGCGAGACAAGGGTGAACCCTTTCCAGGAGTCTTTTGGAGCCCCCATAAGTACTTGGAGAAGTGCCCTGGATTGGGCCCCTCTCCTCCCTGCGCCTCGCCTGGGTCATATGCTCCCGGTGAGGACCCACTGGATCCCATTCCGCGCCCGGGTGAGGTACAGGCAGCTGCCTCAGTTTACAGCGGAGACGCGGGGAAGAGGGCGCGCTTGAACTTTGAACTCACCGCAGCCAGGCGTGTTGGAGGGCTTGCGAGGCTCCTCCATTTACACATACACACACTTGCGGTGGCTACCATTCGGCCCACCGCATCACGTAACTCGGAAACTGGGGCTTTGCACTCGCGTTTAAGCAGTTGCCATGGAGCCTACGAAGAGGCACGTTGAGCAGCATTGGAGGCGAAAGAACTCCACTGCCGGAATGTTTAAACTTACCTGTTCTTAATATACTCTCTAACCCTCGTGTGACGAAAAAAAACAGTCGAAGACTGAGGAGGAACGACTTATAATTCCACGTTCTATTTGTCTAAACAGCGGGACTGTTTTCAATTTCAATCTATTGGATGAAACACTTCAACATGGAAGGAGTAGATACAGGAGCAGGTGATGTCGTGAAAAATGACAAATAATTTTTAGAGAGAATTGATAACTAACACTGTAGTATTTTCATTCATTAAATGTAGACTTTCCGACTTTTAGGTGTGAACAACTTCAGAAGAGACTTTAAGGTGAAAACCTTCAGGTGAGACCTGAAGATGTCACGAAACTTTACAACACGGATCGTGTAAATAAAATTAATGTAGTGGAAATCACAATTGTTAATAATCATTTCTCTCCAATATGGAAAGTTTCCACAGAGTGAAGCCTGAAATCATATAGTTCTTACAATTAATTATGATTCAGTTGATGGAATCAGATATCTATTATAAAACGTCTTCTTCAAGCGTTAGAAATTTCATGATAATCTGACTATACTGTCATCATTGAAAGTCGACGTATCAGAAAATCTAATCAAATTGGCATAATAAGTTTGGTTGAGAATACCACGAAATTTAAAAACGCTCACATGGTTGCAACCTTGTCCTCCCGTGTCGCCTAATTTCAAAAGTAGAATGGATTATTTGGAATTTCAAACAAGAATGTTCAAATTGGGGTCAGATGTGGCAAACGGTACAGCAGCTGATAGTCAACTTTGTGATTTTCATTCAATTGCAGCAAAGCTCAATCCATTATTAGCATGAATAATATCCTCGCAAATCATATTGAGATTATCATATGTGTTGAATAATAATGCCTATGTGTGTGAAGTAGACCCTATGAAGAGCAAAATCAACATCGACATATGGTCAAAATACGGTCAAGCTTATTTCATTAAACATAAGAAACTTTTAAGCCAGTGTTCAAGGTTAATTTATTATGAGGTGAGTGAAAGTTTACAAGTTCACTATCAGTCTTTTTGTCTACACATGATACTTGGTCTTTAGTGCTTGTCAACCAGTTTCCTGACGCATATAGATGGCCTCAGACTTACAACTTACATGTTCGAGTATTAATTCAAGTGATCCCTTTTTATTTTCAATTTAGTTATACTCTGCAAGCCACCGCCAGGGTGTGTGGCAGAGGGTGAATACACTCCAAAATAATTTAACCCGATCGTAACCCTACCGCGGTCGAATAATGTAATTACGATCCCCTATCACTCGAAGAAAAAAATGAGATCTTAAATCTATCTGCTCTATTTTTTATATCTTCAATTTTACTAACATGACCTCTCCTACAGTAGTACGATGGGGGTAATAATACATTTTTAACATCACTGCTAAAGAGGCCTCCTTCCAATTAATGCAAGAGACTTAATCGGAAATTTACTCTTCACTCCGTGAGTGCTGCTCTAATATTTTGGATACTCTACTAAGTTTATCATAACAACGTTTTACAAATCTAGCTTCTCTACGCTGCACGCGATCCAATTCGGCAAATAATCCAACTTCGTGAGATTCACACAAACTGCAGCATATTCTAAATGAGGTCTAACCAACGACAGATAACATTTCTCTTTGGTCTTTTCATCAAATTTACCAAGCATTCTTCTAATAAATCCTAACTTTTTGTTAGCCTGTCCAATTATTCCTCGTATGTGTTTCACCCAGGAGAGGTCGTAAGTGAGGGTAACGCCTAGGTAGTCAATCGAGTCTACTCATTCCTTTTCGGTGTTCCCAATGCAGTAGGCGTTCGGGAATGAATTGCTCTTTTCAAAAAAAATATGACTACGCAAATTTAATTCTAATTGCAAGTGTCGCACAAGTGTTGTGTAGTATTAAGATTATCTGACAAAGTTGCTGTATCCTCAAGATCACGGTATACCATTCCATCGTAGATTCGTTCCTCTTTATTAGGGTGCCAGTTTTTCGTCGCTTTAATGTGGATAAAACTAACAAAAACATGTAACGGCACGAGTTCTTGATTATATTCTTAGACCAAGCGGGTTGAGAAAGAGAAGGGGAGTGACTGGTTATGATTACAAATTAATGCCTCCTTAAAGCGAGACCCCAGCTCCCACCACATCAGTCGCCTAGGCTCATCCCCCTAAGACTTCTGCATGTATGGGTTCCCCTCTTTCAAGTAGAAAAGATAAGTTTCACTTCAGCAAAAGACTTAAGTCGTTAAAGAAAATATTCTTGGAAAGGAGGTGATTAATAAAATTATTCAAAGTTGGATTAAATGCCTACTATATTTTTGCAGCCTTTGACCGTAAATTTTAGCTGTTAATGTTAAGTTGGTAAAAAACGCTCAATTCACAGACCATACTACACTGCGGAAGAAATGAGTCGACAACAGGCAAATCTTACTGTCGTTGCGCGATTTGATCGTATAAACAAACTTATTTTGCCATACTGATGCCGACATATTTTGAGACTGATTCAATAACATTGAGTATGTTAACGGAAAATCAGTTTAATGACCACCCAAGGAGCCAGCAGCCTTCAAGACTGCCAGCATTCGCTGTAGCGTCTATTCAAGAGCCAAGTTTGGAGTTCACTTCGCACTAAGCCTTTCAACAGGCAAAATTTACCCAAATATTGGGTAAAATGGTAAATTTACCTTTCTTCACGCATTTCGTTTTGTATTCTTAATAGTTGCTAGTTCCCTAGACAATTCCAGGACTTGGATTCTATCCTGAGGCTCAGGAGGCCTCACCGAGATTAAAACCGCGAATCTCAAGATGATAGTGAACAAGCTTTAGGACCGTTGAAGCTATTTACTTGATTCCTCCATGTTAACTGTTGCACAAAAACACATTCGTAGGTTTATTAATCGCAAACGGAACTTCAGGGAAGACTGATATGTTAATTTAATTGTAACTAATTGTTCCAATATCAAACTCATGATTGATAAAAACTGTTCTTAGATTTGCATCTAATAGAATAGCTTAAATAGGTAAATATTACTGAGAAATTAACCTCAATATGTCGGACTTAAAATCATAAAACTAAATGAAGCATAAAGTAGGATGCTTAGTATTCCTCAGAACATTATCAATTCAGAGATAAATGATAATTAAAAATTGTGAATTCCACTACAGAATTTTAATTTACACGATCCCGGTTCAAACATTTGGTGTCACCTTGAGGCCAAAATGGCACGAAGTGTTGAAACCCGGTTCGTGTGAATAAAAATACTGTAGTAGATATCACAGATGTTAATTATCATTTCTCTCCAATACTGAAAGTTTCCACAAAGTTAAGCGTGAAACTATAGAATTATCAATTAAAATTATAAATATAAATAGTCGAGTAGCATAACTGATAAATTGCTTTAGAAAGGTGAACTATATTTTAAAATGAAAAGAGGGCTGATAGAACAACACAATCTATTTACCTGTGATAAATATCATTGCTTTATTCCACAAAACAACGCCATAATTCATGAAATAGGCTGATTCTCATTTTCATTCATTATGAGTACTTGCTCTCCGCCAATCATAAGAATGGCGTCGGTGTTTTTGTGTATTTGATTCGCGAGGGACCCTTCCGGTAAAAATGCCCAATTCCTCAGCGTCCTCTTCCTGAGTGAATAGCAATTGAGGTCGAATCATCAGCCAACGAGATGACCGTACATAGGTACGATGATTAGCCTCCAAATTAATTATCGCCCGCTGAGAAAATTGGGCGCGCCTCACTCTCCCGCGACATTTAGCAAGTGGATGGAAATCTAATTTCCGAGGGGCCGCATTCAAGGGCCCCTTCCCATGCCATCGTTCTTCTCCAATCGCACTTTTCGAGACTCGTTTTGCGCGGCGCGCGTGCTAGCTTCCATCGTAGATGGCAGCATAGTCGCCTGCTCACTCGTTTCGCGAGTCGAGAGACGTAATTTGTGTCGCTTCTCAGCAAAGTATCGAGCCTTCCTCCTCTCACTAGCCATCTAGTACTCCCACTCCCACCCCCTCCTCCACGGCTTTTCCCTCCCGCGCCAGTGTAGGTGCATATCACTTTCAAGGGAGACCCTTTACCCTTCAAAATATATGCCAATATTTGATTTTATGTGATGCAAAATTTTGAAATAAATGCGGTAAAAGTTAAATGCTAAGACCTTGTATTAAAGGTTGGTGGATTATAAAACCGTATTTCTATTCATAAAAATAGTCCAAAAATAATGAAAGTCTAATATCTTTCAGTGTTTTTAGGGATATGAGGAAATGTGAATTTCATTAATAAATGCGAAAGATCAATTGTCATGTTAAATTTAAATGGTATTCACTTTAACTGTAATATATTAGTTACTTACTATTAAAGCACCGTAATTTTTGTACTATTTTTCGATATGCAAGTTATTACAAAACCTGAAGATATGATCCTTCGAATATTGAAATTCTACGGACTCACTCTCTGAAAATAAATCATTATTTTAACGAATGATTTTAAGTTACCAGTGGGAATTATTAAAAGTTTATGGCTTATTATCATTTCGGTGAGATTTACGAGCCCTGGGAGTTAAATAACAACAGAACCACCATACTTATTATCACCCAAATTGTCCCAACGGCAAAGTCGAATAATTATCAGATATCGTGCGGCAGCATAGAACTGACGTCATGGCTTTTCTTTGGTATCACAAAGCGATATAGTTAGAGCAAATTACTGAAAAACGCAGTAAATGAATATTATTCTGGTAATTTTTCGAAAGTGAGAGCAAAATGTGACTGAGAATGGATGGACCGAGGGTATCGATATTGAAAATTATCCCAAGAAAGATGTACCAAGTTGTTTCCTATTTTTGTTCACTGATAGAACACATACTAAGTCATTCAAACAATTTCTGTTGTCGTGGCAAGTTCGAATATATTCGAAATTAGTGGTATTGGATGTATATTTGATGGGCGTATTTTAAATTTGGTATTTTATTTACTTAACGTCTTATTTCACGCAATCACGGCCTTTGTTTAGGCGCAAATATATTGGTTGTGTTCCATTTATCGATGTGTTCAATGTTTTATTATGTGTAGACCTGATAGATTTATAGATGTTGTTATTTCCACGAACGATAAAGGGGTCAGAAACATTTTCCGACCGCGGTAGGGTCATATTCGGGTCCAAATTAGTCTGGTATGTATTCTCTCCATCCCACACACCCTAGCGGTGGTTTTCAGGATACTAAAATAATATGATTTCTGGCTAAACTTTGTGGAAGTTTATGTTCATAGAATGAAGAACCCAATGTATTTCTCTACTGTTATTTAATTTTGCACAACTAATTTTACGCCTAATACTAGTTTGGCGCTTAAGCGTTTAAACTAATTGCATCTAAATACAGGAACAAATAAAGTTGTAGAGAACAAATGAAAAATACAATGTGCTCTTCATCCATGGACAATATTTGTGCGTTTAAATAGTGAGGATTAAGTGAAAGGGCTAAAGTACATTAATTGTACATTAATAAACCGCATAGAATGACGCAGAGGCGCCGAACACCTTTAGGAGGGAGGATGGGGAGAAAAAAGGGGTGCAAACGTCCGGCTGTGACTCCAGACATCCCTGCCTGCTACTCTCCTTCCAAAAGCGACGTCCTTTAAAGAGTGCCCGGGTGTTATTCAAGAGAGAAAACAATTGGGAATTTAATCAAGGCCTCGATTCGGAGGGAGAGTTTATGGAGAGGAAGGAGAGACTATTTTGAGGGGAGGGGGGAAGAAAGGGGAGATAAAGGGTTAATTCAAGCTGCTAGTTGACGTCACGGCTGCAGGCCAAGACGGAGAGGGGGCAGAGTGCCGGAAAACGAACGGTAAAGGAGGGAGGGTGGACAAATGAGGGGCTCACTTTAATGAATATAAAAAGGAAAGAGAATTATTGAGAGAGAGAATGAGAGAGGTGTTAAGGGAAGGAAAAGAAAGTTAAGAGAGGCTTGGGCACCAGAAGAATTGAAGGGATGTTGAGAACGAAGAGGGAATCTTGTTGGGGAACGAGTTTGGACTTGCGTAAACATGCACAGACTCTGACACAAACTTCGCTTTTGAGCAAATATCATAGTTTAGTGAATGCAAAAATGAATTGAGGACGCAAGAAGATGGAGAATATGCATAGTTTCCATTGAAACATACTAAAGCATTCATAATTGTCAATTTTTTCTCATATATTGATAAATGCATTATATAATTCACCTTTTGTTCCCTCCCGTTTGGAGCAGAGCAGACTTGAAGGCCTGAATAACATTGTTCAGGACCATAATGGTTCTAGATCAATGTGTTGTAAAAGGTTTTGTGATTTGTCTGGAGCACCAGACCTTGGATAGGAATTTCAATTACAAAATTGTAATGATTTTGTCCTTGCAGCCCGCGCCCTTAATATCTCCCCAGCGTCGTATGCATAGAAGTAAGAGTGACCAAGTCGAAGGCCAAACAATTGGTACACCGCAGCCAATACACTTCTCTTGTTTCAGGCGATTGAGTGGATTCTTCTCATTGAAGCTCGAATAAGACATGTGCCGGGGGTGTGGCGTATGCTGAAGTTTTTCTTCATGACAAAAATGGTTATGTATATTGGAAATGGTTTACAAGCTCTCGATTTATTTTACGTGGCTTATGTCGTGAACACCTGGCATTGAAACGAGTTCGGAATGGCGTGGTGAAACAACATCGCATGTAAAATAATAGAGTATTGCTTGTAGTTCCTCAAGTGTTGAAAATGGATTGTGTAAACCGCATAAATTGTTTATTATACCACATGGGGATGCCAAAAACAGCATTCCTTTTTTAATATTAAAGCCACGATCCATCGTTTTAACAAAGCAATCATAAGTAAAGGCGGAAACAATATTATGCAAAGAAGTTGGTACACGTAATACCATCGTAGATTTCCTGAACCATGTTGGGTATGACTGTAAATTAAGGGTTTAGAAGATGAGCACGAGAAGCGGGATGCAGGGAATGTGATGGGGCCGCATCACTCGCTCCATTCTTCTGCAGTCACCGCAGCCACCTTTTGAGTTATATAACATACTGAAGAACCTTATTTCACTCCACTTATTGAATCATTTTCTCCTAAGGAATGGAACGAAATTGTATTGCTTTGAGGCGGCAATGAACTCTATTGGGCTTGGGAATTTACTTAGGGAGAAAGTGTGTAACTATTCTACTCTCCTTCAACGTGTCTGCTTGATTATAGGCTGTTTTTTACAAATTTTCTGGACTGGTAAAGTAATTTCTAACATAGCTACAAATGTTCATTAAAATTCAACAATTTCAGAGTGAAAAAATCATTCGCCTAGAATACGATTCGAACCTTGATCTCTCGATATCCGGCCGAGTGCTTTAGTCAGTTAAGCTACCGAGGTGTCCTCTTGCCCTCTGAAATTTGGGAGGTTTATAGGAGCAATTTTTTGACAAAACACTGTGCATGCAATGTCACAGACATTCGTAGTCTTGCGCGATGAGCGACAGTCCCAGTGAAAGTTACTGTCACGTCATCTCCCGGAGTTTCTTGGAAGTTTTAATCAAATTTAAATAAAACCAAATATCACCGATAGAATTATCAAACTTCTATAGGACGAAAAGCGAAAAATATTTATAAATCAAACATGCACCTATAAGGACAAATTCATAGACATTTAAAAAAATATGCGGAATAGTTTCCTGCAACGGATATAAAATATGTTTTACTACTGAAAAAAATTAAGTGAGGTTGGGAGACAATATGTCCCTTTCTTAGAATGAGACCTCCATATGGAGTTTTTTTTGGAAGAATAAGAGGGTTTGAGGGAAGATATGGGAAAAGCTTTGGGAAGGAGAAGAAGAGGCTTAGGGATGGAAGAATAATACCCCTTTTCCGCGTAATCGAACCCTGACACGTATTTTTACGGCCGAGCACTTTCCTCTTTGTCCACTCGCGTCAAATGACGTGGAACGAACCCGCCCCCTCCATTCGCCCGGCGACACCTGTTATCTCTCGACGGACCTCTAATGCTCCCTTTCTCAATCAATATTAATTCCCGGGCGGAGAAGTTTGGAATAGGAAGTATCGTGCCATACCACACGATTACTTTTGTCGTAGCATTGATCGACGAGTGAAAGAACAGTGAAGGATACTGTGTCCAATATCGGTTGAAATGCAAAGTTGTTAATGAAGGGAACTTAGCCTTTATGGGAAATCAAACGGTCAAGGATTGGAAAAATATATGTAGAAGCAAAGAAATACGACGTTATGGTTTAATTGGTCACTAGCGGAGGAGCAAGGAAAATATCTAATTTATATCATAGTAATTTGAGACAACAAAGTTGGTGTTTCCTAAGTGATCTTCCGAAAGCGGGCTTAAGCAAAAGAAGACATTACATGTAGGGCAAATGAGAATGAAAAATTATTGAAGTATTTGAATACAACTTTGAGTTCTATTTTACTAAAAAAAATGAGAAGTATACTTAAGGATTTCGCTGGGGAGTTTTGACTATTCGATAATTTATTGAAATAAGTTAAGAGTTAGTGATCGAATATGTTGTTTCTGATGAATTTGAATCAATAACTTAAGACATTGGATATGAAAAAATAATAAAAGGCATTTTTGGTCAAACCAGCATTTGTAATGGCAATACATTGCGATACAATCAAAAACTAATTACAATACAACCTTGATACACGTAGTTACGGCATTCATATAGGAAAATATCTGATTTTTAATTACCCAGGGAAAAATTTAGATAAATCCTCAAAAGCATTTGTGATTCCCCCTTCAGACTGCAAGCGGTTCCTACCAAGAAAGCAAATTTTCACCTAGCAGAGAAGCTTTCGGCAGATGTCTCGTAAATTCTGTGACTGCAGCGAAAAACGATATACTCACAATATGGTTTGCGTAGGTGGAAGGCATATGGATAAAATCGTGAAGTGCTGATCAGTTTTAAGTACGGTCATTGGAATACTGACAAGGAAATTTGTCAAAGAGGCAATTGAAATAGCTTTCCATCCAGTGGACATATTATATTAAAATGTATTACATTTCCCTTCAAGACTCTACCAGAAAGCCATGTAGGTATACAGATCCCATTACCGAAGGGAATCGATTCCGAAACTTTCGATTTTGACGAGCACAATTATCAAAAACAGCATTGGTTACATTTTTCTCTGCCCAAATCGTTGACAGAACTTTATTACTACACTAAAAGTCCGTGGGAGTTTCATGCAACGAAATTAGGCGT
This sequence comes from Hetaerina titia, assembly GCA_037158775.1. NCBI lineage: Eukaryota > Metazoa > Arthropoda > Insecta > Odonata > Calopterygidae > Hetaerina > Hetaerina titia. The sequence goes on along the minus strand of CM073775.1, from coordinate 97,034,838 downwards.
TTTATAGATTGTAAACATTCAGATAGCGGATTATTGATAGGATTAGGATTAGTTCGTTGCCAATTTATTAAATAAAACCTTTCTGTTATTGTATTTTGATGGCTCAATCACAAATTCAGAATCTGAATAGATTGTAGAAGGTGGATGACGTCGAATGAATCAAGAGATGTTTTATTTTGTCATTGAATTTTATAATTATGAGCACTACTCCAAACCTAGAAATATCTTCGGAAACAGAAGACTATTATGAATATGCCCCCATATTCCTGTGAAGATAATTTTGAAGCCAAATACTAGTTTTCTTAATTATATCTCCAAAATGGATCAGCTGGGCTGCGAAGGTTTTTCCCAACAGCACTGCTTTTCCCTAGTTCCAACAATAGGATCGCATTTCGCAGAGTGCACAATCCTTGCATTGTTTAACATCTGGCTCCACTCCCAGTTCTTCAGTCCCACCCCAATTCAACTCAGAGCTAACCCCTAGCGGTAGTTACTCGTATCCTTCCCCTTCCCCTCCCCCGCCAACCCTCGGTAGGAAAAAGACGCGATCATCTGAGCTCTATTAATGGGGCCCCGATTTATCCCAGGATTTCTCACAGGGATCACTTTACCCGCCTCCCTCCTCACCCAACCTTCCCCCCCACCCCGCTTACAATTCCGACGGGACATCCTTCACCCCCACCTTCCTCTAAGCCCACCCCACAAACATCCCCCCCTCCCCGCTTGCTCCCTCCCAACGGCTCGCCCATCCGCCCACGACGCACCTCAACAATTTCCTCGTCCCTCACCGTTAGACGGCAACATGGATCCGCTATTAGCCCTCCGCGCACCTTATGCCCAGCCTCGGAACGGCTTTGGCTTTAGCTCTTGCATGACGCACCACTCGCCCAGCTCTCCCATTCTTCATCGACTTCTTTCTTCGGCGTATAAAAGATTTTTAACCTCGGATGAAAAGAGCCCAATCCGGCGGAGGCTCGGGAATATCCGCGCTCGCATCCGCCCACGTCGTCCGAGCACGGCCCTGCTGACGGCGTGGACACAAAGGAGGCTCCCGGCCGGTCGGAAGAGATCGGGGAGTGGCTTGTGTTGCCATCATCTGTGGGATGGGTATCCATCGTCCGTGTGACCATGGATCTGTTTCGTTCGGTGGGAGACGATGTCTCGGGAGGGGTTCGGGAGAGGCTCAAGAAGCCGAGGGGGAGAGAGAGGAGCCGCATACTGTGTTGAGTGAGGGCTCTGGCGTGAAGGACTGGCATTGCTGATGAAAAATACTAACAGCCCAATGCAGAACACTCAAATTCCAGTTCAATTTGCAATGGATTTATAACATATGTGATAAAACACAAGTGAACCATAGACTTTAAATGTTCTAGTTATTTTGGGGACCTCTCCAATTGTGGTTACGGACAAAATAATTCCTGAAAATATGCCCAGTATTTTATTGTTCCAATAATTAAAGAGAATACATATAACATTACGTCTGCAACTATTGTATTTTTATCTTTCGAATACCATCTTTATTTATCATGAAATTTTTCTTAACGTCCCTTTTCTTTCATGCGTCTCATCATGCAGTTTTATTGAGGCAAACTACTGGGAATCTTGTGTTCCTGTTACATCTAAAACCATGCAATATACTCCGCATAATCTTTGGATCACTTACTGCAAAGTTTTGAAGGGAGTGGAGATGGAGATTCTGAATTTAGTTAAACACATGGAACCGTTTCTGATATTTAACGTTCTATCAAACAAATGGTACATCTTGTACTATGGGATCATGATCACATGACACACCATTTCACTAATTTAAATGTAGAGAATGAAAAAAAATAATTCATCAGACCATATGAAATAGCGCTAATATATCCATTATTCTTTTATTTTCATAAATATATGATTATCCGATTAATTGTGTAAATAAATGGCTGTACTTGTTGACTTTGCTCGGAACGTAATAAAATTTGTGAACGAGAATTTTGAATGAGGGGAACCGTCTTCGTAAAGACTGTCAAAATTATAATAATGCATGACCGCTGTTATTTATGAGTTAATAACAATTTTAAAATCATTAAAGTTTGTTTTACAAGTTATTTGAAGAGTTAAATTACTGATTTTATTTTTTGATTTAATGATATTCCAATTGTGATAAAGTGACTGCATCGTCACAGACCAGCAACTGTTGTTTAGTATAGATGGTTGGCATCAGGATATTCCAAAGTTGAAATATACACTCGTCTCCAATCTTAATCATTGATAGATATTGGACAAAGAGGCGCCTCCTGGACATTTGATGAATTTGTTAGGAAATTCACTATCATACTCTTTAAGTGTATCAAAATATTCTCAAAGTAAAAATGGCATACGAGTACGTGTAACTCTCATGGCAAACTTTTTCTACAGTGCCGTTCTGGCCTTAACGCTTGGAAAAACAAGACTGATTTTACATGCATATACCCTGACACCATCTCTTTATGAGGATTTAATACTCTTGAAGCATTTTTTTCAATGAATGCTCCCATCATTTCGTTGAGTCATGTTCCAAATGCAAGAAGAAAGGAAAACCGAGAGAGAGACTCCCGTCGCATTTGCTTTCGTCCGGATGTATAAATGTCCGATCACCAAGAAAATGGGCTGCATAAATATATCCAGCACAATCAAAGAATGGTGAGAATTACAAAATATTCCAAATCAACATTATCACCGCACCCGAGGAAAACAATGTCCAAATCGTTTCTCGCCATAACGGTCACTAGATTCATATCACACATTAAATAATGACCGATAGAACAAAACTGCAATGGATTTTTTTGGGACAACAGCCTGAATATTAAGAGCCTTATTATTTTCTCTGCTCCAGATAAAGCATTCATCCTTGAAAATCACAATTGAGCAAAGATAAATATCCACCAAAAGACAAAGATTTTGCTCTTAGAGCGGTTGCTCCTCCACTAACGGCCTCGTTCATTCAAGACTAGTAGGCGGCTGTGACCGGCGGATGGCGGTGGCTGAAGAGGTCGCGGGAGGTGGAGGTTCACCAGTTTTCGTAAAGTGCCCGGCAGCTTGAAAGATGCCATTGTCTTTGAGTCATAATGCAACATCGATTGTATTCGTGACCTCCAGCTAAACATTTCCGCATCGCTGGGAGGCTTAAAAGATGGCGAAGGAGACTGGTGATCAGAAGCTGAGGAGGAACTCGGGAAAGAAAAACATCTCGCTAGGTTTGAGCCGGGAAGACAGACAACGTTGTCCGCTCACGAAGCACCCCTGCTTCAACGGTTCTTTTCAATAACTACGTGTTACCCAAGATCGATTATGAACTAATCACTAAGCACACTGTGTGATCACGTACTTGTTGTATATTTGTATTACATGTTTTTAGACCCATTCCCCGCATAAAAATGTCTTCAAAACTAACACCACTACTAAAACCAAGAGTGATAATAGTCGTGGTGTTCTCTCAATGCCAGAAATAATTTAACGAGCATATTTATTGACAGCTTCAAATTGTTATGTAAACATAGTTTCATAAAGAAAGTCAAATATAAATTGCAAAAAAATATCCTTTGGATAATTTGAGACTGTCCTTAACGTAACCCCATTATTCTATTTCCTGATCTTGATGCATAGGCCGATGGTTAATTATTTTTATGCGCGGAATTGAATGATTTGACATAGAATGTGTCCAACTTTAAAAATTAAGATGCTAAATTAAACATTTATTGAAAATATTGACAGTGTTAACTGCCTGACTTACTCTTTGCAATGACAGAATTTTCCCTCACAATCACCCTTCCTTCAATTCCCAACATTAACCCCTACGGCAACGCTGGCCTCAGGTTGAGTTATTCCCTCTCCATCTTCACTCCAATTTGATGAGCTTGGTTCCATTAGATGTGCTGAGTGCGCAAAGGGGTCTTTCCTATCGTATTCCTCAACTTTAATAATTTATGGAATTCTTCCTTTCCTAACCCCGTCCTCCTTTTCTACACTGCGTTCCCCCTTACCCTCCAAGCCTCATTAGAATTCCTTGGGATGCATAGGTGTGGAAGACTCGGCACTTGACACACAGAAGATGGCATAGCGTACCGAAGTCGCGATTTTTACACTGAATTATTTGAAAATTCGTATGTTTTTCATTTCGTTGACTTAAAATCACAAATACCATATAAATGATCAAGTTTTTTTTACTAACATAAGAGTCTTCACATGTTCACGCGAATGGATCCTGTGAGCGATCAATACGGCTCACAAGTTCCACAAATGTACTATTTACCAACAGATAGCGAGCTGCAGGAAAAGGAACACTCGTGCAATACGTGGAGAGCATCCGTTAATGCTGAAACTACATCATAATCATTAAAGAGCGCATGGTTTGTAGAGGTTTTTCCTATTAACCTGGCGATTACACATACATTGGCTCATTTGAAACCTGTAGACAGAAATTAAAAATATGTTTATCGCAATCCTTTTGCCCTTCAGCGACCATTATGAATAAATTGGGATTTTATGTATTTTTCCTGATGATTGCTTTAATTCACTATATTATTCTATTGACCATTTTGCTAAAATATTGAGTAGCCATTTTGAAATGATATATTACAAATTTCTAGTATATTTTCCCCATGAACACATTCATGCCTTCCCAGTACGGTTATCTTGGGCGCAAATTCTGGCAATATTATTTATACGTCTCACGCAAGGAAAAATATCTGGAACGCATGCATGTAGGTGGAAGAATGCGTATTATTAGTGACTCATGTAGGGAATTCACGAATTAAATTAATAACCACTTTGTGTATTAAGTGAACTCTCAATCACCACCTTTGTAGAGGCACGTTTTATCCTTTTTGAGGCTAACGATTGATAGAAAGTTATTAATCCCTACTTGAATTCAGAATTTTCTTTCTACGGTATTATTTTTAAGCACATAGTTGTAACGAGAGGGTTATGAATGATTGGCTGTGAATTAGTAAGGTGTCGATCGTATTCCCAATATTTACTTTTAAGAACTCTATACTGATATTTCATTTAACTAGGTGACCATCACCGGAAGTGAGAATTTGGCAACCATTAGGTTGTAATTTATCATTTTAAAAAATTTTAGAATTTAGTTATTTTAAAATATTCACCAGGACGAAACATAGACGTGCTAGGTGTTTAAAAGGTAGAAAAATCAATAGAAAATTAATTCATTTCTACTAATAAGTACTTGTGTCACTTAACTTACCTATCTAATTAAGCAGTTCATTGGAATTAGGTTTCACATTTCTTAATTATTCTTTGTCAACATTGTCGCAATTCAATATTTTTTTAAACTCAAAACAACAGCAGAAGAAAGCGCATTACGTAGCCGTCCCGTATATCTCAAGTCCCCCGAGATTAAAGCAGGGTCTATGACTCTATGGGCGCACGTTTTAAAAACAAGGTGACGCAACATGGAGAAGGACTATTATTAACTCAGGGACGTAAATGAGAGCAAAGTGAAGGACTTGAACTTCCTACCTTCCGTAACAACAACTTCGCTGGATCCAATTCATCGGAAACTTGCCCGATTAGAGCATCGAGCCCGGATCTTTAGACTGAGTCACCTCGAGTCTCGAAGAAATGGCAGCACCTTCGTGGTGGGAAGGATTCGGTAGAGGCAATTTGGGGGAAGATGGTATTTCTGAGGAGAGGATACGGGTACATGAAATATCCTCGTCGTCTCCTTGGGAACGAGCCCCGGATGAAAAAAAGGGTGGTCTCCATGCCTCTCCAACCCCCCCGCGCGACGCACCCCTCTGTCGTTAAGTTGGCGAGAGGAATTCATCTTGAGAGGACCACCAAACCCAGCCTCGCCCGCAACCCTCTCCCTTCCTCGGACGCCCTCCCCTTCCCATCCCTCCCTCCCCAATCTCCCTCTTTCGTCGTGCGGAAGAACGGACCAAATGGTCGAAGGCCTTCCGTGCACCCCCCGCCACCCTCTGCTCCTCCCTCTATCCCTCTTTCTCCACCCCCACACCTCTTCGTACCCGCTTATTTACTTTCCTGACCGACCCCACGCAGTCGCAAACGTCGTCCCCTTGTCGTCATCCGTACCCCGGGTGGGAGAGGGTTGACTTGGGAAGGGGGTGAGGGCGGGTTGCGAACGAGTAGAGGCTGCTTTAGTGTCTCCGGAAAAGACGGAGGATTCTGGGAAATCGACGATAATGACCCCTACCCCGTCCACCCCCTCCAAAGGGAATTACGACAGTTGTCTCTCTCATTAGCCCCCACCACCCCCCACGTGGATGGCCGTCGGGGGTTGGGGTGCGGTGCTCGAAAGGACGGAATGAGAAGGATTGAGGGGGGGGGCGATTCCTGGTGACCCCCGGTGAATCGACTATCCAGTCGATATGTCGTCAACCAATCATCATTTCGAGGACGGCCACAGCCATACCTTTGGATTACTATAGAACTGTTTACTCTGGTGCTCCAATAGTTATTTCCAACTTATCCCATAGACATATTATCTTTTTGGGTCATTTAAATTTTATCATTAATACCCGAAAATGGAACTGAATAATTTTAAATATTGGTATGAAAATATTTGAAGTTGGTTTATGGTCGATTTGTTGATAGATTTGATTATTATCTCGACCAAGGCTACGGCGCATATCGTTTCAGCTATTACCCTATGCAGTTCTTGCCCAGAAACGTGCCAAAGTTCAATCTCAGTGTTTCTTTATTTAAATACTTAAATGATTGCACACAAAATTACCACCTTTGTGCACATTCGAGATAATGTAGGCATGTGCTTTCTTCGAGGGTTTTAACTGCAACGTGGGACTACAGATATTTTATCTTTCATGGAATTAGACCAATGGGGACTGCTACATTAAGTCACGCAAATAGACCATGAAGTTTTATACGATCTATAGTATCAATAAAACGTATAAATTTCCACAAGAATGCACGAAAAGTGAAGTCTGCTAAAAGTCAAATAATTACAGGTAGATATTCTAATAGAAAGAGTCGCAACGGCAACTATAGCAACATGAAAGTGACGCATTAAACTTTTTTCTAAGTTTACTAATTTTCCCCTTAATGTAAGGCATACTTAAAATATATCACCAATCCCCAAAAGGACGTAAGCCGAAACTTTTTGCTATGATTTTTTTAAACAGTATGAAAGAATAAATAAAGAAATGAGGGCGATGTTAAAAGCTTCAGAGAAAGAAAAAACAAATTCACGAAGAAAAAAATGTAAGAGAAATAGAGAACATGACTTTTTAAGAAGTTTAAACATGTCAAATGTTCTCTCTTCAGCGGTAAACTGAACAGCCAAGAGTAGAATTCCGTAGAATTTTTCTGTTCCGCATAACTGACTAAATCATTCGAACGGACACCGAGGGATCCCGGTTCAAATCCCGTTCAAGGCGATTCTTTTACAGTTTACAATTGTTGCAATGTAATGCACATTATTGGATAACTCCGTTGAAAATTACCGTCGCGGCATCTGCCTAAAATTCATTTTCAAAAGTGATAACTTGTTTTCGATGCCATATAAGTATGCTACAATTTTGACTTCAAAAAACTGCGGGAGATACTGCGACAGTAACTTTAAACGGAGTTTTCCGCAAATTAATGATTTGTACATTTTGAAATTTCCGCATCTTTTAGAATGTTTCGAAACCGAGTGGACTTGACAATATATTTTTCTCTGCCGTCCTCTAGATTCGGTCATGTTGAATTGCGCGGAGGTCATGCTGATGCCGTTTCTCATGGACCAACTTCGATGTATTTGCATCGTGAGTGGGTTTGTCAGTAGGGGTGGGATGTGTACGTAGGGTGTAGAACGCAGAAGGAGCCAAACCCAACGGGAGCGGCTCCACTCTTGGGTGAGGCAGGAGTGATTGTGAGAGTGGGCACGACGGGAATCGATTGGACGGCGAGCTACATCTGTGATGAGACGCTGTCCATGAGAGCCATCTCCTCGAAAAACCTTGAGAAAAGATTTTGGGGATGAAGTAAGTTAGGGATACTGTTACTGGTGGTGGTGGTAAGGTTCCCGTGAGTAAAATTTTACTCTTCAAGATATGAGAAAGTTCGAAATGTGACGGAGGAGTTTAGTACTACTTAATGGATATAATCTTTTCGTATCCATGGAGTAGTATTTTACAAGTTTACATGGATACCATTTACCAGTGACTCTGCTGTTAGTAATCACAAGGGAAGTAATGTTAATCCATGGAGTGAGGCCAATACGTAAAGTAAATAATCTAACCTGGTTTGTTTTTGTGTATGAGAGATCTAAAAGTGAAAGGGAACGTAAATTTCAATTCTTATTTTTAAAAATCCTCAAAATAAAATTGTTTCTGGAAATATTTCTGTTTAATGAAATGATTCTTGCTTGAATTTGATCGAGTACTAGAGTAATTACGTGAGTACATACATAGTTAATCAGACACACACATAGTTAAGTTTTAACATATTTCATTCCAGGACTGTTGGAATATACCTGAAAAAGTTTCATGAATATTTAGACGATAATTAATCGTATTGAATATTCAAATTAAAGGTTACTCTTTCATAAATTTCAAATAAAACATTATAAATTGGAGAAAGTTAAAGTTAACAAACAGTTAACAAATGCAATTTTGTCTTTAGTGAAATGAAGCAAATCCGCCTTCCGAGGATTTTTTGGGCTATGGAGCATTTATGACTTTGTCACTTTTTGGAAAAGGGAACTTAAATAAAATCATCAATGGGAAATCCTCTAAATGAGGGAAATCACTATCAAACGTGGTGGTTTCAGAATCCACCTTGTAGAATTTCATACATCTATAACAATAGATGGTGGACAAATTTATCTTAACGGACTAGGTACCAGATCTTACTGGGAAATCATAACCGGCACAGGGAAAGGAACTGGCCCCCCTACCCTGATGTGTGAATAGCATATGCCGTATAGGATTTAGTACTAGGTGAACTCTACCATCACCTACCAAACCTACCTTAGGGTTGATTTCTAGGTTTTTGGTTAGCGACATATTATTTTTATTTCTGTGACCAAAGTAATGAAAATAGAAGAAACGATAACGCTCAAAGTTCGTAAATTTCAATAAGAATTTTGAATTAATATTTTCCAGTTATTATCGAGGAATTATCAACACCGTTGCTTTCATACGAGTGACGACGAATGTCACAGCCCTCCAGTAGTTGGGCGTTTGGCGGAAGAGACGGAGGTTAAGAGTCGTCCGGAAGGAAGGCGACGTCTGAGCCATAAATTATTATTAGGTAATCTACCGGTTAAGGTAGGTTTTTGGATGGACACAACTATCAAATAAACATTTTGTGACTCCCCACCTATCAAACTAATCCATATCAGGTCCCTCTTCATCTCGGTGTACTTCTTTCCTCCCTTCATCCCGTCCAACATCCCTATCCTGTTCCTGCCCTTACCTCGCTTGCCCAACATACTCCCCTCTATTACCCTCTTCAACATTCCACTACCGCTCAATACGCCTTTCATCCATTTTTCCTGCCTCCATAGGGTTTCTCTCAACTAACCCTCTCCTCCCCCACCATTTCTAGTACTTCCTCATTTGTTTTCCTTTCGGTCCATTTCACCTTCTCCATTCTTCTCCACCGCCACATTTCAAAAGCCTCCAATCTACGTCTATCCTCCTGCTTCAACGACCACGTTTCCGCGCCGTACATAGCTACGCTCCATATCAGAGTTTTTACGAGTCTTGTCTTAATATCCCTACTCAACGTCCCCGTCATCAACTCCCTCCTCCTTGAGAAAGCCTCCTTGCCTAGCGCAATTCTCCTCCTTACGTCCCTACCACTTTGACCGTATTGGTCCAAAACACTTCCGAGATATGTAAACTGATCCACCTGTCCTCTTTTTTCTTCGCCTGTTTTAACATTTAGCTTAGCCTTTTTCTTTCTGGAAAATCGCATAACCTTTGTTTTATTAATATTGACTCTCATCCCATATTTATCGCACTGAACCTCCAATTCACTCAGCAATGCTTGCAACCCCTTGGCTGACTGAGCAACTAATGCTTGGTCATCAGCAAACCTAACCGATTTTACGAATTCCCCTCCGACTTTCATTCCTACCTCCAGTTCTTTCCATGCCTCTTTAATCATTTCCTCTACATATACGTTGAACAGTACCGGTGACAATGGGCAACCCTGCCTTACACCTCTTCCTAACACTGCCCATCCGGACTCTCCGTTCCCCACTCGCACCTGAGCAGTCTGAGACATGTACAGGTTGCGGATCAGTCGAGCCATAAATACTAGGGTGGATATGTAGCATCCCTCCCACGAGAACATCGGCAGCAAAAGATTAGCTTTGAGGCGAAGCGACGGCGAGAGGCTATGGGGAGAGACCACGGCTGGCTCTCAGGGATTGGTCGCACGACCATTGGGAGAACTCAAGCGGCGGTTCGCCTTCGAATTTCTCAGGAGGCATCAGGGGAGAGGGTAGGGGGGGGCGTCAGTAGGAGAAGGGTGCTAGAATATCATGCGAGCGGAGGGGAGGGGGAATGGGGACGGGGAGGGGAGGACGAAGTGGCCGGCCATTCGCTGGAGATTTAGGATCGAAGCATTGGACGATGATTAGGGAAGCAGGTGGGTTAGGGGCACCACGGGAAAAAGAACGGGGGAGATATATATATATATACATAATTGTGTGTGTATATATATGTAAGTTATATATATATATATATATATATATATATATATATATATATATATATATATATAAATATATAAATGTATATATGTATATATGTATGTATATGTATATGTATATATATATATAAATGTATAAATGTGTATATGTATATATGTATGTATATGTGTATATATATATATATATAATTAGAGATAGAGAGAGAGAGAGAGGTCCCGGTCAAGGAAATATTTATTTGCGCTTGTGATCTGCTCGATTCCGCCTTCCCCATATCTCCTGTGTTCGTCCTTTTTATGTGTACCCTTTTCCTTTATATCAATTTCCATGTGAATGAATATTTGTTAGCCATATGGGGGGATTACGTGCTTAAATAATCAGTATTTCAATTCTAGGATTGGTTTACTGCAACCCTTCATTCTACTCTATCAAAATGTCAATTCCCTCGATCCTTGATACCTTTGCTGTGTTATGTCCTTCTTACTTTGTCCTATGCACATATCTTTTGGTCTTCCTCGAGGAGTCTTCCCTTCTATTATATTCCTAATCCATCCATTGTGCCTCAATGTGTGTCCAATCCATCTAATTCTTCTCTGCCAAAGAGTTCTCCGTATGGTCCTATCCTCATCTGCTCTTCTATAGTTATACTTCCTCATTCCTTACTTTGTCTTTTCATTTAATTTTCAGCATTCTCCTCCAGCACCATATTTCAAAGGCTTCTATTCTTTGCTGCTCTCTTCTTCCCAGTCTCGGAGCCATAGAGCTCCATGCTCCATACAAAGGTTTTGACGAATTGGATCTTTGTTTCCAGCCTTAGGTTCATTGAACAAAGTAATTGCCTCTTCTTAATGAAAACGTAAAATTTTCTGGTATCATCTTGTCTTAACTATCTTTGATTATTCCACAGGGAGCTATCAATTAAATTACTCCATTTATTTTGTCAACTCCTGTTGTCTTGTTGTCTCTCAGGTGTGTCACAGCTCCGTTGAATTCGCTTTTTAATATCTGCAGACCAGGTTTTCTGTGATTTTGTTTTACTTTCTTCGAATTGCCTCTCCACTAGTTTATAAGTTATCTCGTTATTTCCTTTTTTCATGTTGTCATAAATTTCTACACTGCAGCTTTCTATCTTTTCTTACTATGCCTTCTTGCACTCTTGATGTATATACATGTTTGTGTTTATATATATATATATATATATATATATATATATATATATATATATATATATATATATCCGTATATTCGGAATACGTGTGTTTCATTTGTATGTGTTTCTGTTAGAATGAGCTATCCCGCTTCTCCGCCAAATATAGTATATATAAATGATTTCTTCGAAGTAACAGGGAAGTGTTGAATAAAAAACTTAGACAGTAACACACAGCACGAGAACACATAAAAAGAACACTCAAAATAATATCTTGATAATTTCGATATTACTGTCTAAGTTTATATATATACGAGGGTCATCCGGAAAGTAGTACCCGTTCGTGCCGCATGAAGTGCTGACGACGCGAGTAGCCGCTGGACGAGGTCAGATAGCTTCAGTGGCTTGTCTGCCTTCTCTGAGCCAAGTTGCGTGACGCTAGCATTGCCTGTGTTGTTTCTGTGATTGTTTACAATGTTTAAAAAAATTGAGAACGCCGCCAGTTGTGAAGTGAGGGCAGTGATTAAATTCCTCAATGCAAGAAACGTTCGTCCATGTGATATTCATCGCCAATTAAAGGAGGTGTATGGAGGCAATGTAATGGACGAGTCGTCTGTTCGGCGGTGGTGTCGCAACTTCAACATGGGGAGGGGGAACACACACGACGATGAGCGTTCGGGGAGACCGTCTGTCATTACAGACCAACTGGTGAGCTCAGTTGACGAATTCGTGAGGAACGATCGGCGCGTCACAATTGATGACATCTATGAGCATTTTCCCAATGTTTCTCGAACAATTGTTCATGAAATTGTTAAACACCATCTGCATTTTGCAAAAATTTGTGCAAGATGGGTCCCTCGCATGCTTACAGATGAGCACAAAACCAAGCGTATGACTGCAGCACTGACGTTTTTGGGACGTTATTCTGATGAAGGAGACTCTTTCTTGACTCGCATAATTACTGGTGACGAAACATGGGTTTGTTATGCATCACCTGAGAGTAAACGACAGTCAATGGAGTGGCATCATGCTCATTCACCAAACAAACCAAAAAAATTCAAGACAGTTCTGTCCACCAGGAAACTCATGGCAACCATTTTCTGGGATCGACGAGGTGTATTGCTTATTGATTTTATGGCCTGTGGAGACACTATTAATGCCAATGCGTATTGTGAAACATTAAAGAAATTACGGCGGGCAATACAAAATCGGCGGCGAGGTCTATTGTCTACTGGTGTCATTCTCGTTCATGACAATGCCAGGCCTCATGCAGCTGGGATAACACAAAAACTTTTGCAGCAATTCAAATGGGAAACTTTCGACCATCCACCGTATAGCCCGGACTTGGCCCCTTCAGATTTTCATCTCTTTACAAAGCTTAAATACTTTTTGGCAGGAAAAAGATTTGACAGCGATGAAGAACTTAAAGAAGGAGTGACCCTGTATCTCAATGAGCTGGCGGCGAAGGACTATGCAGCAGGAATACAGAAACTTGTCACACGTTATGACAAATGCCTTAATTTGCTTGGAGATTATGTTGAGAAGTAGTTTAAAGTATCCTCTTTCAAATAAAATTTTTTATGTTTGTTAATATTTACTTTTGTGTCTTTATTTCACGAACGGGTACTACTTTCCGGATGACCCTCGTATATATATATATATATACACATATATATGTGTGTCTGTGGGTGGCTGGTCTTGGACGAAGGTGGTGGGGATGCCGGGAGCTGGTTTCCTGGTAACGAGGTCATTAAATGAAGCCGTGGATGATGCGGGCCATTGGCCGTCGCTAGGAACGCACTTAGGCGATCATCGCAAAAGGGTCAGTGAGGGCGGTTGGGGTGGAAGAATGCGACGGGGTCGATCGCCACAAGGGGTGTCTTGGGAGACGAGAGATCTCTGAGGGCGCACGCACTCTCCCCGTCGTGCCGAAAACGAAAGAACATGAAGGTGGATGGAGCGAGTAGATAACGGGGTTCTTACGGGACTCACTAGGGGTGAATTTCACCTCAGGGCGAAAGAGATGCACTCGGATACCAAAAAAAGCAGTGGCCACAAATTTATTACAGTTATTTCATAATAATGCCGTAAAAATGTTGCATTGGACACACGAAAGAGTTTTCAATCCTTAGCAACAAGGTACGCTTACTTTCAGAGCCGAAAGTGAAATCTAATTGAAAAATGTTTGATCGTTGGAGATTTGGGGAAAGTATTTTTTTCCAAGGCTTCTGGGTACGTTCCGCAGTAAAATAACCGAGCAAACGGTGGGTTGCGCTCTAGGGACCTCCGTGAGGAGTCCAGTACACAGAATAACTGAAGCAAAAATCTAAATATCAATGCGAAAAACCTGAAGCATTTCGAAAGGATATGACTGAAATGGATTCGTTAAATGAAGACTCGAAAATGTCAGAGGAGCGACAAACATTCAGTCACGGGTGCCGTCGTGTAAACTCTCAACCCTCTCGCATGCTTCATGCACCCCTTGCCATTTATCGCGGAGGGAAGGGGTTACATGGATGTGGGGGTTGGAGAGGGCTTTGGCGCGAAAGGGGTCCCGGGAGGAGAGGGGATCGTGAGGGAAATCCGCCGAGAAGGGAATGAGTACCCTGGGAGGGGGAGCGATACGGTGTAGAGAGACGGGATGATGGGAAAGCCGAGAAGCGAGGGATCTTTCTCTCCACACACATTTCGAGAACACGGGGCTTTTTTGCGAATAGTCTGCCTTGTGAAATTGGAACGTAAATGCAAATATCGGGAATAGAATGCCTGGATGAAAGTTTTGAACGTTAATGGAAATTCAAGGTAGAGTTATGCCTATTGTGCATTTCTGCCATATTTCTTACCTTAAAGATGAAAGTAAAAAAAAGTTCTCCTCTAGATTTTTCATGCCTGTCATTTTGAGAGAAACCATTATTTTCCGGAAGATGACTAATATTTATTCTTACCGCATTGTTTCCTGCATTTTGGTATCGGCCACAAAACATATCAAAAGATAATTATGGTAGTCAATAACGTTATAAGACAATAAAAACATTGTCCACTTATAAATATTACTTAAAACGAAATATAAGGGAAAAATTCATTGGATAATGCAATCTTTGACTTCTAAACTAGTCTGACGTCAAAAAAATTGAGCGTAAAATTTTGCTTCAATTAAAATAACATAGAATCACTAAATAAAAATTAGACTATTTAGGAAGTCTACTATAAAATAATTGGTGTTTAAATTGTTATTAACGTCATTTATATAAATGTAACCACATGACTTATTTTAAAACGAATATTTAAAGAATTAAAAATCATTTCAATCACTTTCATCAACTTTCTGAATTAATAATGACATGAGCATGCGTCTGAAACCTAACATGAAGAATGAAAAACACTGAATATTCATAAATTGTATGCAACATCATTTGCTGTTTCAAACATTTTAAGCTCACGGGAACAGTAAGCTATAGATTTCTTTGACCAACCAGTCCTTTCTTACTCACGATCTCTACTTTTCATGGTAGAAAAATCAATAAAAAGCGGAGCTCTGAAATTGGAACGGTAATTGCAAATTCTCTCTCCGCCTTCCCTATAAAAAGAACCCATTCTCCTCAGAAACCCCAACCTTAGCCCCTACTCTTTACATATCCCCACCCTTGCAGGGAAGACGAAACTTCCAGTAGGAGAGAGACCTAACCCCTACTCCACCCCTTTTCCTACCCCTGCTGCAGGCCCCTAGCCTCTCCCTCTCTCTCTCTTTCCCCATTGCTACGTCCACCATCTTTGAGGTTATCGGCCATTTTCTCAATGTGCCTCAGGGACTCAGCCTGGTTCCCTAATAATTCCCTCACCCTCCTCCGCCATCCCTCCACTCCAGAATCCCACCCATTCTTCCTCCATCACTCCCACCCTGCCCTCCCTTCTAACCCTTCCAACCCTCCCGCCCTGATATCCTTCCATTAGTCTGAAAGAACATTCTCTTCCCTCCTTTCCTCGTCTTCCTTTCTCGTATTCTTCACCCCTCCCCTCCAATCTGCGATGTATAATGGATAAAGAAGCCTTAGCTAGGCATTTCCCATTACGGCCGATCTCCTGCCGGACTTCTCCCTGCCCCTCACTCCGCCTCCGCACCACCCTCCCCCACGACTCCGCCCCGCGGTGTCTTACAGCCGTCAGCAAGGAAGTGGAGGAAGCTTGCTCGCTCGCTTGCTCCGCCGCCGTGAAGGGGTGAGAGAGGGAAGCATGAAAAGTCCGCCAACGCCATGAGGATATCTTAAAATGAGCGAGTGAATGAAATAGGCGGAATGAATGAGGGAACGGTTTTTTTTTAAGTCTGCCCTTTTCATTTCTTGCATTCAGTCCCGAAATCGTATTGTTAATTTAGAGACCTCTCTGATTCTATCAGACGGATTGAGAAATGGGATTCGGGTGGAACACAGAGAGGACATTTGATTGAATTTCGGAATTGGATTCCAATTATCATTTTCTTTAACTTCCCGACCATGGCCTTTCCGTGGGCCATGCTTCAATAAATAAGTATAATTGTATTTTTTGTACTTCGCAGTATATTTTCCTCTTCCTATTCTTACCAAAATTTAGTTTGTAATTAAGTATAATTGTATTTTTTATACTATACTTTACAAGATATTTTCATAGTCCTATTTATACCAAAATTTGGTTTATGATTAGCAGGTATCTAATGGATTTAATTTTCGCTCCTAATGGAAATGATGTCATGAAGATTTAGCAACTTTGAAAGAAGACAAGAAATTAAACAGAGAGATATTTAACCTCTAGTGACTCTTTAGAAGCGCAGACTTTATTATTATAGCTAGCTAAGCATGTAATACTTTTTTATTCTTTCTCAATCACCCTTACATTCTCTGGTCCACGAAAGCGCTAGAATGAGGTTTATTTTATCGCAGTTAATTAAATTTCATCTGCAGTGTAACTAGGAATTCAAATGACTTTAAGCTACAACTCAGTCTATGGATTCCTATCTTATTGTCCTTGTAGTTCACCAGTTTACGAGCCACCGATAAAACAGCAAGATGCTGGAACTTTAGGAAGAACATTGAGAAGCACATTCGTTAATTCGAAAATCACGTTTTATTTTTACGAGAAAAGAGTTCCTGGATGCTACTCGGGTAATTTGTTCGCGCCCTTATCATTTTCTATCTTAAATATATAGATTTAATTCATTTTAAAGTATTTTTCAAATTGATACCGTGTCCAAAATCTTAAGATGCTCCCACATTTTTCAACAAGGGCTTCAAATTTCAGAGTACATAAAGCATTTAATTAATCATTTATGCAGTACCATAATATTTTAGTCTATGTTAATCTAGATACTAGTATATGCATTTACCATGCCCATTAATCCCTAAAATATTGACTAAATACAACAACATTAGCACCTTCTCGAGTCTATTCCCTCCTACATGGATTTTTAAATTACCTTTTGTGCATCTTGCGATTTTAGTTAGTTTTGTCATGTAGCTAATCTTCGTCATACCTCTTTCACAATGTTCTGGTAATGCATTCATTAATACCTGCAGTCATTTGGTTTTCGGACTACATACTTATTATTCTACAAGTCTAAAGGATTTAGTTATTACGTGGCGATTCACTTTTAATTCAAGTTCAAGCCCTGCCCAAAATATCCTCAACATTTAACTAGCATATATGTAGTAAAGAACCGACGATAACAAGTCTCAATCTCTTTCCCATACTGATTCCACTTCTGTTACCCATTCTGTACGATTCAGGCATAAGTTTTGGATAAGTTACATATCCCTCCACTCTATATAATCCCACATTCCGTATTCTCTCCGTTTATTTTTGCCTTCCCTATGCGCTGCTCCAAATTTACACAAAGCCATTATGATATATTTGATATTCTTTATGTCGTGTCTCCATCGGTTGTTAGTTGTTTACACAGTATTTTTTATTTCTACACATTATTCTGAGAACTATGTTTGCTAAATGTGACTTTTAATAACCGTCCTATATTCATTACACACAGTTACTTTTCATTTTTTTAACTAGCATCAAAGTTGATTGTTGTCTCTCATGAGCCATGATTTCTTAATACTCTCTTCTCTAATAATTTGTTTGTATCCTTTGCTGTTTTTCATCCCGTTCTTGAGCTCCACCCACCTTTCCCCCGCCGTTATCATTTCCCTATTTTCATTTATATGGGTCTATTTGTTACTTTTTGTTAAGGCACAAAATTTGTATTACTACATCATGATGATGGAAAAGTTGCCCAGGCAAGTCAACTATTTCCTCTACAGCGTAGCCAGCATCTAAAGGACGGATTCCTAAAGATGCTTTAGTGAATTGACTATAAAATATTATATTTTTTTGCATAACTCAAAAGTCTCTATTACTTGCATGTGATCATTATGAAACCTTTTTTTAAATAAATTGCTTTTCCTATGCGATGATTTCTAATTCCGTAAAAATATTTTCCTACCAATCTTCCATTTTACCCCTCACTGCATTCCAATCGTCATTTACTCTTATGCAGTTCCTTCCAGGTACGTTTCTTATTATTTCTTTAATTCATCTGAAAACTGTCTACTTCTTCCTCCCGGAGACTAATGCTGCAGTGCACATTTTGACTAGCACAATTTTCGCCAGGTTTGCCATTATTTCTTTCAATAGAATCTTTGGTCTATATTCCTTGGTCTATATTTACAACTCATCTCCCGATTTTCTTAAGCAGTATTATGACCCCTCATCGTTTACTATCCTCCCATAACTACAAATTGCATTTAAGTATCACTCCAGCAATCCTTGCTCTCTTTCCATCTCACGTCACACAAACATGATGGATCCCTGCCTCCTTCCTCCATTCCTCACTTGTCTTTTTCTACCTTCTCCGACCTCATCATCGTCCTAATATACCATTTTCCTATCCCAGCTGTAATGGGTTTTCTGAGTCTTCTTTTGCGCTGTTGTAAGCTCGGATGTACGTACAAAGATTTCGTGTAATTACGACCGCATAGGTCTTGCCTTCTCCGCTGCTGGGCATAGGCTTACGTGGTTTCCTGATACTTTCCTTAATATCTTTTTTAATATGACATCATTACTTAACTGAGGTCTTGTGCGTTAACACTCGGCAAGAAACAGACGCTGCTCGGATTACCTTTTGCCTGGCTCCTACCTTTGAAAATACCTCGCATGGGTGACCCAACGAGGTGTAATTACCAGATCCTCTGCCAGTAGGCCCTAGGGGTCAACGGAACGAAAAGCCATTTCACCACCTGAATAATATTTTAATCTACAAGATGAAATTATATCGCATATCTGGTTTGTACTTTAAGGGTACCGACTATTTTCTGCTGATTTGGAAAAATTTATCATCTATATAAACTTGTCGCCAAATATACTATTTAAACTCAAAGCACATTTGCAAATAAAAAAGAAACTATTAATTGCGCATATAAACAATAGGAGCCTAAAGAAAAAACCTGATGAAAATCTTTTTTTGTTTAATTCTATCTTTAAAATGGTTCATTCATTAGTTATTATCAGGAGTAATAAACATTGGTTATGCTGTATGCCATTTTCTCGAGGATTCATGGGCCACATCCCCTATTGTTTCCCGTTTTCACAGCTTGAATTTTATTTATTTAGAGCTTGGTGGAATAAATTATTTTTGTAACACATGGATGTAATAAATACGCCAGCGGGAAATCGCCGCCTTAATTAAGAACCCGCTCAAAATTTCATTCGCATTTCGCAGCCTTGGGCAGCGGTGAGGCTCAAGTAAATCAAGGGAAGATAGGCGGATGGAAGGGCTTAAGGGTTATGTGGATATTGCTAAGGTTAAGATATTTTGAAAGGGGAAAGAAGGGGGCGGAAGAGGTGGAGCGAATGTGTCTAATATACGCGTAATACGGATACACTCGTCGTCCCGGGAAACGGACTCCGCCCTCCACTTCTTCCCTAGTTCTCCTCTTGCACCCCAGGGGAGAGAGATTGAAGAAGGCTGGTTTTAGGGTCGTTAGGATGGGAATAGGGAGACTAGGGGTACTAGAAGGGTAGATAACAGACTGTCATTTCCCTTGAATAGATGGGTGAGACGTGAAAGGAAGTGAAAACATAGGACGGATGACGTATCCATTATTTGCATTGAACTCGATGCGCCTTGCTTTTACAACACAAAATTTGGTGATATTTCAAAATAACTAAATTTATCAATAGGTGTCTTTGGATGTATTTTTAGACTCTTGAATGATCCTGCTACTCCATAAAATCCATAAACCACCAACACCGTCTTTTAATAGATAATTTAATGGTGAAAAATGCCTTCCCTACCTTCGATTACTAGAATACCATAGAGTGTGAATCAATGTCTAATATGCTACCGTTGATAGATTTTTGCAATTTTAATGAATACTTAGGAAGTATTTTAAATAAGATACGTCCCAATAAAATTTTGCTTTAAAATTTTCCATGATGAGTTAAGAGATCGATAAATAAGGAAGTATATATTTAAAAATATCATTAATTATGGACAATAATTTTCGTAGTATTTGCATAGCTTAGCAGCAATTTATACATAATGTTAAATCCTGTCGAATGCTAAACGTTTGGGTCTATCTTCGTGGAATGGTTAGGAATTATTTTGAGATTAAGATCGGACTAGGTACGACTAGATATTATATCCATTAATATTGGCAAAAACCTTGCAAGGAAATGATTCTATGAACGTTTAGCTCATTCAACTCTCTCTATCAAGCAGAAGTATTAGTTAAGGAAAGTAGACGAATAGCGAAGAAGGCATCATCATTTATTGGTCATTTTATATGGTGTTTATTGGAGCGACGAGGCGAGGAAGTTAAAGCACCGAGTCCTCCTTTGGCATATGCTTGCCAAGGAGACCAACACGACCCGGCACCTCATTCGAGGGATGAAGTGCTTGGGGCAGTCCCGTACGAGAGCTGGAGTGTCACCCTCGGAATCACAAGATATTTTGGGTTTTGAGAATCGACTCCCGGATACGCGAAATCACGATGCAATGACCACAGGAAAAACGATTTTTATATTATTTGTGTACATTTCAAATTTTAATGTTTGCCTAACACTCAAGAGATTGTGTTCAGTTTAAGGTATGTACTAGCTTGTTTCCATTTGATTGCGTGTGTGTGTATACGAGTATGTACATATATGTGTGTGTATATATATATATATATATATAAAATATTATATATATATGCGGGCGCGGTGGTCTAGCGGGTAGAGCGTTGGACTGCTGACCAGAGGGTCCCGGGTTCGATTCCCGGCAAGGCACTTTGGGTATCTGCAGCTCCACCCAAGCTAGTTGATTTTTTGGATACCAGATCTTCCTGGGAAACCATAACCGGCACAGGGAAAGGAACTGGCCCCCCTACCCTGATGTGTGAATATTCACACGCCGTCGGGCTTGGTACATGGGTGAGCTCTACCATCACCTACTAAACCGACCTTCGGGTTGATTACTGTGTTTATGGTTATATATATATATATATATAAACCATAAACATATATTTTTATCTAATCTATATATATATATATATATATATATATATATATATATATATATATATATATATATATATATATATATATATATATAGAGAGAGAGAGAGTCTGAACTGAAGAAGGCCTCGGAGTAAATCATCTACAGTGTAAGTGTCCTTTTACGTGTTATCTGTTTTATTCTGTGTTCTATTGTGCCGTCCAAAAGTTATATATATATATATATATATATATATATATATATATATATATATATATATATATATACACTTTTTTGGAAAACCCACAAAGGTGTAACGAAAATTCACTGAGAGTCATAACAAACACAGAAACCAAAACACACAAAAGAGGGACTCACTGGTTCTCGAATTTTCGGTGGTCCAACCACCTTTCCCAAGAGGAATTAGGAACAGAACTGCTAATATATATATATATATATGTATATATATATATATATTTATTTATTTATAATATTAGGTAATATACCGGTTAAGGAAGGTTTTTGGATGGACACAACTATCAAATAAATATTTTGTAACTCCAAACAAAACCCAATCCAGCAACCTAAACTAAATCAGGTCCCTCTTCATCTCTGTGTACTTCTTTCCTCCATTCATCCCATCCAACATCCCTATCCTGTTCCTACCCTTTCCTCGCTTGCCCAACATTCTCCCCTCTATTACCTTCTTCAACATTCCACTACCGCTCAATACGCCTTTCATCCATTTTTCCTACCTCCATAGGATTTCTCTCAACAAACCCCTCTCCTCACCCACCAACTCCAGTACTTCCTCATTTGTTTTCCTTTCGGTCCATTTCACCTTCTCAATTCTTCTCCACCGCCACATTTCAAAAGCCTCCAATCTACGTCTATCCTCCTGCTTCAGTGACCACGTTTCCGCCCCATACATAGCTACGCTCCATATCAGAGTTTTTACGAGTCTTGTCTTAACATCTCTACTCAACGTCCCCGTCATCAACTCCCTCCTCCTTGAGAAAGCCTCCTTGCCTAGCGCAATTCTTCTTCTTACGTCTCTACCACTTTGACCGTATTGGTCCAAAACACTTCCGAGATATGTAAAATGTTCTACCTGCTCTATTTTTTCCCCGTCTATTTTAATATTTAGCTTAGCCTTTTTCTTTCTGGAAAATCGCATAACCTTTGTTTTATTAATATTGACTCTCATCCCATATTTATCGCACTGAACCTCCAATTCACTCAGCAATGCTTGCAACCCCTTGGCTGACTGAGCAACTAATGCTTGGTCATCAGCAAACCTAACCGATTTTACGAATTCCCCTCCGACTTTCATTCCTACCTCCAGTTCTTCCCATGCCTCTTTAATCATTTCCTCTACATATACGTTGAACAGCACCGGTGACAATGGGCAACCCTGCCTAACACCTCTTCCTAACACTGCCCATCCGGACTCTCCGTTCCCCACTCGCACCTGCGCAGTCTGAGACATGTACAGGTTGCGGATCAGTCTCCTGTCCCTCCAATCCATTCCTATTTTCTGCAATACACGCATTAATTTTTCACAATTTACTCTATCAAACGCTTTTTCGAAATCTACAAAACAGGCAAAAACATACTGATTGTATTCTATATTCCTCTTAATTAGTGATCTCATTACTGCAATGGCATCACGCGTACCTCTTCCTTTCCTGAACCCAAACTGATCATCCCCTAAGTAATCATTTGCCTTACTCTCTATCCTTTTGTTGATGATCCTGAGAATAACTTTAGCTGCGTGGGATATCAAACTTATTGTTCTGTAATCCTCAGATGACGAAGCCTTTGCCTTTTTTGGAATAGGAACTAACACCGATCTCACAAAATCTTCCGGCCAGATTTATTCCTCATAGATACTACAAATCAGTCCATGTATGGCCTTCTTCCCACCTTTCCCTAACCATTTCAACATTTCTACAGGAATATTGTCCACCCACACAGCCTTATTTGCTTTCATCTCCTTTAATGACCTTTCTATTTCATCGTCGAGTATGACTGGACCTAAGCTATCTTCTTCTACGTCATGTTCTTTTTCTATGTCTAACCTTGTCGGCCTAAGTTCTTTACCCTACAGTGTTTCTATATATTCCTTCCATCTCTCTTGGATTTTTCCTGGTTCAACTATTATCTTACCCCTTTTATCTTGAACTGTTAGCACAGATCTTGCCTTCTTACTTCCCGACAATAACTTAACCCTGCTGTATAGAGCACCAATTTCACCCTTCTGTAAACTTTCCATATCCTCGCATTGCGTTTTCCACCATTCTTCTTTTGCTTTATTTGTGACCCTTCTCAATTTATTGTTTAACTCTTTGTACTTCATTTTGCCTAACTCTGTGTTTACATTTTTCCATCTTCTTCTTCCAGATTTTACCCTTCCAGATTTTAGTTATATATGTATTCATTTATTTCAATTTGGAACGCTGTTTGTCATATAATATAGGCGCTTTTTATTAAACCTCAGGCTTCAAACTGGCAAATTTAAATAAACGTGCGTTAGAAGTTCACTTAATAAAACGCTTATAAAAAGAACATGATAAAATTAAGTATCTCATGATATGGTTTTTTGGTTGGAAGCATCTCCGGACTTTCCTCTTCGTAATGAAAGTTCGTGCGGGGAAAATGAAAATAGGATATTTTATTATGGTATATTTCCCTTATTTTATTGCTTATTTGACCGTCATATACCATGTAGAGGATCCAAAAAGCTCAATGTTACTTTCTTTGATCCAATGAACTCACATCTCGGCATCATTAATTGTATATGTTGTTCTGCATTGGGTGAAAATAAAGTCTATTATGCTATTTTCTATTTTAATTTTCGTAAGAATGAATTTGATTCCATATTTAATAATTCAAATATCTCCCGTTCACCATTATATCTAGTGCCACTATTTGCCAACCACTTAAAGATAAGAGATAAGACCCTATCCACCATTAAAATTTTCTCCGCTCGGCCGATACGGCAATTATATTTGAATCTCTCTGGGGTTTTTCAAGGGAAAAGTAAATTTCAAAAGCGTGGCAAACGCACTGCGAGGGGACCTGCCGAATAAATATTACACATCCAAACCACGTCACTCGGAAAATATTTCCGATATTGGAGCCGGAGCTGGAAAAGTCATTCTAAATGGAAACCGGTGAAGTATAAATTTATTGCTTTTTAATGGTCTATTTATCGGTTAAAATACCAAAATTTCATGTCAAATTAGAGTAATGGTTTGGTTATTCCAATAGACAGGGTATTTAGCCAAAGCTAATCTCAGCGATTCACGTACAGTGCATAATTCGAAATACATAATTCAGCTAAATTATGAAAGGGGCCTAATCAAATGTTGTCACTATATGATTCCACGAGATCAAAGTTAGCAAGTTCTGCTTAACTCCATGCTTTAAATTTGTGTTTCGCAATGGGTTTTCAAAGGTATAGTTTACATCACGCTTGGCATGATCCTGACTCCTGCAATTTTAGATAGTTGGCAAGTGTGTGAGAAACGCCAGAGTATTATTGAATGGAAGAATATATTCCAAAACCTTTACTCAAATGCAGACCTGGCGTGGATTTGCTATCACAGAAAGGCAATATGTCATGAAATTGCAGACACTCAATGTAAATTATGGCATATTTTGCAAAGAACCACAACTGGCAGCCTCCGCATCATTCTATTCAAATAGAAAATGTCTACCTAAGGTGAAAAAATAGCCATGGTCCGGTTGAAATATTCGACCAGGCATCATTCGCCTATCATTTTTCTCTTCGTAAGCTTTAAAGAATTACCAAAGCATGATAAATAGATCATTAGCTGTTCATCTCGGTGAATGATGGAAGTTTGACGAGAACGGTAGGTATATTGAGCCAAAACTTCTATCTACAGGCGAAAACGTAATACCTTCGGCAAATCTCTTAATTTCACGAAACATAGTGTTCCCTGCAAGAACTTGGTGGCATTGATAGCCTGACTACATTTTTAACGTTCTCCTCCTTCAATTGCCTCCCTCTATCTCTCTATTGTATTTTTATTTCATCTCTCTTATCTTACACTTATCATGTTCTAACGATTATCACCAAAGATACGAGGCTTCAACATTTTACAGAGTGTAATTATCTATTTGGGCCTGCAGCATGGGATTGACTCCACCGTTATTTCACCAATATGAACTCACATTACAAATGTTATTCACATCTACGAAATACCCCACATGCCGCCGCAAGGGTGTGTGGAGGGGGCTCTTAGGCCACTAGCCATGTACGCACAATCATTATACCACTACACAGGCATCTATTCGATCATGCATTCGAACGAAGTTGTCCACACGAAAGAAGCTACTCAAATGCAAGAATATTCAATAGCAGTGTTATTCAATGGCAGGATATATTCAAATCACGTGGAAAAAACGTTCTAAAAATGGGTCTATTTAAAATGCATACAAGATATCCCCTTGCGATCGTATCTATTTTAACCTCTATTCGTACGAGGAAAATATAAAATTTCGAATCTATTCGCACTATTATCTATCTCCCTAATTTCACTCACGTGATCTGATCTGTCATAGTTACACCGACCCTGTAATACTATGTATTTACATCCTCGAGTAAGTTTCCTGTCTCAAATTTACGCAGTAGGTTTAACCTATACGTATTTCAACCTTTCGTCAATCAGTGACCCCTATCCTCACTCTTCTATTATTGTCGTGATACCTTGCTCATAACAACTTTACAAGATCTGGATCTCTCTTCAAGCTGAAATCCAGATCAAGTGGTGAATTCTGACCCTGCAATAGGGAAACTATTTACCGTGGCCTCGTAAAAGCATCATCCGGGGTGCCGGGCTGATCGCCTAGCTTGGCGCCTCCTTATTCCACCACTCTTCCCCCGCAGCAGCGCAGGTGCCCCCCTCCCCCAACTTCGAGCGACCTTAACCCTTTATGCGTATCGACCGAAAGGCAGGCGGGCGACGCGGCTAGGGGCCTGGCCCTCCCTCCGCTTCCGCCTTCTGGGGTGAGTTGCACCGGGGCGATGGCGGGACGCCGGCCACGCGAGGCGGGCATGCCGGTCTCCGCTCGTTCGCGCCCACCCCCTCCCACCCTCCCGCCCATTGAACACGGCGACACACAACGGCCGGGTGCGCGCGCCGTCCCGGACTCTCCCGCTCGCTCGACCCACAATATTGGAGTCAGGTGGGGCAGGGCTGCGTTTGTTGCGAGCGAGATCTGCGGAATAACCAAGCATCTTAAAACATGTAACATATTGAAAAAATAGATTGAAAGGAATAACACATGGCCATATATCGCCGGTTTTTATGCGAATGGAGCAAGCGACATTTAGGAAGGTTCAGAACACACGAGTTTAAGTATGATAAAAGGAAATTGTTATGTCCTCACACTATTTGGGTAGGTCATACCACAAGGAAGATAGATTCCAGTACAGATAGAAACAATTAATAGTTATATCCCCTAACAACCAAGAATCATAATAGCAAGAACTCAAAAATTATAGTAGTAATGACAAAGACATTAGAATTACAGGCGAGGAGAAGATGAAACGCTTAGTAAAAATCTGGCACATTATAAGTGAACTTCTAGGCGCTAGATACACTTTCAGATGCTCTTCTAGGTGCATTATTGGTGTATTCTAGGTATTCTAATCTCGCACATGGTAGGCACATGTGCGTATGTATGCTAGTTTCTAGTATGTATTTGCACGTGTGTAGATTAAAATGGATTTTGCATGATATAGACATCCCTGTAGGTGTGAATTGGCATGTCTCTGTTTGTACTGAATCTCGTTTCATTCTGTTCTATGGGTAGTGCCCTAACTACCCCCACCACACGCCGGATTTTATCTTATTGTATGATTGCGGCCGCCTGTGAAATAGAATTAGATCATCATTTGAGATAATGAAGCATCCCTTACGGATGCTTCATTATCTTACAGTGTGATTCAGTGACTTTACACGGAATCTTTGATTAATGGCCTGGAGAAAAAATATGGTTCCACAAGTTGACGATTCATTCATCGGTATAAGGGAAGTATCTATGTTTATAAACCATGCATACAGCTCTTGCCCGAAGGTCGATTTGGTAAGTGATGGTAGAGAACACCTAACACTAAGCTGAATGATACACATCACGGCAGGGGGCAATTCCTTTCCCTACCAATTTTTAAATTTAAATATAAACTATAATATGTTTTATAGATAAAAATGAACAAAACTTTGAAAAGTATGGGTTTGTTCCAGCACTGTACACATTTTCTATAAATATATTGATTAAATAGAAAATAGATTTATTTCAGATATTTTTAAATGCCTAAAAATTCTTCATTCCTTGTAAAGTACATTCCTTGAGCGTCGACAGACTTTTACCAGCGTCTCTTCCACGACTCGAAGGCTCCCTGGTAGTCGAATTCTGGGAGGTCCTTAAGGATATTCGTTCAAACTTCTTTGACGGTAGTATGGGTCCCATGGTGGCGTCCTTTGAGGGTGGATTTCACTTTTGGGAAGAGGAAATAGTCTGCTGGTGTCAAGTCGGCACTGTAAGAGTGTTGGGAAATCGTAGTGATGTCGTTACAGAAGGCCTTCGCAAGCAGACACTCGGCTCTGCTCTTGGCCGTTCGTCCGAAGACCTTCGGGAGGAGTTGAACGCAGACCTCTCGCATCGCCAGATTTTCGGTGTTAATGGTGTGCACATGTCATGTCATCAATGCCAAAAAGATCTGCCGTCATTGTTACCGATACATTTTATACAAACCCTGTATATGCTATGCTCCCTATTATCTAATCCTTTATATTTACGACCATTAACATTTAAAATTTATTACCTCAAGGCATATTTGCAAGAAATTCTAATAAAAGAAGTATTTATAAAATGACTGCCTTGCTTAGTTCTCATATCGGCGAATATCTAGTTAGAATAGTTCATGTGTAAAATTTGACTGCTAGATGAAGCATCAAGTAAATTGAAATCCACAAGGCTAAGGGGATAGATATCATTCCAACGGAACTACATAAGGGTCTGGGAAATGGTGAAAGGGAGAGTTTTTTTGGTCTAAGATACACCCCATCATCAATAAGAGTGTGGAGGGTAGGGCAAATGATTGCGTAGGCAATATACAGTTTGGGTGGAGGAAGGTGAGAGGCACGCTTGCGGCCAAAGAAGTGATGAGATTACTGACTGAGGGGAACATTGGATAAAATATAAAGATATTCGTTTTGTTTCGTAGGTTTCAAGAAGGTATTGAATGGAGTAAACTGGGTAGATTTTCTATGGTTTTAGGCTCAACTATGTGGAAATTCATTTTTAACTAAAGTTTCAAAATGAAATCAAAACCACTAGGTATCTTTCCACGAGTTTTTATTCAAGGGTACAACTAGTTTCGACGCAACGGCGTCATCTTCAGGTACAAAAACATTTTTCTTAAACATGAGGTATATATAGTTGTAGAAGGTTGGGAGTAGAGGAGAGGGGATCCCACTCCCCACTCCCATTCCACCCCTCCTCTACTCCCAACCTTCTCCAACTATATATACCTCATGTTTAAGAAAAATGTTTTTGTACCTGAAGATGACGCCGTCGCGTCGAAACTAGTTGTACCCTTGAATAAAAACTCGTGGAAAGATACCTAGTGGTTTTGATTTCATTTTGGGAGGATTTTACTTACCCATTACAAGGGACTGCTGTAAAATGGAGCCATAGGTGACTTTTCGCCACCTTTTAATTTCTGAGACTTTCCATTTTTTTAAATTTACTGCTAAAACTGTGGTAAACAAGTGAAAACTTGCTAATCATTGTTTAGGTTAATGCGGCCCCACCCCACGAGAACTAAAAATATATAAAATGATATCGAGGAAATGGAATTGGTCTGATGTTTTAAGAACAATTGAAATGGGTGTAAAAATGATGAGAACTTTATAAAATTATGCAAAGAATATGTTACAATGGATGAGTTTATACTTAAAAATAAGGTAATCGAATGAATAAACTTGGTATTTTTTCAAACCAACAACTTTATTATGATACCACCGGTTCCGACGCATAGGCGACATTGTTATATTAATATAATTGATATTGTCGGTTATGCGTCGAGACCAGTTGTATTATATTTAAGTTTTTTGTTTGAAAGAATACCAAGTTTATTTATGCGATTATCATGCATTTTCAAAAAGTAGAGTCTCAATCCATCACATTCAAAGAATAGTTTTTTTCCAATATAGCTAAGGTTTTATGAGTTTAAACAGCCATATCCCCAAAATAGTCCTTTAAATATTCTTCGGAGCAAAGCATTTGATAGTCTAATAGATCATTGCTCGTATGCCTTTACGCCAAGTCTGTACCCAGTGAAGTCTATATATCCGCGAGGTTAAGGCCAAGAGTTGCGCGGATCGCTAAGTAGACAGAGTTGTTCATTTGTTTGGAAACTGAGTCAAGCAGTGGCGCCTCTTTGGTTCGTTCCAGGCGACGAGCCGGGGCATCTGGGTGCGCCTCCTGCGCGACTAAACAATAAGATTCCCGTGCGTCGTGCACATTATGCTTAACTTCGGCATTATTTTTACACTGACAAGTACTACCTCAAGTTTAAAACATTCTCAGAATTTCCATGTAAAGATATATGCCTTCTTAGCGAAATTACTGCATTAAGCATAATAAAACTTCTTAAGAAGTTTAAAAATAAATTTGAAAATATATTAACTTCCCGTAGAATATTATTATGCTCCTAAAAAACCACCTAATTACTACATATGTAATTATGAACTTTCTAATTAAAATAATAATTAAAAGCTGGATTCTTATGAGATATGTGTCGGTTTCTTTTTTATTAAATTTAATTAATATCACACTTTGATACTTCATTTTCGCACTTCTATCTTCAAGCTAAATGAATATTGCAGCACTTCGGTCGTGAGTTTAGGATGTTCACGTATTTGAGTAATAAATCCAGCTATTGGACATTA
Source organism: Hetaerina titia (assembly GCA_037158775.1). Lineage (NCBI taxonomy): Eukaryota > Metazoa > Arthropoda > Insecta > Odonata > Calopterygidae > Hetaerina > Hetaerina titia. The sequence continues at coordinate 97,004,539 of CM073775.1, read as the reverse complement.
TTTTTATTGGACATTTCATACTTTTCCTGTTTGATCGACATGGCATTAACAGATCAGGAAAATCTTAAATCATAGAGAAAACATAAATATTCTAGACTGACAAAATTGAAGTATTTACAGTAGTTATAGGCTGAAAATAAAATATACATATTTCCCCCTTCAAATTATAATTATTCCTTTATGGAAAGATTCGTTTGACATCATTTTCATTAATTACAAATGTGTTTTCTCACTCGAATTGCGACGCTGCCCAAAAAATGGTTTCCCACACTAACAGTGAAGTACCAAGTTGGATAAGAATGAGCGCATCTCTCATTCAGTTATTCCGAATTAAACTTGGGTTCATTAACTTCATTTGTGACTTGATTTCAATTTACAATTTCCTGCAGTAAATTGATTTCAATTATTCAAAAATAGGTCTCTGGAAAAACATTCAACATTCTCTGATAATATCCACTATTTCAAGCATGAGTAAAGAAAACACACGCAAGAAAAACTATTAAAGTTGAGGTTAAAATATATTTATGGCTACTCACTCAAGAGATTAGTATACCCTTTTAAGAGGATGTGGGACATTTTTCATCCTTTTTACTACAAGTGTTTGAACATAAGGGTACCATTATGCTTCTCTAGTCTGTCCATTAAATAAATGAGGTAAATTTCGATACTGAATTCAGAATGAAAATTGTCATCAGGAATTATTATTTACTAGTTTTTTGAAATATCCTCAATTTCGCATTTTACGGGGATTTTAGGAAATAAGTATTTGTTTATTCCCATGCAAGAATTATGACTTCGGGCATATTGAGGAAAATACCAAGACACATTGGGTAAACAAAGGCAAAAGGAATCAGAAAGAGCGTGAGATGTTGCATGTTGAACCGTTTGGCGTTGTAGTAGGAAAAGACATGGGCATATATCATGAAATGGAAACGAGTGCTTGAAACAAAATTAGAAATATAGGACAAGCAAAGATGATTCAGCGATGTATTTAACCGATTAGTGCGAATTTTATTCTCTACAGAACTACGTAGTTTCGGAATTTATTTAATGTTCAAAAAGTTAATATACAAGGTTTGTGTAAAAAGTATCAGTAACAGTTTTTTCCTTAGTTGTGTGTAAAGTACAGAATTCAGTCGGTCAGTTTTAAAGGGTGCATGGTTGCAGATCACATTGGCATTGATCAGATGGCAGTGCACACCATTATTGCATAAAATATGTTAAATGCAAAAGATGTGAATCGCTAAACTCGTGGTCCAGAAGGTCTTGACGGACGACCAAAAAGATAGTTGAGCGGTGTCTACTTTTAAAGACCACCGCGACGATTCCCCAACCCCCTTACAGTCCCGACTTGGCATCAGCAGACTATATGCCATTCTTAAAAGTGAAATCTTCCCTCCAAGGACACCATCATGAGACTTTTAAGTGCCTAAAGAAGCTTGCACACTTACCTTTAAGGAACTTCCACAATTTGCCTAGCAGAGAGCCTTCGAGTAGTGAAAAAACCGTGGGCAAAAGTGTGTCATCGCTCAAGGGATGTGTTTTGAAGAATTGCGAGGCGTTGTAGCAATATCTGAAATAAATTTATTCTTTTGAAATTTTCCCGATACTTTTTATTCAAACGATGTACATGTATGTTGTGAGGCATAGAAACTATTGCCATTTGGCCTTAATCAGGGGTCCTTTTTGACAAACATTGGTCATATGAATTACCAATTTAATTAATCTCGTAAAAATAATTTGTTGGCCTGTGAGGAATATTAAATGATTCCAGTGTGGCAGCTTTAATATTTGACTTAAGATTGTTTAATCACCGCCTAAAATTAACAATCCAAGGGTCGGTTCATGGTATCTTCCATCAAAGTAGAGGCCTTTAAAAACTCTATGATCACTCCCTCGGCCTGTCAATCCCCTCCGGAACACTCTGCTCTGCACAACTGGATCGTTTTTGCCGTCAGACACGCACGCCGCTTCGTTCCTCCCGGACAACCCCTTCCTTACTCAACCCCCGTCCGCTGCCATGACATCAAAGGGTCCGTCCGTGGCTCGCGCCCTTCATCACACCGCTTCCCTTCTCCCGAAGTTCCATTCTAACACGCACCCGAGCCCCCCGTCCAAATCACGCTCCGACCGCCTCAAAATAGAGGGAGGCCTCCACTCCCCCCGCGACCCCCTCCTCGCTCACTCGTCGGCTTCTTCACCCGGAACCCCCGCACTCGTCCCAGTCATACTCCGCCTCTCGACGCCCCATCAATCCTTTGCGGCCACCCTCTCCCGTGCCCCCAAAATCTCCCCTCACTCCTCTCAATCATTTTTCACCCCCCTTTAACCCTCCCCCACGCCCCACCCACCTCCTCATCTTCCCCTCAACCCCAAATGCTCCCAAAATCCCTTTCATCTGGGGCCACGCGACTCCCAACCTCATTCCCCTTCCAATTGTGTGTTGTCTTTCTCCCTTACCCCCAATCCGCGTCTCTCCTTCATCCAACTCCCCTGCCCCCCAACACCCCTGGTCCTTCTTATCCGTCTCCGCCTTCACCCGCCCATCTCGCAGAAAGGCAAAAATGTGTTGAATGCGTGCAGGGTTGGGCCGGATACTATCACTCCAAGAGATCAATCCTCCGAAAGACCTCATGCGATAGGTCGGCAAAAGGTTTGCTTATTCAATACCCTCTCAATCCACCTAGATGCCATCATTTTCTCAAGACCTCATCTTCACCCGAACTTTCCTTCCAAAGTCTCTTCTCTCCCCTCCATTGCCTTTTACCGTTTATGCCTCTCTCTCGCACTCTCTCTCCCAAGAGAGAGAGTGAGGCAGAAGCGACGGGGAAGGAAGGAATGGGAATCAGATGAGTGGAGTCTTCATCCCCGGTCTTTCTCCTCCGTTGGAGCCCAAATATATTCAAGACCCGCTCTCAATCCAAGCACCTCTAATTAATTAGGAATGGAGGGCTTTTAAAAATTAACGGACTTATTTTACTTATTTCATCCACACATTACCCTACAATCCGCCGCAACATATTGGCATGAAATACAGTTCCTGTAGTTCCCATTAGAAATAAATGTTTCGTGATAGTATGTTTTATCATAGTTTTGCGGAAGTAAGTAAAATATCGCAAGAGCGAAATTGTATGAATTAAAATAGTTATTTTGGTAGTTACCGTCCTCACTCCGATAAATATGCCGTAAAACAGTAATTATTGCGCAATTAATAACATCAAAGATGCACGAGGCATAGTCAAAGAGTAATGGACGTTTTCTAATACTCAGATATTGACGAGTCAGAACAAAGTTTGTGGTAGTGCAAAGTTTCTTTTTATATCCTCATCATGAAGGAATTCTACAAAGTTAAGCTTGAAACTGTTTCGTTTGCCTATCGGTGAATTGAAATAACAATGTCCGTAAAAATCGTCGCTCCCGCCAGTTGCGAAGTGCGTGCTGGGATTCGTTTTTTATGTGGAAAAGTGCCATCAAATATCCAATTTTATCGGAATTGCGCAACCTAGTTTATGGACCTGTAGCTGAGTAAAGAAAATATTAGACCGCAATGGTATCGAGACTTAAAGGATGGTCGCAAAAATGTCCAAGAGCAAGAGCGAAGTGACAGGCGCAGTATCCAGACCGATGAAATTGTTGCTCACCAAGTTGACCATGAATTGCGATCTGATTCTGATTAGTGGTCTAGCTGATATAATTTCTCTTCATTTGATCTCTACGGAAAATCTCGGGTATCGCAAAATGTGTCCAAAGTGGGTACCAAAAATACCTACCGACCAAAGCAAGGGGCAGAGAATGTTGTTGACTGAACGAGGTTTTCCGGACAGCAACCGGAATGACTGAAACCTGTCCTTGCACCTGGGACTATTCATCCTTTCCTTCATTCACTTGAAACAGCAATTTGGTGGACAACATATTGAAGACGACGAGGAACCCAAGACCGCCGTTGTCAACCGGTTGATTTCCCAGGCGGCGAACTTCTACGCTGAGTAAATGAAGAAGCCGATACAGTGATGCGAAAAGTGGAGTAGGTGGGCATTAAAATAAATCGTCTAACAAATATATTTTTAATAGCCAAATAGATCTAACTTTAAAAAAAACTCGGAGAAATTGATTCAGGGTTAGTGAATTGAGGTTAAATAATATCGGTAGACATTTATTTTAAATACTATATAAAGAGGCAGGTAACAAGATTTGTTAAAAATTACTGCACCAGTCCAGCAAATTTGTAAAAAAACGGTGTATAATCAAGCAGACACGTTAAATGAGAGTAGAATAGTATCACGTTTTCACTGAAAGCAAATTCCCCTACTCAACAAATTTCACTGTCAATGGCTTTTCACAAATGCTGGAAATGAAGCCCTTGTCCTATCCGGTGAAGAATGTTGGTATTCAATTCAGGTGGCTGCAGTGGGTGCAGCAGAAGGGAGCGAGTGATGCGGTCCATCTCATTCCCTGCACCCCGCTTCTCGTGCTCATCTTCGAAACCATTAATTTACAGTCACACCCAACCTGGTTCAGGAAATCTACGGTGGTATTACGTGTACCAACTTCTGTGCATAATTTTGTTGCTTTGTTAAAACGATGGATCGTGGCTTTAATAATGTAAATAGTTTTTATGGTAAAATAAATGGTTTATACGGTTTGTGCAAACCACTTGAAAAAACATTTTGTGAGCACAAGCCATAATCTATTATTTTACATTCGATGCTGTTTCTCCACGCCATTACGAACTGAATAATAATAATTATTATTACACTGAATAATTATATTCTGTCGTGCTTACTTGTTCCTTCCTCTCCCAGCTTTAGGTTTAGGCTTTAAGTTTAGATTTACATCGCAAATTTTCCTCTCCGTCCATCACCTCTTTTCCATCATTCTCCACTCCCACATTAAAAAGCCACCAGTCTAAGCCTACCGTCTTTCGTCAGAGACCATGTATCTGCACCGTGCAAATCCCCCTCCAAATTATAGTTCAACCTAATCTTTCGTGAAACCCTTCCTCAATATCAAATATCAAGGCTTTACTTAGGGATCTCTCAAATTTGGAGTACAAGGCTATGCTCACCCAGCTCAGCCTCAGCTTCATTGCTCTAACTATAGGCTAGAAATTAATGTGCCAACACTTTTTGAGTTTTTTCCAATCTTCTCCTCCCATCCCTCGTCTCTCTTTGTAGGGGGGGGGGGCGCCTCCGTTGCCTGCAGTTGTTTATCGCATTCCCTACCTGTGTCTTTGGGAACGGGGGCCATGAGTTGCATGTCCATGTAATGGTGGAGTTTGTGGTTTTGGTTCATTTTCATCCCCTTTTTTCGCATAACAATTAACTAATCCTTAATGGTTAAATTAGCATTGGGACTCGTTGCGAATATGAGGATGTATTTTAAAATTTTAGATAGATTTTCGAAACTGACGTTCACTTTTTGAACGGGGAGAAATATTAGGGCACACTTTATTATTATTATTATTAAAATGTACATGTGCAAATAGACAAATGTCAGGTGGCACACAAGTCCCAAGTGTTACAATAAACTTGCCTTGGAAAAATAACATGGTTTCTGAAATACAATCAACATCACAAAAGATAATAAATAAAATAATTCTGAAAAAAGAAAAAAAACTCACTTTAAGGAAATTTCCAAACACCAATCTGTAGTACATAAAAAAAATCCCCATTTCATTAACATTTGTTTCCCAATCAACAAGAAAAAAAATAAGCTGTTACATTTAATTTTATACAACACTTCAATCAAATGATTACAGAAGTTGTTTACATCTTTTCTTAAAAGTTTAGACTCTGTTAGGAAAGGACTTAAAAATTTTTGCAGGTAAATTGTTCCAATCAACAATTGTTTTACTTAGAAAAGAAAATTTTTTTTATTCGTTCTTTGTGCCCGGCATTTTACCTTAAATTTGAGGTCATTTCTCCCTATAAAATTCGGGTTCCCCGCCTCTTTCCTTAGATCTGCCCAAGCCTTCTCCCCATTCAGAATGCGGAACATTCCACAAAGTCTGCTTACTTTCCTTCTAGTTTGTAAAGGTTCCCAGCCCAGCGTTTTTAGCATGTAAGACACACTATCCATCCTCCTATGCTTCCCCAGTACATATCGGGCAGCCTTTCTTTGTACCTTTTCTAGTTTTTTGATTTGTCCTTCTTCATGAGGGTCCCATACTAGAGAAGCGTACTCCAAAATTGGTCTTACCAGGGTCTGATACGCCTTCTCCTTAGTTGCTTTAACGCTCCCTTTGAGGTTTATCATGACCCAATGAAGAGTTTTCAAAGCTTTCTTAAAAATGTAATCCACATTTAGCCCCCACCCTAAATCCTTGGTTAAATATACACCTAATTATTTGCTACTATCACTTCTAGGAATGACATTTTCTGAGAATTTATATTCCCTATTTTTTCCATTAACCTTGTTACTAAAGGTGATGGATTTGTATTTGCTTACATTAATATCCATCCCATTTTTTGTCACCCACTCCACCATTTTATTAATGTCCCTTTGAAGTATGTCGCGGTCTCTGTCATTTTCTATTTTCCTATAAATGATACAGTTGTCTGCAAAAAGTCTTATCTGAGAAATAATATCTACTGGGAGATCATTTATGTACATTAAAAACAAGAGCGGGCCAAGTACGCTTCCTTGTGGGACACCCGATGTTACCCTTGTCTTTTCAGAATAGACTTCTCCTAATTTGACCCTTTGTGATCGACCTTCCATGAAATTTTTGACCCACGAGATTACTCTTCCATCAGTGTGCAGTGGCAATTGGCCCATCTTTTGCACTAAGAGATCGTGGTCAACTTTGTCAAAGGCTTTTGACAGATCGACTATTATACCATCCACTTCTATTCCCGCATCCATAGAGTCAAACATTTCTTGGCAGAACCCTAATAGCTGAGTTTCGCAAGAGTGCCCTTTTCTAAAACCGTATTGGCGACTATACAACCAGTTCCCACTCTCCCACAAATCCCAAAGATAATCAGTCAATATCTTTTCTAATAGCTTGCATACACAGATGTCAAGCTTACTGGTCTATAATTATCAACTTGTGCCTTATCTCCTCCTTTGAAAATTGGCGTAACATATGCCTCCTTCCAATCATTTGGCAGGGCGTTATTGTTTAAGATAGCATTGAATAAGTGATTTATATAATTTGAAACTACACTACCACCCAATTTGAGCAAGTCAATTGAGATACCGTCGGGCCCTTTTGATTTATTTGCCCTCATTTTCGTTATTTTTTTATAAATTTCTGCGCTCGTCGTTTTAGTACTTTTGGTGTTTAATATTATCTCTACGCCTTGTTTACTCAGAGATGTATCTACAGGATCATTTTTATTTACTATCACCTTAAATACACTTGCATACCAATTATTAAATGCATCAGCCTTTTCCTTATCGTCAACGATTAGTGTTCCATCCCCTTTTTTTAAAGCTGTTATGTTTTTGATAGTTATTAACACAATTTCTCCCTTTCCCCTTTCTCTCCCATATCCTCACTTGTCAGCTACCCTTACCACCTGGTACCTGCACCCCCCGCCACACACCTTGGTGAATCGCGGGGTATTTATGTAGATGTCGAAGGCGGCTGCGCATGAGGATACCATGCGATGAGCATATCTGGACAGTTGGAGGCGAGCGCTAAACAATGGGTCACTGGGAAACGAGCAGGGGTGCGAGAATGTACGTCATCCCTATGAAAGAGACCCTTTAGGGCATACGGGCGGTAAGTTTGTATGCAGCAAGCTACACGTCCTCACTTGTCCCTCGCTCTCTTTTAAAAAGTGCCCATATATAAGCGGTGGTCCATTGTTCCAGACCCCTAGGCATTCACTCCAGCCATTGTTTTCCTATGCTCGAACTACCAGCTGTATTGTCGGGGCTGTTGGGAAAGAGATTCAGCGGGTAGCGTCAATTCCGCCGTCAGCAAGAAGACACGCCACCCCTGCTCTCCGGTCTGGTACTGGTGATGAGTTTGGGAGTGGACGTCGGCGCGTGTCGCTTCGCACCAACATTCACTACAACAAGGCACTCACTCACACTTATCCGTCACACACTTAACCTAAAGCCAACCCAAAGGGAGGGTGTCCTCGTAATTGAACCTCTGGGTAGAAAGACTTGAGCGCACGAAAGAAAATCCTGCCTCCGTAACCACTTCCGCGTAACCATTGAAATAAGAACTAAAATGTTTTACTGACCAAGCTGAATTTTTGCACATTATAGGTGTAAATTTTCCAAATGGCTGTTTATTTACTATTTATGGTTGAATAAAATGCTGAATGGCGATTCATACCGAACACTGAAAGCCTTATTTACACCGTTATTAGTAGAAAAAATACCGCTATCAGACACAGCTTCAATAATTGGAAAGTAAATTGAGACAGGCTTAAAACCAGATTTGATATACTTGGTTCGTGTATAAGGTATTGGGAAAAGTTCCGGAAAAATAGATTATTTTCAGATATTTCTACAAGGCCTCCAAATCCTTCAAAGTATATCCCTTGAGAATCAAGCGGCATTTCCGCGACTGGAAAGATCTCTGGTAGGCGGATTCCGGAAGGTTCTTGAGGGTACGCGTGCAAGCTTCTTTCGCGGCTTGACTTAGGGTCCCATGGTGGTGTCCTTAACATTTAACCCACTTCACTTCCTCAGGAAAACATTCTTACCGATACGCTCAATACAAAAATTATATTCTGCACTTTACAATGCTGAATATAATAGCCTACAAATTATAAGTGGCCCCAAGTTAACCGTATTAGTAATTAAATATACATCAAATGGGGAAAGAGACATGGGAAGGCCTAGAATAAGCTGACGTGGATGAAGGCCGAACGTTAATAGTACAGTCCTTTAAGTAAAGAAAAGATGACATCTGAAAAATTGAAAGCATTTGGACTGTAATCTGGTATGGGTTATTTTACGGGTGTTAGCCAACAGCCCCCGCCACATGCCCTTGCGGTGGCTTTTTAGTTTTAAACGTATATTCATGCAGGAAGTCTACAACATGCCCCGTCTCTTGTGCAACTGAGAGCACCGTGATTCAGGCGCTTGTGTGGTACGCGAGGAGTGGCCTCAGTGACGTATGCTCACCTTGAAAAAATATGTCCCGTTATCAACCGTGGAACCTGAGGACAACACCCCACCCTATAAATATAAATTAGAATTCTTGAAATTGTTTACATAATCTTTGTTGAACGTGATTTAAGATTTTGCTAACTTTAGGGCAACGTTCGCAGAAATCAGCGAAGAAAACATGAAAGGTGAGTTCATCCTTGGGTGGTGAAGAAAACGAATAATTCCACTTCCTAAAAATTTGAAACAACGGGTAATACCGATAAAGGCAATAATAAATTACGGAAGCTAGTAAATACACCTTTTTTAGTAGCTATAAAATTAGTAGTCATTATGAAACTGTGACAGAAAATACAAGAATTTTCTATCGAATAAATAAAAAAATTCCACAAACTACATTGCTTAATTTCTATGTTAATTTAATTTCTCAAAATCAACAAAGAAAACAATGACGAAATATTTGATCAATATCTGATAAACAGTTATGTAATGGAAAAAGCGAATAGTTGGGACCATTACATTGCTCAATAATTTCACAGCTAGATCGGATGCTTCTATCTTGCCCTAATTCCGCTCATCTTAATTCTTCCCCAGATCGGATTAAGCCAAATACTCCAGTTGTTACAGTTGGCCTCGCAGATCCGACATCTCCCGCAGCAACTCAATTCCTCGCCCCAGCGGGGGCTGCCACAATAGGGAGTCGACTCGTTCGGCCGCCTTCACTCGCACACTCGGCGGGGGGAGGAAAGAGTTCAACTGGGAAAGGGAATAAGCGAAAATGCCCTCGGGCGGCACGTGACTCGACTGTTCTGGAACACCCTCAAAGGCGTGTCAAACGGCGGATCGAAACCGTGGGGCGCTTGGCATGGGCCGTCCGAACAAAGCTGAGACGAGCGAGAGAAAGAAAAGGAGGGATTAGTAGGAGCGTCGCGCGCACTGCCTAGCCTTTCCAATCCCACCAATTACTCCGGAATGCTGCTGCGTGGCCAGCACGTAGAGGAGGGAGTGGGCAAACGAGCTAGTACCGGTTGCACTCGCGTCGTAAGAAAGAAAAGCGACGATCGTGCAGTGCAGTGGCGCACTTAGGGCCCAAGGACAAGCCTCGACCCTCGCTGGGACACAAGGTGCTTGAAGCATTTTTTTGCGCTATCCGGTTCGGTTGCCAGGCATCCACTTCGTTGTTCTTAAACGGAGAGCCGGCAATATTCCAAGTTGCGTAAACGAAACAAAAGTGATATGCCAATCACGGGGCTTTATAACGGTAAGGATTTCTGTCGTTCAAGTACGTCATCATCAAGGCCAAAACAAAGGCATTGAATGGCGAAAGTTAAAATGTCTGCGTACCATGTGGGACTAAATGACATGGGTGAGGCGTATGATTACGATTATTGACAAATTAAGACGTTACTTTCCTCCGATTTTCATCCTTTCTAATTTCAGGAGTGAGTTATCGCTGCTTGCTCATACCCCACCAATCCCGACGCTAAACACGGTTTTGACCTCTGACTCACTCATCTGCCAATCTCTTCATCATTTTCACGACCAATATATCCAATCGGAGATCTCCTTTTATAGCTACGAGTACCTTGATATCGTGTTTTCACCAGTAGCGTGCCATAAAATATGTTAGATGAGTTTATTTATTGCCCTCCTACCGATTTTCGTATTTTTATATTTTCGAGGCGATATATCTATCTCTCTCTTTTTTTATATCTTTCTCTATAGATTTGATAGACGTTAGTTTCTTGAAGCATTATGTTTGAATTACTTACAATTTTATTGTTGTCGCTCTGTCCACCGGAAAAATACTTGATGAAGTGCTCACGTTCAAGTGGTTTAATTTTCTGATACGGATAGGCAGATCTTCGGGAAAGAAGCGTCTTTTGGTTTCCGCTATTCGTCCAGAAGCACATAATTCTCTCATTCCTAGTTTCTGGTAATCTTATATTCCCGTCAAAATGTTATTAACTTTAACTTTAGGTTATCCCATTTTGTATTTACATTATATTCTTCCCTGATTTTTACAATGTTATTTTGCTCTTGGCGTAATAGTTCCTTATAACGAAGAAAGATGCCGTCAAGCATAAGGAAAAAGTGATGCGGGGTGATTCAGGAGAAAATGACAACATATCAAAATGAAATGGAAAAACGGAGAAAATGTCGCAACAGTTTCAAGAGGAGAGAAAGTAGGAATGGGAAATCTGCAGGAGAGGTAAAAGGTAAAAAGACATAGAAAGTTGGTGTAGAAGTATCGCCATCAAGTCCGCGATAGATTTTTGGCCGCCAAAAATCTCATCGGCTACTAATTACCACGTCGGGTTGTCAAAACCTGTTCAAATGCTTCTGTTATTCAGCGAGAAAATTCCTCTACCCAGATTCATAAAATACAGTAAAAATTGTTACGATTTCATTGCGATTTATTAGAATTTAATATTCTTTAACTCTTACAATATGTAACAGTGTGTTTCAATACATTTTTGAAGGAATGGTATTTCACCCGAAAACACCTAAAATACACAGGAAATCAACATAAAAAACGTAGAATCTGTATATTACTTGGGTGTAACGATAATTAGGGATAAGTCCTTGGGAAAACACATTCGCGTTATTTGCAGAAGGGCAAATAGAAATTTAGGATCCGTAAAAAAGGACAGTTGGCTAATGTAATGAGAGGGTCACAGACCTTTGTTATTTCGCGTTGGTCAGGCCACATTGTGATTATGCTGCAGGTGTATGGGATCCCCATGAGATTTTGGAACTAGATCGAGTGTAACGAAGAGCAACTAGGTTTTTGAAACGTTCTTATGAACAATATAACAGTATCACGAAAATATCGGAAGAGTTGGGATCGAAGTCACTAGCTGATCATAGTTTTAAATACAGCTTAAATACGAGTATACTGTCTAAAGTTGAGGCAGGTAACTTATCCGAGGTTATTAAAGACATACTACTGGTCTTGACTTAAAATGGTAGATCAGGTCACGTACGTAAAATCAGGGAGATAAATTGTAGAATGAATATATTTTAAATGTCGATTTTTCTTTGTTCCATAAGAGGCCCAAATATGGCTGCAGGGCAAAGGGGATACTTAACATTAATAGTGTAAAGGTTTTGCCGATATTCTGCATGAATTTTGAATTGATGCTGCTTTCTAAAGCTCTTCCCGCATGACTTGAAATTAGGTATCCTCTTATTGAATACTGTGGCATGTAAAAACCTTCTTTTATGAGATTAACATTGTTCCAGTGAATAATCAAACTAATATTTGTGTAGAAGTAACATGGTTCAGGTTGTGCATATATGGTTTGTGACGTAATTTCTCCCGTCAAACTTTTTGACGACGGCGGGGTATTATGCAGATGTAGATGAACAAGATATTTTTAATTGAATTTCGCTAAAATAACATGATATTGTTGGTCTATTTAAAGTGTAATTAGCTTTCTTAAGATTGATTATGCATGAATAAAACAGGAGATTCATGTAAAAATTAACTACCAAGGATCAAATACGGAATCAATGGGAACAATGAGAAAATAAATTGGAACCGAATACAAAAATTACATTTATTAATTTCGTGAAATGGAATGTATCTTCAAATCTGATAAAACCTTACACCAGATAACTATCCATGAACAATTATGCAAACATGACGAACCAGCACAATAAAGAAAGTTATTTTTGAGAGACTTTATTGTTTGTAGTAATTTAATAGCGTTTAATTTTAAAAATCTCATATCCGAAGGGTCTTAGGTTTCCTAAAAGTAAGACAAACAGTAAAAAAGACGTAGAATCTACTAGGAATAGAAAGTATTACAGTATTCTCACGATAAGAAAGATACCGAGGCAGAGGTGGCATACGACCTAAGATGATGCTGGTAATTTGTTGGTCCCAGGGGGACAAGAATTACACCTGCGATTACATCACATTGTCCCCACCCGGGATTAGAACGGCTCAGGTGGAAAAAATGAAAAGGGGAAATCCCGCAACCGGAGATAAGCGAACGGGAAGAAATGTCTCCCCCGCGGGACTTGTCGTCGTCCATCGAGGGAAGATAGGATGGCAAAGCAGGAGGAACAATGGCGTCGAGGTAAAGGGCAAAGGATTAGAACCCATTAGATTGGGAGGGAAGGCTTAACATGAAATTATATCGCGCAGTTTTGGAACGGAAGGAAGGGTTAAGGCAAAACCGAACTGATCTTAACCTGAGTTCACAATGCGCACTAAGTAATTAATAATGGTGTTTCTTATCTTAGTTGGAGGATGAATACGGGCAAATATATGTCACCTAAGATCATTGAATAAAAGCTTTTTTAGAGATTATGAGGAAACCAAAAGTAACAAATACTCATCATTTCAACAAAAATGGGAAATATTTTCAAGAGGACTAAACTAGATGTCTGTTTTTCCTTAGCTATAGTGGGATAAAATGACTTGAAACTCTTTATTTGAGTTCCGTGTTGGAAAAAATATTTACAAATAAAAGATACTTTGCAAGTCGTGTTTGTTTTTTAGTTTTTAAAATAAAAAAACCAACTGATGAACTTATAAAATTCATCAACATACCTCAGAAGGTTCCAATTTGCTTTGCCCTCCAACTAATGACTGCGTGCCAATTTTTATTTGCCATATAATTTTAAATACCAGGAAGGCTAGGTGTAATGGTCTATTTCTAAGCATATTTAATGGGAACATAAGGAACGCCGTTTGAATACATCATCAAGTCATTTTGGAACCATTATTCGGGGAGGTGATTTTATCCTACTACATTTCATCTACATAGTATCCCGCAAACCACCTAATGGGGTGTGGCGGGGGAAATTTATAAGGCTTGAAAACTGGAGGACATAAAACTCACCTGCTTATCTGGAGAAGGATTCATATTTATTTTAGCGTTCCTGTCCGAAGTATATGTTAACAGCCTTTTGTACTGTACAATGAGATTGTTCAGAAGAAATTGTCCATGAGTAGAAGAGAGAACCAATCTCGGTCCGATAAATCAGGGCTCCAGGCGATCGTGCTGGGATAGATTCTCATGATAACCGTTCACCTACATACTTTAAGCGTTTTAATGCGTAATAGGCGTATGTACTTTAACTAAACTATTTACACTATGGTTTTTGTGAGAAAAAATCACCGTTATGGTATATTTACATCATTGATCGACAACGATATAAATACCCCTATACAATATACACCAAAAATATGTGTGGCGCCTGGTGCAAGCGCCAGGAGGGAAGGGTGAGTGATAAAGTAGGAGGCTTAATTCAAAACAAGGACCTTTTTCAACATTAAATTAGTTATTTGTTATGCAAAAAAGGGAATAAAAATGAACCTAAACAATTTATACGCCAGTCCATCATAATAAGACAGATCAAGCAGAACTGAAAAGTAAGAAGGAGAAATTCCACCATGACATTGACATGTAAACTAATGGTCTCCACACCTAAGAAAGAGTCCACGAGTCTGCTAGTTCTGCCATCTATTTCCCGAATTTTATATTCATCTTCTAAGTAACCTATGTTTATTGGAGTGCAAATAATTTTCGAGACCTCGGCGCTGGAATATACGGCTCTGACTTAATTTAGTAAGTTAAACCTAGCATTGAATCGTTGTTTTCCTAATGATTCCTTACCAAACTCCAGAAGAATTTCTGTGACGCTCTTTGCATTATCGTGAGAGTTTTAACAAAAAGACTGCCCTGCGTTGAACCTTCTCAATTTTCTGAATGAGGCCTTTTCCAGTTGGATGGCATACACTACTTGCATAATCAAAATGAGACCTAATCCCGTTACACGCTCCAAGTCCTAACGGGAGGTTCTCTAGATTTTTCACGAGAAACAATGGGTTCGCCAATGTTGCCAGCTGTGCGATCGGTGAACAAGGTCAAAACGTAAAAGCATGTGTTGGCATTAATTTCAGTACTTTTCTGGAGGCGACAGGGAGCGGATTCGTGGGCGTGAGCGAGAAAAGTGAAGGGGAGAAGGATACATGCAGAGGAGAAATATATTCGCAAAACAATTCTGAGAAGGAGCAGATAAATGTAACACTTAATTGAAAGCGAAGTAAATGCAACAGAACTGAGATTTAACTTACGGACGAGTGACAGGGATATACTGAGGTAATACATCTCGCATCAAACAATGTCGAATGATACTGACATATTTTGATAGGGATGAAAGCGAAAATTTCAGGTAGTATAAGGTCAGAGCAGACAATATCTCAGTTAATCCCCAAGGACACTATCAATCTGAATCGAGTATGAATTAAAGCGCGTTCAAACCCAACGATTCAGTACAGAAAAGCGCTTCAGTTTTAACAGATAATTTACGTGATACAAGCGACATAAGTATAATATAATTTGGATCTGGATGAACGACGTCACGGAACTTTTAATTTGCATTTAGGGAGAATATCGTCATTGCCATTCGACATCGAGATAAATATCCCATGATCCACCAAAACGGTGTGTAGCAGGGGGTGCAACCTGCTAGGAAGGCCAAGTATAGGAAGGAAAATAGGTCAAATATATAAATATAGGCCAGCTAGGAAGGAAAACGGATAAGTATTCAATGAAAAAATTTGAAATAACGTGAACATTGGTAAACATGATGGAGGAGAATTCAAATCAAGGGTTAATGCATCTCATGAATTTTCTTAACGGTGTATGACGTCTCCTAGGTTATTTAAGAACGTATTTAACAGTTCAACTTTTTTATCTATGTCTTCGGTGAATTTCATGTACTTCCATGGAATGGTAGCCGCATCGGATAGTAGGTCTACGGCGTCTATAAACTTGAAGTATTTAGTAAGAATGAATATCTGCTTATATTTGGACAACTATACGTCATGCATGGATATTCCTGGGGCAAAAAGTTACCCGTACGATGCGATTTTTTCAGGGTTGGCTGTAATTTTTGCAACAAGCCACGCGGCTGATGAAGATGTATGAAGGTTAGGTTCTAGGGAAGGTATCCTAAGGCCAAGGTATGACATAGAGTTAGTTATTGCTTTCAAGTAATAAGTTGAGGAAAGAAAGTTGGGATTACAGTCAGCGGAATGAAAAGCTTGAAAACAGCAAAGCAGGATACACTTACGAGTACAACAGCAATTATAACATGTATTAATAAAAGACATTGGAAGTAATCTAATAGAATTATTTCCTCGTTGCATTCCGCTTAGGTATAAAGCGATAACCTAGGCGAGTTAACATGTGTCGTGAACCAATTGTTTAACAAAGCCTTAACGCAGGTGCCGAAGCATTTACATATTATTTTTGAAGCAATTCCCTTGAAACAAGCACGCGTTATCAGCCCTGAAATTGGATCACAGCAAAAGTTTTGGATCGAAAGAGGGCCAAGGCGCCAGAATAGGCGCCATTCAAATGCCTGCTGGATGTATCTGGGGTTATGCACCGTTTACCGATGTGCCTGGATATTGAAATTGCAAAACAGCACCCACATGATCGAGGGCGCTGGAGGCGCATGAAGATGCAGTCAGCCCCCCTTTCCATATTAAATAACACCGAGCGCTCATATGGGGCACTAAATCCCTCATTACCCCTTCTCCAAACGCATCTTCCACAGTTGCCACCCTCTTCTTGGCCATAAGCCAAAAGATTTCTTCAAAATTTCTTCTCCTCTGCCATCATCGCGTAAGAAAACAATGAGTAACAACACTGACGAGCACTCAGACATTTATCTATTGTCGGAATCAAATGTATTTCCACATTTAAAACTTCATAATAAATGAGTATTAACCACTTTTTCTTTCGATTTTGGAAGATATCAGTCAGAAAAAGGGGAATTTCGTAAGGAATATAGCAAAGAGCTTTGACAGATACATTCATTTATAACGGAGATTCTTCGTAGTAGAATGTGCGAGTGAATTCGTTTCCAAAGGTCTCTCAAAGGTCACCAAATCTTTTATTTTCGTGCTTGAGTGATGGAATGTTCCACCCAGATGGAAATATACATCGTCAAAGTTAACATTTTAAGTGTGGAATTGAAAGTAAAAAGCAATGGGTGAGAGAGAAGATCTTGTGAAAACGATTAAGAACCCTTTTTGCTAGAGAATCGTTCAAACACACTGTTTCATGCAATACCGTGTCTTGATATCAATAATGGAAATAGATATCAGAAGGAAGTAAAACATTAAAGTAAATGTGTGAAAACTTAGGTATCTACTTTCGTGCGAATTTATATTTTTGTGTATGTAGAATTGAGGTCTTCGTATGCACTGAGATTACTATTTCAGATGGTGCATACAAGAACTTGTACATTTGAAATATTAATTAAATCCAAAAGTTTTTAAAGATCAACTCTGATAGTTCGGATTCTGTCACTTCTTAAATTTTATTCGCGCCATCTCATTGCGCGGTTTCTTTTTTAATCACCCAGAAACATTTTGTCTCTCTCTGAATTAGAATCTTCCGTAACACTTTCATTGTCTATATACCACTAAAGAGGTGTAAATGAAATTCAATTGTTCGACATGATGTGCTGTATTCTGAAAAAAGGAAGTCTTGAGCGATGCATGGGTGTAGTGAAATGCATAAGTAAATAGAATCCTTGACCGAGACAAATAATGACAATGACAACATCTATATCGTAAAGTGTATTTTGACTGCAACTTAATAACACATATTTATAATTTCATGCACCTTGAGGAGAAGTTCGTATGTAGTTCGTTTAATCTCAAAAAATAGGTATTTTTATTACCGCGAGAGGAATGAGGAATGGACGAAGAAAATATTTTCGAAGAAGCTGAGATATCCAGAGAAAAGTTCGTCAAAATATCCAGTAATTCCAACGAAAATATTTTAATGGAAATACCGATCTCCTTTTGCGTATCTATGAATGTAAACTGCTGCGCCCCGGTAATTACATATTGAATGACTTGGAGGAAAAATTAAATTTAGTCTTATGAGTCAAAATTATTTTTTTTTTCATCCCACTTCATGCAGAATCTCACCTATGGAACTTATAAATATTCGAAAATGTCGCAGAATAGATGGCGCGACAATATGACATAGAAAATAACTGTCCTATTTATATGAAAATGTGAATTGGATAGTTATTTTCTATGTAGAAGGTTGAACAGGTCCGAGATCGTCACAGGCGATTTGGATGGCGCCGTTCTAATAGTGTGTGGTTTTGCTGCTGACTAATCTACTGACAGGGAAAAAAGGGCGCTGACAATTAAACCAAATTCTACGGATTAATTTTGATAATTCAATCTTCGATATCTTTCTCCAACCATTCTGTCCTCTCACTTTTCTGAATGAAGAAAAACAGAGTTGCTCGAACAGGAATGCATTAGGTCGAGAGAGGGGGAATTATGAGAACAGACATATGCCCAAAATAGGGTTTTGGATCGAGATAGAATAGCGAAATCAAGGTTTCCGCGATCTGAGATTTACATGAATGATACCTGGAATTCATTCTTACATCCGAATTCATTAAAGTATCTACTTAGGGACAATGAAAACACTTCTTGGAGTCCATAATATTTGGGATCAGTATCTCCCATACTGTTTGCCTGAATTTCACCTACAGGATCTCGGTGAACGGTCAGAAATGTGAAAATGATCCCAGTAATTATTGGTTTATTAATGCTTTTAAAATTTCGTGGTAAATATTGTCATAGAGGAGAGAGTTATGAGCAAGTAACATCCGCAAATTCCGCATCTGTTAAGACATTTGCCTTCTGTAACTTTATAATAATATCAATGAAATTTATTTTACGCTGCATCAAGCAGTATTTATGCCTGATATTTTATACATTTGACGTAAATTTCGAATTTTCCCGAATACTTCAGAAAATCTCTCAAGTCCTACATCCCATATTCCATTCTCTTTCATTCAACCAAATAATACCCCTTTGATCACGATCTTCATCATACCTCCAAATATGTCCTTCATCCACATCCACCTGTTTCTTCCCATTCATACAATATTCTATGTTTGTGCCACCACGTACTTACGTTCCTCAATTTGTTGCTTTTGATAGCTTTCCTCTGATTATGTCTTGCTATCATCGTTAGTACTACTCCATATTTTATAAAAATGGCAGATATTTAAAAACATGAATATGTACATCTATCCTGCCATCAAATAATATTTAATTCTTCTTGATAATTTAATTACGATTTTTCTACGATGGTATCATTGGGTGACAAAAAAACGATGTGATTGAAGCCCCATTCATGTACGCGTGGGCCGCCGCCTTTACCATCGAAGTTATCCCAAAGTTCTCCCGAAGATAAAGTTATAGACGAAGTACTGATCATCTACAATTACCGTTATCGCCGTTGAGTGGTGGTCTAGTTGTTAGTTGCAGGTTTGAAGCATCAGGTGCCCCGCCTTGGGCGTTGCAGCTGTAGACTCCCGCAGGAGAAGAACCCTCTCCCCTTCAACTTCCCCTCTTCCCCCTCCCACACGCCAACTCCGGAAATTTCGATCACGTTTTACGCCACCGTCATTAGCTCCCAAATTCCAACTTTTGCTGACACAGTTGGCAAAACATTTGGCTGCCGCAGGTTTCACTGCTGGTTGTCTTTGGATAATTATGTTCGTAAAGCTGGTCTTATCGTATTGGTGAACATATTTTCAGCATTTAAAAATAAATCATGAGTGCTATCATTTCGCCCTTGCTCAAGGTCTCAAGGCTTTTACATAGGCTCACAGGCAATACATATAATATACATTAAGAAAAAGAGAGGGTAAGAGCAATAAAAAACAATGACATAGTACTAATAAGATAGCAGGAGAGCACATACATATATGCAAGCAGAGAGGGCTAAGTTACCATCTGGCGTTTAGGGAAAGAGGTGAAAATGTTGCGGGAGGAAGAGAGGTCCAAGGAAGGATACTGGATGCTAGGGAATTAAATGTAGCGGGAAGTCGATAGAATAGGGAACGTTGAGAGACCGAGAGACGGAAATTTGGAATCTGCAACAGACTCAAGTTTCGTGTTGGCCGAGGGGGACACAAATTGAGAATAGAGGAAGAAGGTCGCTGGTACGGAGAGTTCCGTTGAAGTTGCCATGAAAGAATTTCATATCACATAGTAATCGACGGCAGTGGAGGTGGGAGATACCAAGGGATGAGAGAGTAAAGTCCTGTGCTGTATTTTTGAAGGAAGAGATGCGATAACGGGAAATGGCAATAAGGAAATTAAGAGGTCTGTTGAGTAACTCTAAAGTAGTTGGGGAGGCGGTCGACCAGATTGGTGAACAGTATTCTACAATTGGGAGGACACAACCAAAGTACACCGTCCTAAGGACAAGAGGATCACGAACATCAGTGTGGCGATAAAGCAGGCCATTGCCATCGCTTTCCCGACAATGGTTTGAACGTGCTTGCGAAAGGTGACCTTCGCGTCAAAAATTACACCTAAATCGCAAAGAGAACTGACAAAAATAAAATTTTAAAGAAATTAAACTTAAAGAAAATATTTCAAATAGAATGATGAACTGTTTAAGTAAATAGTATGGTGAATAAGTTTATTTACAAAGAACTACAAGAGTTTGCTAATCTTCGATTCCAACTGAGAATATTGGAAAATCATTCATAAAGTTCTTAAACATACTATATTAACTGCTCGAGATTAACCCCTTCTGCGGCAACATTAGAGATTTTATAATTCCACCTTAGCGACCAAGTTTTCAATTCGAATTTCACGTGATTGTTTTGAAAAATCAGCCAAAACTTACCATCAGTCAAATACCTGTGATCCTTTGGGTAACAAAAGCGAAATTACGTCATTATTACTTAAAGAGGATTACCTTTGACCTTACAACAAACTAGAAATTTGAACGGCCAAGAATATTTTTTATTAATTTTATAATCCAATTAGTTAGAGAGAGAAACACTCGAGGGAGTCGGGGAACACTCCAGGGTCATATATTATCACCCCTTGAGCTGTCGTAAATGTTAAGGCTATTGCATGAGCTAGTTCGCGGTGCATGGGCACTTGACTAGCCTCCCATTCCTTTACTGCGACCATGACGTCATCGCAGGGTTACCAAATTTCTTTGCGATTCCCTTTCTTTGGATTATCAATAGCAATAGTAAGTGGGCCACATTGGAATTTCTTTATCAACATTAGATATGCAAAGAGAGATTTATGCGTGCGCCACGTTTCGCATTGTCCTTGGAGCGAGTCGTGGACGGAGCGAAGAAAGGAACGCCCCACGAGGAAGACGGGCGGGGCTGACCAGGACCCTTGAAAGCACTCGCTTCAGGGTGCGTGACCGTGCGGAATCCTCATAACGCAACAGCAATAGTTCCCAAAGGGGTGAAAATAACTGTAAACAATGTGGTTCCCGAGGGCCCTAGCGGAGAGGGCGAATGGAGGCGCCGCCCCCTCCCCTCCCGAACAATAAATCTGGGCGGAGGGGTGGCTGGATGGGGGGGCGGGGAGTGGGGAAGGGTGGTGTATGTTGGGTGGATATCCATTCAGGGTGGTGGAGATGTCGCACCGGAGAAAGGGAGGGCGCTGCGACTGGGAAAGAGAGGCGCGCGGCGAATTCAACACGAAACAGGGGCCCGCACACCGATCTGCGAGCAATCGAATCGAAGGTCACCTCCGAACCGCCCGCTCCCTTTACCTTAATAAGGGACTGTTTGTCGATTTTACTGCATTCCAATAAAAAGTTCAGGGTGGGTCAATTCGTGACGGGGCGAGCACCTCTTGTGGAAACAATTAAAACGACGGGTGGCGGATCGCAATCAGGCGTCTCTCCTCGCCAGGCATGGAAGTAATTTCAGTCAAGATGGGATGGAGTGGTGAGGCTAGGAACAAAGAAAACAGGCACTGGTATTTCAAAGCGTAAAATACGTCCATACAGAACGTCACACTGATTCGAGAAGTAATCCAATTGGGAAATAACGGCAATTAGGCTTGTATCTCAGTAGACTTTGTTTACACTAAAAAATTCTAAAATTAAATAGTTTTCAAATATGCTGTAAATTAGCAAGCTCATTCTAAAGATGTAATGGCATTATACTTTGTCAGGAGACATAATGATAGGTGCGTCCGTATGTCTAACAATGTAAACAGTGTCTCAATAATTACAGACACTCAATAAATACTTGGTTTAAATCTGAAATGAAAATGTAATGTATAATTATCAAGTATTTATAAAGAGGTAATCGTTCAAAAGATAACGCCAAATGAAAATCCACCATGTTTTGAATACCCCAGTCGACATTTAATGATGGACAATTTTGCATTTAGAATTGACCAAAGAAAACATACGAAAATCACCCAAAATAAATCAAAGGAAAATTACAACTGACGCAAGTGACGAAACGCTAACTGAAACGATATCACAAACGGAATACAATTCGCATTTCATGTCGCAACGGAGTCGTAGGCGCAAAAGTGATAGCGCAAAAAATATGGAAATTTGTCAGATAGCATTTCTTCCTGAAGAAGAAAGCAAGGAGAATTGTATCTGGCCTCAACAACTCTTCCTCCCGAGAGGGATTTTCCTATACGCCGACAGAGGGTGAATTACTCACGGTCGAAAACTCGGAGAGTACGCACGCATGAATTTATAATCGCACGTAGGCGAGCACTCACGTGCAACGCTCGGGTCGGTGCATGAATTCTAATTCAACCGACCGTTTCCTCTTGTGATCGCGATATTGACTTTTAAACAATATTGGCCTAAGTGAATGATGAGAGATTATTGAAAGAGATGCCCCGAGGTAAAAACACGGATTCGCTGGGGTGTCGAGTGCGCTTCCTACTATATTATGCAGCGGTGCACAGTTCGATTCCCAGGTGGAAAGGCCGAGGGCACTTCAGCCCTTCTAAACGACAGTGGAAGTGGAGGTGGAGGTGGAGCGCTGGAAATAATGGAATTTGCGATTGAGAGTCGCTTGCATTGGGATGGACGGGAAGAGTTGAGAAGACAAAGCGGAGAGAATGATCATCATCCAGAGTCCTGAACGATTCGTCGGTGAGTGCGAGGGATTCCATTAGAGTGAACCCTCGAAGAAAGCGGGAGTGCTCTCAGAAATTCATATGTATTCTTAAAAAAATTAAACTAAAAAGAATGAACGTGACTGGTTGTGCGTTCATTTCAGCTCCAGAGGCGATGAATGCGTCATGGCTTTAAACTCCTCAATACGACATTCACTCGCGTTCATACAAGGCCTGTCCCAAAAGTAGTATGACTTATTTTTTTCCGGATAGGCGGACGGGCGGCGGTTTCTCTGGCTGCGTTCGAGGGAGGGTAGTCTCGGGAAAGGTTGGAGGCCAGTAGCAGTTGGCCTCCAGCCTTTACGGAGTTCTGATCGTACATTTGCGAAACCTCTTTTACGTGACCTCGTTACGCTCCGTCATGATTCGGTTATTGGAACGGCGCTACGTTATCAAATTTTGTGTGTAACCGAGTAAAACCGGGAAAGAGGCTCATGACATGCTCACGGTAACTTGTAGTGATGACACCATGAGTGGATCGGGTGTTTTTCAGTGGCACAAGTTGTGAATTAACAGGAACGCTAAATACGGCCGCATGAATATTGTGGGAAAGATCAACTCCAGCCGTACAGCTGGCACGCATTTTTTCGGTAAGGTAGAGAAGATGTTGAAGAAGCCAAACGTTCAGGACGCCCTTCGACCTCAAAATGTGACGAAAATCTTACAAGAGCGAGAGCTTTGGGGATCACAGATTAAATTTTTACTTGGTTTCTGATGAATTTGGAACACATAAAAGTGATTTGCGTCGAGTTGTGATCGAAATCATGAGCATGAGAAAGGTATCTGCGAAGTTGGTTCCGCGAGTGCTCTCGGACGAAAAAAAGGAAACTCAAACGCGGATCTGCCTTCTTCGAGAAGAACTTCTCGATAATGTGAGTGAGGATCCAAATTTTTTTTAAACAATGCCCCATCAGACTTCTTCCACTTCCCCCGCGTCAAATCCGTGTTTGCTAGGACGTCACTACGGCTCGGTGGAAGTGTTACAACAGGCCGTGACGAGGGAATTTAGCAGCATTCCGGGCGCCGCCTTCAGGAAAGCGTACGAGGCGTGGAGATCCCGCTGTTAGTGGTGTGTGGACGCACAAGGGTGCTACTTCGAAGACTTTGAGTGAATGTATCATTTCTGACAATGCATTTTTTAGAAATGGACTCAGTCCTGCTACTTTTGGGACATCCCTTGAATGTGATTTGAATCGTCTGGGCCGCTTGGGCGTAACCAGTTCACTGCGCAGAAAATGGAGGAGGTATGGGGAGCGAAGGACGGGGGGGCGGGCAGACAGGCGGAGGGGGTGCTTTCTGAGGGAGACGGACGAAAAACTCACCGCGCTCGCTGTGATTAATGCCAATTCCGGGCGGCGGTTCTTTCCTCCGCACTAAACGGCATGCAAATTAAAATGCACAACTCGCCGGGTCGCAGCGTGACCCGGGGGTGGGGGAAGGGACATCGTGGGAACTTAATCATGCCGTTGGCCCATATGGGACTCTGGTGATGTCATCCGAGCTGCCCATGCGTGAGAAAGGCATCAAAAGAAATGGAAGAAATCGACGAAGCGAATTAATTGAAACAACATAATGGAATGACGAGAGAGAGTTTGGGGTGAGTATATGACATTTAACCTTAGCGCTGAACGGAAATGCTAAAAAAAACTTAGGCTTGCTCTCTCTGAGCGTATTTAATGATTTCTAGCGCATCAAATGGCTACTCTGAAGTTGTAAAGCAATGAGAATTGCTTGACGTCAATAGGAATCTGTAAACCATTTAACAAAATAACACAGGAGGTGAATGTTTTTAAAATAACTGAACCCAGCAAAGGCGTTGGAAGTATCTAAAAAATTAATAGGTCCAGAGATTTGCAGAACTAAAAGTATTTTATGTAGATACACGATATATACGCGTATACCCTGCAAGCCACCACCAGGGTGTGTGGCAAGGTTTGAATACACACCAGAATAATTTTACTTGAACATGACTCTACCGTGGTTGAACGAATTTACAAAGTATCTATATTTAGGCAAAAATAGGGATTGCTATAGAATTTATCCGGGGCCTGTTGCCCCCTCGGTGGTGGCGCTAAACGGAATCCCACTGGAATCTCGTCGGGTTAAATGCAAGGATTAATACAATAAGAAGACAGTGTTTATGGAGGGACAATGTGAAACCGTTCTCGTCTAGCCTCGCGAGAACGAATTCCCCGAATTGCGGATCGTGCCCCCCGCGAGTGCCGATGCCGTTTGTGCTGTCGGTGAAATAGGGCGATCCCTGTAGACAGGAGTGAGCGTGGGGATGTAACCCTGAGGCTCTCATGAGAGCATCACCTAGGTCAACCATATAACGACCCCAACGGCAACGAGGATTAGATGATCTCGTGAAGGCAAGTGGTAGGAGCCTTGTTGTGGTTTGAGGAAGTTGTGCTGGTGGTACCTCAAAAGGATGCGGCACTCCGCCACCTACTACTCATTCCTCGGTAAACATCCGTTGGCCATATAAGAGCCAAAATTTTAGTTCATCTGGTTGCGCATGCATATGTATTTGTAGCTCAAAATAAATCGTTTCCTTTGATTCATGGTCATTATCATCCAATGAATCCGAAAGATAAAGCAATTGCAGAATAAAAACTGCATACAATTATTAGCTTTGACTGGAATTTCGACCAGTCCACTCAGTCGGATGTCGAAGGATCTGGGTTCGAATTCCGGGCAAATAAAATGATTTTTGCACTCTGAAATTGTTGCATTTTAATGCATATTAACGGTTGACTCCACTCAAAGTCACGGCATTCCCCGATGTTCTTTCAGCTTAATTTTAAAATTTTGACTGAAAATAATACAAAAACGTTTTTGAGCATATAAGTTCGTTTTAAACTTCAACATTCAAACTTGTCAATTCAAAAATTGACAAGTTTGAATGGGATGGCAAGTATTCCAAAATGTCACCGTCACAGGATATTACATTGCGTTTACGTATCAACAAGGAAGATTTTAGATAATATTTAGGAATCAAAGTTGCAAATAATTTCAAAGAAAACGGTGGGGGAATTTGGCACCGTGGGGTGAGAGGAAAGCGGAGTTTGAAGGCTGCTTAGCGAGGAGAATGAAGAGGAGCGGAGACACGGACACTCGACGGATTCTTTCATTTCGGGAGAGCGTTGGTAAAAGATGCGCGGGTGGAGTGCTCAGGGGTGGGGGGAGACCGCTTTACGTCGCGTCGCAAATTGAGAGGCGTAGCATCGGAGATACGCATCCCACCCCCATCCCACCCGCATTTCCACACCCCTTCCCCCCCGATCCGGGGATAAAAAGGCAAATCGAGATGAGTTCCGTGAGAGTAATTAAACTAGCGCCGCCGACTTCGAGGGCGGAAAACAAGCAAAGCGCAGCGTTGAATAGTTTCTCTCATTCCTCGAAAGCCTAATTTGGGAATAAAATATTTGTGGGGTTTCAGCGATGCCCGGGGGTGTGGGAGAGAATGGAGGATTGAGGCGTAGTCGACTGATTTCCCGTCTTTTACTTTCACATATCGCTTGGCATTCTGGGAAACTTCGACTCATGCAAGCCTTAGGGCTGGTGTCATTTCCTTTAAATCCACTTCCATGATTCTAATATATCTGCCAATCCAGGGCGTACTAAGAATAATGCTCTTAATTTAAAGTTCACCTTATTTGGAAGTCTCAAGAGCAAAGCAATTTGGGTGGAGTGAAAAAATTTTAGATTCAAAATATTTGGAACCATGAAATGAAGTATTACTAAGCGTTACATATATAAAAACTGTGTTCTTAGTGAGTCGTAGGAAACGTTTTGAATTATTTGACAGTTTTAATACCAAATGAACTATTGAATCCGTGTTCGACTTACATTTAAAATTTACTTTACCCGATTCAGTGGTTACCTGCTACACCCACATAGGCATTTGGACCCTAGATTCACCGGGAACTGCTTTCCATTTAGAATATTCATTGGATTTGTCTACGAGAACTCATTTGCAACTGACTGATTGGAATTGGGAAAATAATACAAAATTAACTCAATCTTTTCCGAAATTTACCGGAGAAGGAATACTTTGTTTTCCACGAAGTTAGTTAATATACTCGTCAAATTTTTTGAATGTCTAGAAAACCGATAATACAAGGAAATAAATGACAGGGTGAGTGCAAAATCATACACAGATTTTACTTTCTAGTAATACACTGCTTTTTAAGCCATATACCACTCAAATTAACTCCCAAGTACCGAAAGTCCTGATAAGAATTGGGAAGATATATTAATAGTTCATTAAACCATCCTCTTCCAAGCAATGCATATTTTTCTATATAGGAAAACTATTTTTTATTAGGTAATCTACCGGTTAAGGTAGGTTTTTGGATGGACACAACTATCAAATAAACATTTTGTAACTCCCCACCTAGCAAACTAATCTATATCAGGTCCCTCTTCATCTCGGTGTACTTCTTTCCTCCCTTCATCCCGTCCAACATCCCTATCCTGTTCCTACCCTTACCACGCTTGCCCAACATTTTCCCCTCTATTACCCTCTTCAACATTCCACTACCGCTCAATACGCCTTTCATCCATTTTTCCTGCCTCCATAGGATTTCTCTCAACAAACCCCTCTCCTCACCCACCATCTCCAGTACTTCCTCATTTGTTTTCCTTTCGGTCCATTTCACCTTCTCCATTCTTCTCCACCGCCACATTTCAAAAGCCTCCAATCTACGTCTATCCTCCTGCTTCAGCGACCACGTTTCCGCGCCGTACATAGCTACGCTCCATATCAGAGTTTTTACGAGTCTTGTCTTAACATCCCTACTCAACGTCCCCGTCATCAACTCCCTCATCTTTGAGAAAGCCTCCTTGCCTAGCGCAATTCTTCTCCTTACGTCCCTACCACTTTGACCGTGTTGGTCCAAAACACTTCCGAGATATGTAAACTGCTCTACCTGCTCTATTCTTTCCCCGAGTATTTTAATATTTAGCTTAGCCTTTTTCTTTCTAGAAAATCGCATAACCTTTGTTTTATTAATATTGATTCTCATCCCATATTTATCGCACTGAACCTCCAATTCACTCAACAATGCTTGCAACCCCTTGGCTGACTGAGCAACTAATGCTTGGTCATCAGCAAACCTAACCGATTTTACGAATTCCCCTCCGACTTTCATTCCTACCTCCAGTTCTTCCCATGCCTCTTTAATCATTTCCTCTACATATACGTTGAACAGTACCGGTGACAATGGGCAACCCTGCCTTACACCTCTTCCTAACACTGCCCATCCGGACTCTCCGTTCCCCACTCGCACCTGAGCAGTCTGAGACATGTACAGGTTGCGGATCAGTCTCCTGTCCCTCCAATCCATTCCTATTTTCTGCAATACACGCATTAATTTTTCCCAATTCACTCTATCAAACGCTTGGAAAACTATGCTAACCATATAAAAATCTTAACGTTATTGGCTGATTTTTGTTTTTTAGTTATTCTTACCAAGTAGTCACTAAATATGATTTCAAATAAAATATGCGTTGACCTAGATGGTCAGCGTGTTCTAAGGGAGTCATTTACAATTAGAGACTTCAGAAGAATATTTGAAACAAAATTCCATTGCTGCCCTTCTCTCAGGTAAAATTCTTTGGAAATGTGGACGTTTTAGAGGTAGAATTAGCTATTTTTATGGTCACTGTCGGAATTATTGAAAAGATAATATCTATAATTTGGTAGCATACTGATAACTCCAGCAAAACGGAAAATAGATACTGGAGGTGATTAAAAATTATTTAGGGAAAGGAGACCAAACTGACGGATTATATGAATGGTGAAGAATTTTTGATAAATTTAAGTTAATGATGAAGTTCTAAAAAATATTAAAATAATAGATAATTTTATAAAAAAATACAACACCACGGAAGATTAAATAACATGGTTGAGAACCGTTTGAGATAAAGACGAGAAGTAAATATGAAAGTAGAGGTAGGCTGAGATTTGCGCACGTTTATCAAATGAATATGAACAATTTAAAATAAAATGAACGTTAAACGTCATTTTTTAATTATTCCTCTTTTCGTACCGTTGTATTTCAAGAAACGATTAACTAAAGTAAGAAATTTTGTCATAGTTAATTTCGAGAAATACAGTTATGAAACTCAATACCTTTAATTTCGAGGGTAGAGTATACATATATTTTCCGCTCATTTACGATACTTTGTTCATATTTTTTTTACTCTGAAATGAACATTCAAATGTGAGCTGATTTCCACGATTACCAAGACACAATGAATAATGTAATGCGTGGGATATTTGGACCCGCATCCAATCCCCACTTTCATCCGTTTGACCCGCTTCACCTCCCTAAATTTCACGAATACTCAAACGGAGCCTGAGGTCGTGAATTTTATAGCTGTCACCTTCAGCAGCCCTTCAGAGCACGGATCTCCACGCGGATACTTCCTCCGCTCAAGGGCACAGAAGCGATAATTTCTCCCCAAAAGCCCCGGGAGAAATTCCGCCGGAGCGGACACACCCTGCTCCCCTCACCGGCAATAATAGCACCGGGGGTCGGGTGGCGAGCGACCCTTCCTCCCGGTCCCTCCCTCTCTCTCTCACCCACGCACCCTTGCCTCCTCTGGTCCGCGCCACGCCGACTCCTCTGCATCTATTCGTATATGTGGAATTTCCCTCCGTTTTATCATCCACAAGATCATTCTGGGAGTTTTTAAGTCCCTCCGTCATTAAAACATAAATATGATTCATGGTCCTTGAATTTGGGGTTTTCTGATACACATGCCTGACATAAAACACTATCTTATCTTGCGCCAAGTATTTCATGTATATTCTCTTCAACCTCTTCCATTCGAATAATTTATTCATTTATTCAAGCAAAAGAGCCGTCAAACAAATTCCATATGCCAAAATCAAAACAGGCATAATTAAACATCCTGATTCAAGCGAGGGTAATGGTATAATAATCTAGATGCACTCGTCAGTGCGACTGCTAACGGAAAATAAACTATCAAATGATAACATGTATTTACCTAGATTAATTAGGATTCATGAATGAAAGGGTTAAAATTAGCATCTAAACCACTGAGATAATATATAAAAATATCCCTATGTTTTTTTTGTGGAGACATCTGCTATGCATGTTACTATGCTCGTGACGGAATCGTACGGATCGAGATGGTGCGGTGGCTAACCTGCTGGATTCCCACCCAGATGACCTGGTTTCGACTCTCGGAGAGAGCAGATTTTTCTCAGTTGTACTCTGGTTTTTAATTTTTTTGAAATGTACTTTAGCGAGTATTTTGGCATAGAAAAACGTTCGAAGATACATTATAACAATAAATACTCTGAATAAATTACTGGAGTTCAATATTTACTTCATTTTACTCGCTGATGATATTAATTTGGAAGCGAACAAGAAATAATATCTTGCACGCTATTATAGTTTTCAATCTTAAAATTTTATGCGAACTACAATCATACACTTCAAAGGTTATTACCAATAAAATGACAAAAAAACACGTTTCACAATTCGATTTCGAACAAATATAAGAACTGATACGAATGTCTTTGAATTGAACATTAAATGTAATCAGTGAGTCTATTTTGCTTTATGCCCTCCTACCTCGAGATTGTAGGATTTATCAGGAAGAGATAATTAAACATTTTCTACATATTTCATACCATCAGTACTCTTTCGTGTGTTTTAATTTAATCCCAAATGTTTGAGTACTAATTGAGTTTTATTATTTTTACAGGTAAGAATGCTGTGTGAGGCGTAGAAAAAAAGGACTTCAAATGTTTATGGGTATGCTATTACGTATGTTTCCTTTTTATCAGATCAAAAAAATGGAGATTATAACCTAAATTTCAATAATAACTCATTCACTCAAAGAGTACGTGTTCAATAACGTTTCCCATAAGATTAACAACAGTGTCTTGCATAACGAAATTTAAAAAGATGAAATGCTAAAAGAAAAATTATCGATTCTATTAGGTTGCGTGAAGAAGTGGCAAAAATATCGGGATATTCTCCTTAGGGATTCTTTACTATAAGGAACAATTTAAAGAGATTTTATTAGTGGGTTTCAGTGTTGTTAAGGTGTAGAATGTTTTTCATGCATGAAATTACCGTGCATTATATTAAGAGTAAAAGATTTAAATGCGAATAAAAGTATGTACATTTGGCTTTGAAAACACCTTGGATAAAACATATACGATACGTACTATATATCACAAATGTATTAAGTGAGGTGAACTCGTACAGATATTAAGCTGCATGTTAGAGTGCTAAAACTAAAACATTGTGATACCATCGTCAATTATTTCCATTTGCCAAAAATAATTATTAATGTGAAAATAAAATGACTAAAATGAAATTAATAAATAATTAGTAATGTAAAAAGTAGAGTAATGAAAATATTTGGCAGATTAAATTTTCGAAACTGACTGAATATTAATACTTGCATGTTTTTTAAAAAGTGGTATTCATTGCGCAGAACAAGATGAATTTATTCCTTCGGTTGATTAAGACAAGACGAAGTATCTCGGTTGCTCAAGTGTTGAAGCGTTGATCAAAACCTGATTATGTGTTGAAATATTTCATTGGTAATGAAATTAATAGAAGTAAATAAGCAAATTCCAAATATGAAAATACGTGAATAATGCTCAGGTCAGTTTTTTTCACATTCAGTAAAGGGATTATAATGTACAGAAATCAGATATTCATCAAAACTCAGTCTGCCAAAACTCGGAATAAGAAAAGGCTTTAATATTGCCCTTTTTAATACTGAATAAATGGTTATCATTGATCATTAAGAACAAATTAAATATTATCATTAAGAACAAACATTTTCCTATATTATTGGGTTTAAAGTCTAATGTGACTCTGGTGTGGTAGAGCTTTCTGAATATTTTTTAAAATTGTGTTATTAGAATACGTATAAATCTCGTTGCAATTAGGCAATTGTCCTGATGGAAACGGTCAGTCTCACAGTTCACATACATTCATAAAAAATAAGAACAGATGTGAGACAAAATGCTCTCATATACAATGACACTTTAAGATTACCAATTGCGCCTTTACCATCACACATGGGCTAGGTTCACACCATTTATACAATGCTCCGTCCATAATCACGCACTCTTCAGTTTCATATTCCGTTCAAATTCACGCATCGTTAAAACATCATTCACTTTTGCAATAAAACTTCTCACGCCGTCCATATCATGTACAGAATAATATTTTATTAAGTACAATTGTATAGTAATCACTGATCAATGAGTTTTATCACCCAGTGGCTGCTTTACACTTATTCTTAAAACTCCTAAAATAGGAAGGAAAGGGCTCAAACAAACTTCCAGGCAGCCGGTTCCAATCAATAATAGTTCTGTTTAAAAAAAGCGATATTTTCTTATTTGTTTTTTGCGTTCTTATTTTTATTTTAAAACTGTTGTCGTTTTTTCCCTTAAAGTTTGGTTTTTCTATCTCATTCCATAAACGCTCCCACGCTTCGTCATTTTTTAAAATTCTGTACATCGCGCCTAACAGGTTCCTTTTTTTTCTTTCCATTTCAGTATATCCAACATTTCCGTAACACTAACTTCAGTTCACTAACAGTTCCTTGTACCTTTCGTGTACTTGCTGACTTTTTTATGAACTTTTTCTATATTGTTAATGTGTTTCACCTCATATGGACGCCATATTATGGACAAGTATTCTAGGAGAGGACTATGCAGTACCTTTTCTATATAATTTTTCTTTTGTGACTACGTTACTTCCTTTTAAATTTCTCATTACTCAATGAGGTACTTCAAATTCCTTCCGTGTCACATTATTTACTTGGACTCCCCACCCAAGAACTCGCATGAAGTATGGACTCGTGGTGAATGTATTTGTATAAGTACTGAAGCAACGGGAGAGCAAGAGAGCAGTTGTCCATTAAAATGCACAGAGGGAAGATATTCGTGGAGCACCTTCGAGGACGAGCAAGGGAACCCAATTCGGATCGTCTTGACAGCGAGCTTATAAAACGATAAGCCGGCTTCCTCCTCAATGTGTGGCCGAGATCACGTCTTGTTTACAAGGGGCGGATCCGGACACACGGAGAGAACGTGGGGTGGCGGCCCTGGAGAAAGGGGGCGGCGTCGGATTTTGGGGACGCTGAGGGAGGGAAAGTCCTTCAAAGGGTAAGGGCGAATAATGGGTGGGCGATGGGAGGTGAGAGGAGAAGGGCGACGTTGTTGGGGATGAGGGTCCCGAATGGTGCCAGCTAAGGAAAGGGAAACCTATTACGAAGGGCCGAGACGGAAGGGGATTTGATCGGGAAGAGGGGTCTTGCGGGTAGGGGATGAAGAAGGTCCCAACAACGCTGACAAAGGGACAGGGAGCGCAGGGATTTCGAGGGGTACAAGGGAAGGGTAAATGGGCGAGGGGGGCAGAGGGTAAGGGGAGAGGGAAGAAGATTTATGGCGGGAGAGAAAGGTAAACAGCACGGAGTATATGAATGATGGAACAAAAATGTCAGCGGGTAGAGCAAACATAAAATGGCGGAATTGGATAATTGGTCTAAGTGGAAAAAAATAGTGGCCTGAATTAAAATTGCAAGAAATAAGTTGCATCGGTTACTGAGTGGAAAAAACGCAGGAGGGCGGATTGATCAAAATAAAGTTGACGGATGGAGAGAATAAGGTTCACTCAGTATGGTGGACTTAGTTTCAATCATTTCACTCGTTTTTCCCTCGTTAATATACAAGGGAAGAATAAAGATAATTGTTAATGAAAAAATACGAATAATGAAAACAATGAAGCAATGCGACTACATGATAATCGCATTACAAGTTGTCGTAAATTTATTTCGAAAATTTATCTTTATCTTAGTATCCTGCAAGCTACCGCTATGGTGCGTGGCAGGGAGTGAATACACACCATACTAAATTATTTTGCTTGAAACCTACAACAGAGATAATAGCATTTCTAAGGAAGATCTGAACAATAAACAGCCTAATTGGAAGCAGTAGTGAGCCTGTAGTAGCGCAAAGCACTCGGTTTCTCCCATAAATAATAAATAAAGAATGCATACAAAATTTCAATCATCTCTGAACAAAAGGAAATGAGACAAATTATTC
Organism: Hetaerina titia; assembly: GCA_037158775.1. Taxonomy (NCBI): domain Eukaryota; kingdom Metazoa; phylum Arthropoda; class Insecta; order Odonata; family Calopterygidae; genus Hetaerina; species Hetaerina titia. The sequence goes on along the minus strand of CM073775.1, from coordinate 96,970,355 downwards.
AAGAAACGTTAATGGTTGTGACGTGTTCGCAGTTGATAAATGACGATAATGATAAGCTAAATGCAAGTTTTGCTTAAAAAGTACCGATGACAATTTTTTCCCGACGCGTGCTTAAAATGCTGAATTCAGACAGTCGGTTAAGTGTGCGCATGACTGCAAATCGTATTGGCATTGATAAGATGACAGTGCACCATTATCACTGAAAATTTGTTGATGGGAAAGATCTGCGCTCAACTCGTCCGGACGATCTCGACGGATGACCAAAAGCAAAAGCTCCAACGTAACCGGCTCCCTGACGCATCGCGACGATTCCCCTAACGCCGTTCAGTCCCGACTTGACACCAGCAGACTATTTCTTATTTCCAGAGGTGAAATCCTTCCACAAAGGATACCACCATGGAACCCTAAGTACCGTCAAAGAAGCTTGCACACGTACCTTTAAGGACCTTCCGTAATCCGCCTACCAGGGAGCCTTCGAGCCGTAGAAAAGCAGCTGGCAAAAGTATGTCGACGCTCATTACTTTGAATAATTTTGAGGTATCGTAGTATTTCTCATAAATAAATCTACTTCTGAAACTTTTCCCGATACTTTTGTACAAACTATCTACGAAAAATAACGGTGTATTGTAAGGGTAAAAAGGCTAAGTTAATAGTATCGCTGGGAAGTTTTCCCGAGGTCAAAAGTGAGCAGGGGACTTCGTTGCGGCTTGCCAGTGGGGTGTCAACATTGTAGGACGGCATGAGGCAAGAGGAAGGGACGGGGGGGAGGAATGAGAGAAGGGTGATACGTGAGCAGGGGGGCGAATGGGAGAGAGGGGGAGGGAATCATGAAGCGTAGGATCTCGGGGAAGACTGGCTCCCATAAAAGGCCTTCGGAGAGAGTTAGGGGAGGACGGGGAAGGGTGATTTTGGAGAGGAGAGCCTGTGAGGGGGAGGTGATTTCGAGGGTGGGATAGAGGGAATGGAGATGGTCGCTGAGGAGGGCGGGGGGGATGATTTGAGGGGGGAAAAGCAGAGGGGCAGAGGTAATGGTGGGTCATTGTGATGGCGAATGGCCCAGCACACAAATACCCCAAAACGGCACTGGACCTTCCGCATCCCCTTCTCCTTGGTCACCCGCCGCTCTCCCACCTCACTCCAGGCAAACCCTTAAAGAAGGAAGTGGGAAGGTGGAGGGCGATCCCTTCCTTCCCAGCCTGTTGGTCGAAGGGCCTGAGGCACGTGAGGACTAATAGGGGTTGCTCTCAGCTCACATCCAAAAAGGCAGAGGCGAAGGGTATCTCCCTCTAAGGGCTCTTCTCCCTCGCTCTATCCCTGCACCACGACCCATGAACAATAATCCCCTTCGTGAAAACACTTTAATATGGAAGACATGAGAGTTGTGAGGGGTTACTGCCGATGTGTCGACGCCCAAGTAAACTACACCCGACCCCATCCGGGTGCCCACTCGAGGCTAGGGGGCCCGCTTCCTCTAGCCCCGCATCGGATTTCGAATTCGAGCGATTAGCTCCTTTGCTTCTTTTGACACTTTTACTTATTTTATCTTTCTCCTCAGTCGCGTAACTACACTGTTTCATATGTGACCTCCCATTAGTGTATTAAACCTTCGTCTCAAGAATCTCTTGCGCCATTATTATTGGTGAAACTCTTGGTTTGAAATATTGGTTAATCTTCCAAAATAGTTATTTTGAAATGTAAATGTGGAGCATACTTTTAAAAACCTAACCACATACGGTTTCCATCCATAATCACAATTTTCAATAACGTGCCAAAGGGTGCCAGGGTATCAAACACGCATAGGGAGGAACCACTGGAAATTTGGTTTGTTGGAGAATGACCGTCCCCAACTGGAGAATCCAACAGACACTGAGTAAGGGACTCGCTGACTCAATGAGGAGAATTGTTCGCTGGAAATGAAACTACTGAGGAATACTTTTCGAGAGATACTTGGAAAAAATTATGACAAAAGTCAAACAAGGAATATGCACACACTGAAAAGGTGGCCAATGGTAGAACTTCGCATAGAGCTATGTCAAATTTACAAGTATTTCTGTCCTTTGATGATATTGAGTTTTATCCATTCACAATTCCATTAATTTGTTATTTGGAGAAATTATAGAATACCTTATATGGGAACTCATTTTATAATGTGTATGTATTCTCAAATACAACTCACGATACCTGACAGTTAAGCACACCATAAGGGAACAAATAATTTTGATTAGGTTGCAAAACATCCTGCCGCCCACGTAAAATCCATGTAAAATATGCAGAGTTATGTTGTTGTGTGCAAAAATATATAGTATATCTTCTTATTTTGAGAAAAAATTTTCTCAAGAAAGAGTTTTTGTAAAATTTCAGCTGATCTTCCCGACAAAGTAAATGTAAACGTTATACCTCTTCCCTTAGGGTAAATATTTCATGACAGAAGTGACCACACTTCGTATGAGCGAAGTGTTTGTTGACCAGCAGATTGTCTCTGATGGTTTATGTATTTTTAATGATCCGGAAATAGAGATGGGAAAGTGAAATTTATTTACCCATTAAGCGTAGCATGGAGCGTTTCAGATTCTTTCAATGAGGATATACATGTCGGCAGATATTTAATGGTAATAATCCTGCAGTAACTTCTTATAACACTAACGGAGAGTGTCCCGGCACCAAGAGGTCGTTCTTCTTTCTTCGGGGGATGTAAATTATTCAACACCGAAATAAGGAAAAATGATGAAATGGGATTTAACCTCGGGTGTCGGCGAGAGTGGGGTTGTGTAAGTGTGCTATCGAGGTGGGAGGATTCGACGGAGACGTCGCCTGATTGGTTGGAAGGGGATGAGGCTCAAGCGGCGCTTGCATTGAGATTTACACTCAATACGTCCCAATGCCAAAAACGAGCTTGCGGCCCGAGCCCATGTGGCCACCGCAGCCAATAAATCTCGTTGCATGCTCGACCGACAACGGTGTAAATAGTTGAACGTTCTCCTAACTTGATTAAGGTTAACTCAATCTTCTAGGTGATGGCCGTGGAACGAACTCAAACGAGGTAATGTATCGTCTTCCCTAAGCAAAATGCATGCTGGCATTTCCACAAAATGAATCTCATATGCCTTTAAATGTTTTAGACGTAATTTACGAGTCCTTTCCAAAATGGCTCGTTCGTTGATTGAGGAGAAATCGAAACTAGTGAGAATAAATGGTTACTTGAACCTTCCGTTAAAGTCATTTTTATGATGATACCTTTTTGTCAAAATCTTTTGCAAGTACATATTTTCCTAAAAATATAAAAAAAGATACTAAATCCCATTGATACTCACTTTATCTTTAAGGTGAGATTATATTATGTTATTTGATAGCATTTTACTATATTCATCGCTAACTCTACGATAATCGAATCCTCTGGAGAAAACGATACTTCTTATCGTTATTAATATAAATGGAAACTGTTTAAGGCAGTTTTGAAGTGAAATTATTTCAAATTAATATCTTTAAATCTAATTACACGTAACGTCCTAAACATTTTCTGGATATGCAGGTGCTGAACTTCTATAACTTTGGCATTTTAGGAATACTCGAAAGAATTAAATTTTTAGCATTTTAAATCAATAACGAAATAGCGAACGATACTTCCACACGAATCGTTGTATAAATGATTGATTCTCTTAAGAAATTGTTTTGGTTTTATAAACAATATGTGGTCACATTAAAATAAAGTGCTTAATGTTGAATGATTAACGGTTTCGTGCACGTTACATTAGTTCTTTATTAATTCCATTTTTTTCGATTGAATTCACACTTCCCTGAAATTTCAATCCCAGTAAAATAATTATGCTTTGAACCCCAACTTTTATTTTGTGAAATGGAATAATCCTTCGCATTCAAATGTCATCGTCAGTAATTGTTCTGCCGCGTAGAGGGTTCACACATAGTTGACCCCTACATGTCTTCCTATCTTGAGTCATTCTTTTCATTCCTTCTTATTAAACAAATCTTAACCATGTTCATCGTCATATGCCTCTTCTTCTCTCGTCCTCTCTTTCCTTCCATCATTATTCCTTCCAAAAGAGTCTTTAACAGGTACACCTTCTTCATATGTGCAATATCATTAACAATTGACCTCCCTGTCCTTGATTGTCTTTACCACTTGTCTCACAGTCTAATTCTAAGCATCCTCCTTAAGATCCTTATTTCAAAGCCCTCCTTTTTTCCTTTTTCTTTCCACAAAGCCCAAGTTTCATCTCCGTACAACATAACACTACAGGTGTTACATCTTCCCAATCCCTTTTTCAGTTCCTTTTTCAAAGGTCCCTACAGAAGTTTCTTCTTATTATTAAATCCCTCTTCTCTCATAGCTATTCTTAATCTGATTTATTGGAACAGGTCATGTCTTCAGTGATGACACTTTCCTAATACCTTAAGCTCTATACTGGTTTGTTCGCTTCACCTTTCAATGTGATACTAATCCATTCTCCTTCAACTCGAATTATCTCATGCTTTTAGTATTTTTTTCTTATTATCATTCCACATTCTGTACATTTGTCATTAAGTTCCGCTAGCATTTCTATGACTTCCCGTTCATTATCAAAGTATTAATGAGAAGAATATATGATTGCATTTAATAAACATCGGAATCCAATGATTAGCCTAAAATTGAATTATCCCATCAATCGTTTTGCATAGTTCTTGGAGGATTTCCTCATTGCTTTTTTATCTGTGTAAAGAGTATTTTTAATGTTAAAAATATGAGAATTTTTAGGGCCAATAAGGATGAAAAAAATATAGCTTGGGAGGCAGGGAGAGATTTATCAATAAATTCTGAAAATACTACCTATACTTTTTTGAGGAGTGGATGACCAAGCATAAATACCTTTTTTTAGATATTCATTCTAACATTTATTTATTCTGGGAGTATAATTACTTAAATTCCCAAAAACAACCCATCAAATGTGAACTTTTTAGAAATTCGTACAGGAAAAACCAGATTTAACAGAGTGAAAGGTCAAAACCATGAAATTCAGGACTTATTTGCTTGACGCATCAGGTGGTCATAATGTAAAGAAATATATTAATTCAGAGAATCAAATTTTATCGAACTGATTGTCATAAAAACACCGTCAGTACCGATTCAATTTTGATGGAGCATATAATGTTCATCACAGAGTTCGAGTATCATTCACCAAAACCGGTATTCAACTAAGAGTATACATTACTTAACCTTAATCCATGAATTGATTTTCTAAACGCAACACAATAAATGTAAATTCCCTTCAATGGACTACAACCTAGATGTGGTGGACTTTTGCGTCCAGATGACCCCTAGAGCTGTGCTGGCTGGAGCAATGGTGATTCACCCATGCCAGATAGTCCGAAGATTAGGAGCCAGACGAAAGGTAGTCGGCCGCAAAGGCGTCTGATCCCAGTGGTGCGGCCATTAAGTGATGATGTCATGTTAATAACACTATTGAGGAAGGCAACGGTGAACCACCTCAATTATCAATCCAAAGAGCAAAATGATGGACACTATAGAGAATATGAGTCCTGGCAACTGCGGGACTCGGCCCAATCGACCGTGTGTCGTGCCCGTCAGAGGAGAGAAGCAAGGCTTCCTCGGTCTTCATCTCACCAAAGCTTTGCAAAAGAAAACCGACAACACCAAAACAGAATATGTAGAAGAAGATCGAATTAGTTGGAATGGGAAACTGGAATAGCTGTTAGAATAACGTTTAGCACAAGAAAATTAGAGAATATAAAGCGAGAGATGAAAAGGAGAGAGACATAGATGTTTGAATGGATTATTTTCTGCACGAGTACCCTTTATCTTCGATAGGAGTAGTCTTTGATTTCCGGCCACTAGGTCTTAATTTACCAAAATCGTGATATTTCTTCAGTTACGATTTCGTCATCTAATGGATTTTCACGATAAACTTCATCATCTTGTGGTAAGCACCGGATTTGGCACGAGACTCCGCTTTTGAATGATAGTTCGCGTATAAAAATGCAAGTGTTGAAAATTATTTATCAATTAATATACTGCTCTTATTTAAATTTTTATGTTCTAAGCTATCCATCCCCCACTCTAGCTAAATGCTCTCAATTACTCGCAATTAACCAGAAAATAAAATTCGTTTATTTCCATCGTTTGTCCATCATCCCCCAAAAGGCTAGCAGATTCTTCTGCTTTTCTGAACAGCTCCTTCATTCTCTGAATGATTTGATCCTCAGTCATCTTATCTTCTGCCGACTGCATCATTTCTTGAGAACAGCCAGAAGAATTTCCAAGTAGAAGCGTGCCATCATATGCTTAGCGATCGGCTGCATTCAGCGTAATCAGGGAAGAGTCTATTTATTTTCTCCAGTGATCATTCAAAAAAGCAATGAGGGGTTTATGATCGGATAACAAAGGCGTATAGTACATCAGGATCTGCGTATTACTTTGTGTTTCCAATTGTTAACATAGAATTTTATATTATAATTAAAAATATATATTTTTGGCATTTATCGATTAAAAAATGCGGACATAATGAAAGATTTAAATCGTCTTTACCTCACAATACAAACGGAAATTTAGCCAAAGAAAAGTCACTTATAGCTTATAACTCAATAAGTAGGGGCTATTTTCTACCCCTTGGTTCATGGGGAGAAATTAAATTATCAGTTCTTGTAAATTAGTGGATAAGTCAAATGCAATAAGTGTAAAACTTCAATAATTCAAGAATACGTCCACATCACGGAAATCCGAGTTCATGTGGCCTACATCACTCGAATATATTATCTAGACACAATCCATTAATAAATAACCAAAAATGATGCAACGTGCAGGAAATTTTATAAATAACATCGACTCCACCAAAACAAGGAATGGAAAGTGATTGTATTTTTTTGCCTAGTCAATAAAGTGACTCCCTCCGGCGGTAACGGTGGACATTTTTCCACGTCAACGCTCCAGTCACTTCTTGGCTTCCATTAATCTTCAATTAATGCACGAAGAGTCTATATTTATTGACGCGTCACGAAATTCCATCCCCGCTGATTTTCTTCTATGCTTTTGCATGCCACGACCATCCTATACATAAGTTTTTTACTTTTATTTCTGCAATTTACTATAAGTGTTTCCACCCACTTGATTTGTGAAAAGCAAACATATAGTATTACTAAAATTAAAGAGAAAAATTGGATGGTTTCATAGCTTATGTGTATAGATGAAAGATGTGATTTTCAAATAAGAATTACAACTTCTATGAGTAAGTTATTACGAAGAAAGTCAAACGTACGTTAACAATTCTCAGGCAGATCCTTCATTCGAATTCCAACATTATAGTGGAAAAAGTTTTTTAGTGAGCATTAACTAGTTCATTATGACACCTTAGTCGTTAATTTAACGAGTTCGGCGTCGCAAAGTAATTTTAATGTAAACAGAGTCGGTAATTGTTAGATATGGTTCATATTAAAATATAAAATTTTGCAGCATGGAAAATGCAGACACGGTATTTATTTGAGTATGACGGGGAAGTGTTTGAAGCAATTTTAATAAGCTATAGCAGTAATTGTTATTATAAAGCTATAGATTTATGCATGTTATATAGTTCAACATATCAATCATATCTATGAACATACGGAACAAAAGGAGGGGTGGAAAAACCAATCAGAAAAGAAAAATATCAATAAAAATAGAAGACAGTTCATCAAAATACTTAACGTGAAGTTTTCAAATAATTATTTGGCAAAGTCTAAAAGAGTCTTGAGTTTCGTTGAAAATTATTTTGACGGAGATGGGTGCTTTCTCTGTATTTGAGTGCACACTGAAAATGAGCCGATCTAAGTATTTCAATTACGCTGGAAAAATGTTAACGATAAACATTTGAATTAATTATTTGACAATTTACTTCCTTTAATATAAAATCCTAAAGCTTAGTTTGAAAACAATTGTGATGCCCAAATCTGATTTTATCCTTACAGATTGAAAAATAACCAAATAAAAAAATTAGCAGTCAATATGTATTCGAGTATATTGACTGTATTTTAGTTTTCAAATGCATCACTTCATTCGCTTGATAAATATTTAGAGAAGATTACACTTAAACTGAGCGTTTTCCTTAAAGTTCTCGCGTCATCCACTTATATGCACACCGCATAGGTGCACAGCTTTTGCGTAAATGTCGCGCATGAGTAAGCATGAATTTCCGCGAGAGCTAATGAGCGAGCCTCAAACTTAATCCCACACTGTCCGCTACTCATTTGCTCCCTTATCATCTTGCCTCCGCGGGCAGACGTGGCGGCGGGATTGATTGAATGATTGATCCTAGGAGCGAGGTGAGGGAAGTTACCTTCCCGGCAACTCCCGCCCCGTCCTCCCGGGAGTACGCCTTTCGTTTCAGGACGGTGAACTGGAGTTCTTCTCCAGACAACGCGAAAGCGAAGGTACACCCGAATTTAACATACTCTAATAATGTGTATACAAAGTACCGGTGACAATTTTTGCCCTGGCGTGAGCGTGAAGTGCTGTATTCACCCCGTTGGTTGTTAACTGTAGGCATGATCGCAGATAGTATTGGAATCGATAATATGACAGTGGATACCATTATCACTGAAAATTTGGCGATGCGATAGATCTGCGGTAAACTCATCCGAGTTAATGCGACCAAGAACAGAGTCGAGTATCGGCTTGCAAGAAGACCTTCTGCAGCGACATCGCGACGATTTCCCAACCCACTTCCAGTCCCAACTTGGCACCAATTTTACTTCAAAAAATTCCAACCTATTTCCTATTCCAAAAAGTGAAGTACTCACTTAAAGGACACCACCATACCAGACCCTAAGTGCCGTCAAAGAAGCTTGCATGCGTACCCTTAAGAGTACCCTTATGCGGACTCCGTCCACCAGGGGGCCTTCGAGTTGTAAATATAGTTGCAATATCTGAAATAGATCCATTTTTCCGAAATTATTCCCGATAATTTTAAAACACACCATGCATAGCGGGCAGCAAGTTTTCTTCTCTTTCGCTTATAATTTTAAGTGTATTTGTTATAATTTCAAATAAAAAATAGAAAATTGCTAGACCTGCTAGGTGAGGGGGATGGGTTATCGGGAGAAATTTGAAGTAGACAAGAAACTAGGAATGATGTGATTTTTAGCGGTGCTAGAAGACTGAAGTCTGTGGTATAGACGAGACTGTTGAGTTTGAAAAATAAAGAGAGAGAACCGTTAATTCCAAGGCTTCGTATCCAGAGATCCGGGTTCAAATCCTGGAGACAACAAATATTTTTCAATAGTATCCCGATCCCTTCTTGAGGTGCTTTGTGGAGAGCAGCAGAGAGAGTCAGTGCGCCGTCCGGCGGATAGGAAGTTAAATTACCGACCCCTTGTCGCCTTTAGACATGTGAGTGGGCTGATTCCGACGCCGGGTTTCTCTCCACCCTTCCTTTCCCATCCATCCCTAATGGCGCTAATGACTTTAGCTGTCGGTCGGCTCCCTTAAAAACTACTACTTCGAGTACAGAGAGAATTCCAGTCACGACTACTGGTGGTTTAACTGGCCACACCATAGCAAGTTTGCAAGTATTAAATAATCATTTACTCCTCATTGGCATATAATCAAAGCATATACTTGAAGTAGGAAAATATCTCTAAAAATGGGAAAATAAATATTTTATTCATAATTTTAAAATATTTTTCCACTATTTCAGTACATTTTTTGCACTAATAAGCACAATAAACGTAGGATATAACGCAGTGTGTGCTGTTACATATAAGATGTTAGTTCAGAAATTAGATCAGCGAAAGAGAGTTGGAAACATTAACGCGGTGGGATAAGTGGATCTGGGAATGTATGGAGTGGATCTGCGAATGGAGAGTCGACCCATGGGAGAGGGGTTTAGGGGGAGCGGGGGGACGGGGGCGTTGCGGCGTCATCATCGGAGAGGACTAAAACACAAACACACGCAGACAAACGCGCATGGGGATCATTCAGAAGCTGTTTGCTTTCAATTAAGGGCCGAGAAAGACCGCGTATTGTTTGCTCGCTGTGGTGTAAACCCTCTCGGGCCCCCAAGACAAGTCGTGGGAAATCGCTGCATTGGTACACGCTGTGACCTCCCACGCAAAAAGCGTCGGCAGACATGGACGGAGTCGGGAAATGGACGCCGAATCCGAATTCGTCGCTCTTCGGAATGGAGATTGAAAACAGACAGAGGTGAGAGTTGACGCGTTTCGGTTTTCGAGGATGACTAAGGAAAAATTTCACTAAGCGAAATTTTTTCACGCAAGCATGACCAAAATTTTTAGAAAGGAACTGAAAATTTCACCGTCAATGATAAGAAATGACCTCGGCCATTGTGTGTGATCGTTCCCGTTCCATTTCTTTTAGTTTAATACCAGAAAATACGAGAGTATGCTGAAAAGTAATTCACACATGCTTGTAGATTGCGAACAAAATCAAATAGCAAGATCGAGCCAAAGTACAATAAAGTATAATTCTTAAGTTTCAAAATCATGTATTTATTTTTCAACATAGTCACCTTTACGGCTAACACACTTTCCCAGCGTGTAACAAGTTTTTTTTCATTCCGTCACTGAAAACGACGACAAATCTCAGTGCGAGCCACTTTTTACCTCACGCTGGCGTAGAACTCGTTTTGACATAGCACTAGAACACGTCTCCATACTTCGGCTTCTCAAAATACACTGGATGAATGGAACGAACTCAAAGCTGCGCATGTGTGTTGAGGGAGAAAGTTGCTTCCACATACCAACAGGAGTGCTTCTGAATTTTATTTTGTTTATGGTCTACAATCACGTGCGTTCTAGTTTTCAGCCTACCCTCACATCAACGGACTACAGAAGATAATGTCGTATCAAAGTAAAAAGTAATGCAGGGCTTTACAAGTATGACCCAATGCTTTGCATAAAAAGTATGTATAAAATCACGAGTATGTATGCATAAAAATCCTGTACCAACAAAAAGAATAATTATTAATAGTTATTGATGGTATTCGATCTTGGCTCCGCTGGGTAGAAGAAGTATTCATGTTCCAGGAGACAGACGCCTTCAGTTTTCCATCACAATATCAAGCATCCGATTTCTGTCGTGATCGTGACTCTTGATATATGTAGAACACGGGAGGTATGACTCCGCTTCCCCATTGGGGTGACCGTTTCAATTCTCGTGTTCTGTGAAAACTTTATCCAGAATACCATTTCCAACCTTAACAGTGTCCTTTAGTCATTTGAATTTAAAATTATAAAATTATCCGTGAAGAGACACCAAATTTGAATTTCTCTACTACGAATTAAATAAGGAATGACAAGTGGGGTTCGTGTTCTAGGTCTAAATTTACATCATGGAAATATTTCTCTCATTACGATTTCGTAATCGGTTCATGTGTAGCGAACATCCATGAAGTTATTTCTTTCTTTCCATCAGGCAAACATAAAAGAACAAAAAATTATTTCCCTTAATTATAACTGAAGCAAGAGAGATATCTGTGATTGATCAGAAGGCCAGAAAAGATCAATTATGAATGAAATTAAACTGGGTGATCTACGCAGCAAGTCAGGATATTTTAAGCTGCAGGCGACGCAAGTGAGCAATCCGACTGATATAACTGGTGTGACTGAACGTAGAGATATATTGAAGCACAAACAAGGGAGCTTCTCAAAAAGGAAAAAGTAATTGAAGGGTTATTTTGCGAATCCCATCTGCCAATAAGCGGTAGGAGTAACAAAACAAACACTGGTGTCTTTACACTTTTTTAAATACTAGGTATGTGAGAATAAGATTTAGTACTGAGCGATAATCAAGCAATTTTCTTTTTTTTATTTGAAATATGTCGTAAAACTTATGTAAAAATAACGTCCTCGTTTATTCCACTATTGACTATTTATTAACGACCGATCATTTAATTACAGATCTACTTCATCTTCTACATTTGAAGCACGCTTTTAGTTGGGGCTTAGAAAAAGACATTGCAAAGTTTTGGAAAGGAGAGGTCGCAAAAATATTTTTTTGAGAGGGAAACAGTGGAACCCTCGCTTAAATTGCTAACGAGAAACAAAGGAAATATTATCGTCATGGCAACAGGCTCGTATAAAAAGCGAAACATCTACTTAATACCGGTACCAATGTCTCATAACGAAGCAGAAAAATCCGTAAAAAAGTTAAACCCGTTAAATCTGAAAAGCACTAAACTGGTCATTAAATACGTACATCTAGGGAACACTGCCCATTGACGATGGCTTTCCAAAAGGGCTAAAAATCCATTTCCTAGGAAATATTTAATTAAAAATCGATAACATTTACGAAAATAACAAAAATAAAACCTTTTTTTCCACAAAATTTACAAAGTTTGTTTAGTGGCACAAAAGGTAAGATTAAAAAAATACAAAAAAATGAGGTATAAAAATTAAAATTTATCAATTGCAGCGTAGTTTACTTAGGGAATATCAGTAGAAAATTTAAGAAACAATCTAAGAACATACTCCCTGTTTTAAAAACAAAATTAACATATTTGTTAGTAGAAATGTTTGATCAAAAAAGGTTACCAAAGCTTTGTAACTCCCAAATACTTCACCTGGAAAGAAGGGAGCCAGATCGGACACTTTCGAACAATTTGAAATCCAGGTTTGATTGAATACTTAAAAGTATTCAATCAAAAGGAGACCCCTCCCTAAAGGTGTTGAAAGTTACAGAAAAGAATAGTTTTATACTTTCTCTTCTATTTCCTGAAGACATCTGATGAAATAAGAGGGAATGTTTTCTATGTAAAACATGAAAATTGCCGAGAAAATTTGAATTTAAGAAAGATTAACCTGAAACCATATTCCTAAGGGTCTGTAGAAAATAAGATGAAGATATAACAATGGTCTTTTAATACATTTTCAACCTGTTCTTTAAAAGATCATATGGTGCAGAAGTAGCAGTTGAACTACCAATGAACGGTGAGAGTAGCTCCGCTGACCTGATTCCTTGAACATGGTCTCCTAAGTGCATCATTTGTCTGCGAAAATTCTCGAGACCCAGGCTTTGGTTTCACACGGAAAAGCATGGATAACTAGAGGTTTCTGAATTTCGGGAAGCATAAGACGTTTGAGTTTCAGCGTCGAGGCAATCCGAGACACGCCACCCCGCTCCCCCACACCCTCCCCCAGTCTCCAACGACCCACTATTAAGAGAACGCATACTAATTGATTCTAAGCCGGTTTTGGAACGCCGGTTGCTCTCGGAATGCGATCCTCCTGTTCACGAACCCTCAAGACCCTGAGGAACCTTTCCACACCCTGTAAAGGAAGGGGGGCGTGGAAAGGAAGCAACGCTGCTCGGCGAAGCAAAAACAAACAGGGACTATCGAATTTCCCAGGGTTGGAGGAGATCTTGAGGGAAAGAGAGAGGAAGGGGACAGGGGTTGAAGAGGCCACCCTTGCCCTCCGCGACACATTTTTAAGCAAGCGGTTTGAAGCTCACACTTCGGGTGCCATGGAAAAGACCCGTTGGGACTCAGGTCTCTTGGCGAGAGTGAAGTATTTCCAGGCATCATCCAGTTTATCTGACGCGAGGATTGTACGCAATGGAGGTGGAAATGAGTGCACGTGAAAGAGAGGGTTTTGGTGATATGATCCCAAAACTAGGCCACCATAGAGGGAAACCCTCAACGCACGTGTGTGTGCAGGTGCCGGTGTGTGCAGACCACCGGCAAGCGGTCCCTCCATCCAACCTGCATCCGCTCCTCCTTCTTGTTAACTTCCTCTAACCGTCCAGTTCATCCCCTCCCTACTTCCTCTTCCCCCCGCAACCCCTTCCCACGCTTAAGACTACACCAAAAATATTTTCCTCCCCTCTCCATCAATCTTCCTCTCTCTCTTGCCTCGTGGTTTTCCCTCATGAATCAATGGCTACTCACGGATGAATTTTAGAGCGTTTCATTAGACCGGGCGCTTAAACCTGCTTGGCATATTTTCAATCGAGTGAACCCTTGTAATTTTCATAACCATTCCCAATTTCTACCTCGTCGATTCTCATTCTCATTTCATATCTTCGAGTATAGATTTATCGTGATTATCCAATGTTTTTATTGGACAAAAAATGATGGACCATTTTGAGGGATACACTAGCTACTGCCGAAAAAAGTACATGTGAGTACAACCGAATGAATGAGCCGAGTAAAGTGCAATGAAGCTGCGTGAAAAATTAGCGTCGGCACGTTTGATGTGCTCGAGGTTAATAGTTGGAAAAGTTGGTCCTCTGAAATATGTCCATCGGAGTAAAATTCCGCAGGTTAACTATTTGTCCCGTTCACATAACTGGAATGATCCGAAAGAGAAAAATAATTTAATTCGCGCGACTGGTGGAATTTGCAGAAAATAGGAAAAAATCATCCATTGCTGAAAAGTTAGAGAAAGAGTATAATGCGCAAAGTATCCTTGTTTATATCGAAAGAAGGAACACATTTTAACACGGGTTCCAGTGGGACCTCTTGCACTTATAATATAGTAATAATAAAATATTGTGTGTACTCGTTCTTAGGTGCACAATTGTTTCCTTAATTATGGGCTATTTTTTTCTTAAAAGCCAAGTATCGAAAGACTCAGGGCCTTTCTTCTTATATGTAGAGCTGATAGAGGCTAATTCAAGGGAGTTAGTGAATACATAGTTTCAAATGGCTTTTTGAACCATTAGTATTGACTTTGATTACGGACAGAATGCTATGCGTAGCATGGCATTCCGTCCGTAATCTTTTCTCACCCTCCATTGGCTTAAGACGCATTTCGCTTTGTATCGGTTCGGATTCAGCGAGGAACTGAATCCCATTCCAGGTGGAACCAGATATCAACATTCTCTTCTACTATTATTAACTTTTTAATCGTTGCAAATGGACAAAAAAGATTTTATTTACGTCATTTTGCACGTCCACACTAAACTTTTAAAATCACTATCATTAATTCAAATTTGGTAGCTTAATTGGCTAAACTCTCGGCCAAATATCAAAGGATTCGAGTAAAAATCCCGGTCAAGGCGAAGGATTTCTTACACCCTGAAATTAATGTATTTTAAGTTATCAGGCGGTTATCAATATTACTATCCACGATAGGAATATTCGATTAATAAAGAGGCTAGGAAATGGAGCCACCAAACATATTTAAGAAACTAAATACCTTCCTCCTTCCTCTCGTTCGTTTTACTGCAGAGATGGAGCGCTGTGCGTTGATGCCCATGCCCATGGACTATGATTTTCATGGCATTTATGAATCTTCTGTCACACGAGTAATACTTACTCGTATATTCTCTCGAAAATTGAAGAACTTTATTCCACAGCAAGAAAATTTTAACAAACATTTATGAAATATGAATGTTTCTTAAGGTCAATGGATTTAAACAGTGCTTTAATGAATTGATGCATGAAATTTCTCTGGAAATAATGTCTTTGCATCGAGGGCAAAGTCAGTGTCTAGCACAAACGATACCGAGTTGCGTGCGAATATCTTGTATTTGCACATTTCGTGCATCGTTTTGAGTCGAAGTTCTAATGAAATACTCGAACTTATAGTGTTCACGAAGATCGGTGAATGGGGGCAATCTAAATTCTTTCAACCACAAGTAACGAGTAAATTTCATGTTCCGTTCATGGATGACATGAACCGGGACAGCTTTCAAGTTGTCTTAACGTACCGTTCCATAATTTTATTTACATTTAATTTATTTTGAATGGAAACACGTCTGGGTATATCTTAAAAAATGGAATAACTCTACGGAACAAAATGCATCGTTCAAGAAGGGCATATCAACAAAAATGTTTTATTCAAACACGTGAAAAGGAATTAAGTTCGAGAGTATGCACACACCTAGAGAAAGTTCAATAATATTACAGCACAGAGAAGCTAATGAATGACGACTGTGGAGTCGTAATATCACTTCTTAATCGAGTCATGTTCTTGTAAATTCAGAAGTTGCTAAAAGCTTTTGAATGAGGAGAGGAACGTTCTGTACTCGAATATGTTTCCCTATTCCTCTTCTCTCCCATATAACTCACCCTTCCAATCTGGTGCTTGCACCCCCTTGACTTTTTGGTGGACCTCAGGGTTGTATGTTGATGTCGTTGTCGAAGCATCGAAAGAGTGAAATGTCATTTCCATCAATTCATGATATCCATCCATAGGATACCGGAGGCTAAGTACTCCAAGAGCTGTGACCAAAAACCTAGTGATATACCCTGACAATCATGTGTGGCACATTTCGTCAAAGTGCAAAAAATCGACTAAAAGTGGCATCCTTAAATTCATTACTGCAAGGATTCTTAACGACTGCCAGTGTAAAAGGAAAAAGGGAAATAAGACGAAACTTGGCGTTTGGAAAACCCACACATTGCTGACAAATATTTCCAAGGGACTTCAATGAGTAGTGTAATGTACATTTTTTGCTATATTTAATGGGACCTGTTATACAAAAAAAGAGATTGTGTGTTGGCATAGGAGTACAGTTAGCGCACAGTGTCCGAACAAACGAAACCGTGTTGGAGCGCCATTTTGATTACCTATGTCGTCAGGATGAGTTTTGTTGAGTCAATTCAAACAGAAATGGGATGGGCGACGAGACCCCATTGGCTATTGCTGTAAGGCAGGAAACGTGCGTCTAGATTAAATGAAAATAATTGTTCACCTTGATTGGATTTTATCGCGAATACGGTTGCAAATGATCAATTTAGACCCCAGTTAACAGGTATGATCTCAAGGCTTAATCGAGATACATTCTCTGCAAAACGTCGGAGGCAATTCCTCTTTCGTTACTTCCGCCGCCACTCTTTGGTTAAGGCATGCATGCTTAATGGATTCCTGAATCCACTCAGCCTGCTTTCGTCAGACGAGTGATTTTGGAAGTGTCCCGTCCCCTCTACAATCACTCCGCCTGCCCAATTCACTCGATGGGATAGAGGACCTAAAGTATGCCTCCTATCTGATAGTTTACTTACTTAAACTTTGCCGCTAATTTACTACAAAAGGAAGACCCTGAAAGGTGGATCCAGAGAGCTATGTGCCAGATCACAACGATCACTAAACGAGTTATTTTCTCAAATCATCCCAAATTCCTTACTAACTACAAACCATAATTAGGACGTTTGTCACACCCTCTCAATGCTAATTATTCCTCAGTGAATCTCAGCGCAGTTTCCTCAGGTGCCCTCAAGTAGCACTCGGGGGAAACAAATAACGTGGAAGGAATTTTTACCCAAGAATAACCAAAGCAGCCAGACCACAAGATATGGAAATTCACAGTCTGGAAAAACTTTCAAAGGCAATCTGAACAAAATAGCGTCCTTGAAATTTCATGGAAAATTGATTATCACATTCGATTCAAAACACCTTTGTTTTTTGGCGAAACAACCATTACATTATTACTACAAAACAATCATTACGGGACAATGCCACGCACTCTTTTGATCATTGCAAAATGTATGTTGACTTTTGGTCATTGACGAGTATCTTGTTAAACCGTGATTGTGTTGGAATAATGGAAATTAGGAAATAAGGACGTATTTCACTTGCGAAACCTAATTAGCGCATGATGGCATATGTAAATGAAACAAAAACAATGGTTTCAATTACGTTTTGGCTTAGTTTGCTGTGCTTATCGCGGATTAGAATGTTGGAGTAAAAAATGGTGCATTTTCGAAAAATGTTTCGATTTACACAGATTTCTAAATAAATTAAATCACGGTGAAAATCACCCACCGACATGCCCTTAAATTACGGACTTAATCCCTTGCGATGGCTTAATCTAATTCCATTCCCAAGGAAGATGTATTTATTGAAGGTCACTACGAAGTTTCACACAATACAGCAATACCAGGAGATTGATATTAATATAATAACCAAATGCTAGACTATGTGATGATATTTTTAATTACAATATTCCAATTAAAATAACTTTTGTCTATACTATTGAATTCCAAAGATTATTGTTCCCCAATACGCTAAATGGTTATCATACTAAATTAGGTGTACTAATCTGTGTAACCTTTGTAGGATACTTAGGATAGGAAGTGATATTAGAATTTCGGGGCGCAGTATTTGGGTACTGTATGCAAGGTTTTATACTATTTTTCTCATACAATGAAGAGCATCGTATTTTTCCACTTTTTTTTAATTGGGTACTTCTAGTTTCAACGCTTAGGCGTCATTATCATGCCTGACAATGATGGCTGACTGAGGAACTAGTAGCACACCATTAAAAACAGTGGAAAATACATAGTGTCCTTCATTTAATGAACATAAATTTCCTAAAATTTGAGCCAGAAATCATCGAATAACATTTTGCTGTTTTTCGTATCAGATGCTTTTACCACTCGAATTATATAACGTTTCAAATTCTGTAGAGTAAGTTTGCTTTGAGGCCTTACGCCTTAAGATAAATGTAGTAATTTTAATATATTTCACGTGGGATTAGGTCCATGTGAACAAATGAAAACATTATCATTGTGTTGCATGACCAGAGGAAGAGTTCAAAGGCAACTCTTGTAAATATAACACTTATTAATACGGTGATGAACATGGCCGTTTTACATACATTGCAAATGAACTACCTTAGATTCTGCGTTATCATAATCAATAGCTTCATAGAGCGGTTAACTGATGTGTACACTTAAGTAAACTGTAATTGTGCGTAATAGCATATAAGAAGTGCATGTGATGCAGCGTTAACCTCGTGGCGATGGTGTGTCGAAACTTTACGATACTCCATGTTGGACCATTTCCATTTTTAAACGAAATTTCGACTTCAACTAGTATTTACTATGCATTTTTGCATTGATCGCAAGCCAGTGCACAATTGTGGATTGATGACACTTCCTTTATCCACGAAATGCGTCACCTGGCGGGTCGATGCCAATGGAAACGCGCAGTGTGGGTGGCGGGGCAGGAAAAGACGGGGGCGGCACTCTACTTCGCTCGAGGGACCCCCCCTCGATCACATCCGTCTCCATAAATCCATCAATTGCGCAAGGGGGCGCGCTCGAGAGGGCGGGAGTGAGGGGGTGGCGGAAGGGTAGGGGGGAGCGGCGGAGAAGCCGCCGAAACAACGCATCCCTGCCGCTTCAAAAAAAGGGATAACCCTTTCACGCTCTTATCCCGGGATCCCCGAATATCTCCCGGCAAATCCCGATGCTTCAACCCCCCTCACCCGCCTTCCCTCCGAAACCAATTTGGTCGAGCCGTCGCGAAATAGGTGCCCGCTCTTCCATTGATCCGAAGAGACCAGGAGGACGGAAAAAAGCCCTCCATTCCGAGAAATTCTTGCAGTGACACACGATACATATGCATTGTATTCACAATGGCACTAGTAGACATTTATATAACTTAATTAACGGTAACGGCTACAAAAACTATTTTTGCAAAGATTTTTCACGGTTCATTCGTTGGTTCTCAGTTTCTTATAAGGTTGCATAAAAAGTATCAGTACCAATTTTTCCTTACGCATGGCTCGAGTGCTAAATTCATACCGTTGGTTAAATGTGCGCATGATTGCAGATGGTATTGTCATTAAACTCGTCCCGAAGGTCTGCACGGACGGCTAAGAGCAGAGTGGAGTGTCTCTGCTAGCGAAAACCTTCTGCGACGACATCGTGACGATTCCCCAAACCCCTTACAGTCCACCGGACTTGGCCCCAGCAGACTACTATTTCCTATTCCCAAAAGTGAAATCCTTCCCTTAAGGACACCATCATGGGACCCTAAGTGCCGTCAAAGATGATTTCACGCATACCCTTAAGGACCTTCCGCCTACCAGGGAGCCTTCGAGTCGTAGAAAAGTCACTCTAGCAAAAGTGTGACGACTCTCAGGGGATGCACTTCGTGGAATTCTGAGGCATTTCAGTAGTATCCGCTAATGCTTTCATTTGCAACAATATTCCAATACGAAAAACTTTGTCGCTAAGAGACAATGAAGTACCCCATATACTTTTATGTGAAACGGTCAAATATAGAAAACAAAAAAAGCATAAGAATTTTGATAATTTCGAGTAACAGCAAAACAACCAGTGCTAAAGTTAAAAATAAAGGTTCTTGGATGTAGTAACCCAGGTTAGTTTGAAAGATAGTTGAGTCCTAATGATGCTACAGCATAGTGAAACTAGTATAGAGTAAAATTTTTATTTAGTGGAAGCGCTAAATTACCATGAGACCAAGGATATCATTATCGTACCCTAAGTGCCGTCAAAGAAGCTTGCACGCGTAACCTTAAGGACCTTCCAAAATCATCCCCCCACGGAAACTCGTGAGTCGTGGAAAACGACGGTGAGTCGTGGAAAAGCCGCTTTGGCTCAAGTGTGTCGGCGCTCAAAGGATGCACTTTGAAGGATTTTGAGGCATTGTAGCAATACCTGAAATACATCTTTTTTTTACGAAAAGTTTTCCGACACTCTTTATACAAACCACGAATATCTGGTTCACGAGTTTGAGTTTGTACACATGTATGGTAATTTCCAGGAGTTTTTTACAGGAGCTCCGTTTGCACATTTTATTCTTTTACCTTGAAATTCAAATAAATAGAATAAATAAGACAGAGTCGTGTATTGGCGAGAGATATGAAAAGAGCAGTTAAAAGGAGTGCGGGAATCAAGTAAGTGAAGTAGTATAATATCCGCATGTGACAAAAATGAAGCTACGAGCTAGAAAACTGAGTCAGCTATGAAACGCAGGAAAAAGTTGATTCGGATGCTCATAAGGGTGCTAACAAAATTATTTTTTTGGAATTGATACTTGAATATACTATATGTTTCGAAACTTCCAAATTCGGGAAAATATTCACACATGCTTTATTTCAAAATAGTATATGAAAAGGCACAATGAGTTAATTTAAAATATAATATTGCTGAAAGATCTCCCTCTTTTTTAACTTGTGTAACTATTACGAGAAGGACGGATAGGTTCTGTAGGGTACCAGTGTTGTACACGCATTTCTATAACTCCAGTGTTTGACTTAGTGGTATATGGAGACTACGTTAGAAATGGCCGACAAGTCACCACGGATAATGCAAGGCTGGGACAATCTTTAGCTATCTGTGTTGACGACAACATTGATCGTGTGAGGTATCTTGTCCTTACCGATCGCCAAATAGCTGTCCGAATGATAGCTGATGAACGGAATTTAGGGAAATCAACAGTGCAAACTATTTTAACCGAACATGATGGTGGATTCTTCACAATGACAACATTACAATCCACCTGCACATTCAGCATTGATTGTTCGCCAGTTTCTGGTAAAAAATTCAATCACCATCCTTGATCTTCCTCCTTATTCGCCAGATCTCGCCCCCTGCGACTTTTCCCTATTCCCAAAATGCAAAAATATGATGAGAGGACATCACTGGGAAGATGTGGGCACAATAAAGCAAGAATTGAAGAGAAAACTAAAAAGTCATTGCTGCCGAGAACGTCCAAGGGTACTTTATGGAGTGAAAAAAAGATGGAATAATTGTATAGCAACGAATGGAGAGTATTTTGAAGGGGACAATATCGATGTAGACTCAATTTTGCAAAATAAAGTTTTTATGGCCTCAATTCACGTATTTATTGGAGAGAGTAGAATACCTGAGTCGGTATAATACCTAGATATTTATTTTCAAGAAAGTATCTTTACCCTGGATCAATATTTAACAAAAAAATCAAAATACTCTCGGAAATTCACCGCTCTCCGTTTCCAATCCTCTTCCGAAACAATCCGTTCGAGAGCTACATAAAAGAGCATCGCCTTCCAATCCTCGTGAGTGCATGGTAGGAGGAGGAAAGGGGGATCGGTCGCCCCCCCCCTCTTCCTCTTGCGACAGCCGTTCCCTTTGTTTCGCCCGCGATGTCGCCGTCGCGAGTGCGCGCAGACGGAGCAGGGTGCGATAGGGTGCGGGAGGGGGCCAGTGAGGACGAGAGGGAGCCTACCCCCTTCCTTACCCCGTGTTTCGGGATCTGCGCCTAATGTGCGTGCCACATGACTGCGATGTCCTCAGATCGTGCGGCTGAGCGCTCAATGCCCCAATCACCTTGGCTACCTCTACCGAGCGAACATCAAACTATTCAGATGCGCCTCCAATGTTTATTCTTTGGGAAGTTCCCTCGGTCACAAAGTGGCAGCATACTCAGGTAATTGCATCGACATTTCATTGCGTAATCTTGAGAGTAGCCTCCCTACTAATTATTAGATACTCCCTCAGCCGTTAGATATATTGTACCCTGCAAGCCGCCGCTAGGATGTGTGGCAGGAGGTGAATACACACCAGATTAATCTTGATCCGAATATTATTATCCCTACCACGGTCGGACAATGTTATTCTGATCCTTCCCCTTTCACGGAAAGAATGACATCTTAAATCTATCTTGTTTACATTTAATCTCTCAAATTATTTGACATAATTTCTCCTTACGTAGAAAGATGGAGATGTTAATACACTCAAATTACACTCGTTCATAATAAAATGCATAATACATAGCGCAACATAAATAATACAATGCATTTAAATGTGTTACTTGGTGGAAGTCTGTCATAGTAAATGAGAAAAGACTAACTTTGAAGGTTCCACTGGACTTTTTATTTTCCACCACCATGGTTTCGTCTCAATGCGACTTCAGCTGGTGATAATGATCAGCTCCAGTGGAATCTCCAAAGTTAGACCTCCCTCATTCCCTGCTAATTAAAAAGGGGTTTCTTGTACGTTTATTATTTACTATCAGCATCAACTAAGTGTTTTCTAATGAAGCGTACTTAGGTAAGATGTTATGGTTGGCTGGATGTTATGGTGACTAAATGTCAAAAGATACCTGTATATTAACTTCACCTGGACCATATATCACTGAATCAATATGACTCGTAGACATCGATGAAGGAATAAAAAATACATACGGGGTTTCCAGCTTTTAAAAAGACCCTGGGAGGGAAATCTGGTGAATGCTGTAATAATTCGATGGAAGTGAACATTTTCTTTGCCAAATGAGGGAATTTTATGTTGATTTATTCGTTCAATTGGTGCAATTACGAAGTATAATAATCTCAGTTTATCGTTTGTCATATTTGCTAATAATAAATATAAGTGGTTCCGCATGCATTCTAAGAAACCATGGCCCTCACCCTGTCAGC
Source organism: Hetaerina titia (assembly GCA_037158775.1). Lineage (NCBI taxonomy): Eukaryota > Metazoa > Arthropoda > Insecta > Odonata > Calopterygidae > Hetaerina > Hetaerina titia. The sequence continues at coordinate 96,947,257 of CM073775.1, read as the reverse complement.
CGTTTAGAAGCAAGCAACTTCCATCGAAGTTTAGTATCTTCGATTCACAGTACCTTTATGTCATTATTTTTTATCAATATAATACTTCGGTTAATTTCATTGGTGATGGACAAATGTGAATTTTCACGACAATATCATGTCGATGGAGACACGAGGGTAGGCAGATGAATAAACCCCAGGGTATTATAGGACAAAAGAATCGTTTGAAAATTATTATCACATCAAATTTATGAAAAATCATAGTTTAGAATGAATCCTGAGTGAACAAATAACTCATTAAATTCTAGATAAAGCATTTCTCTCCGGTATGCCTATTAACTATGTGTGTGTGCTGTCCTTCCACCGAATAACATTTTTAATAGAATCCTAAACTTGATAGCATATTGATCCGATGTCGTCATTGAAGGAACGGCAGCCGTCATGAATACAGTTCCTAACATTCCACCTGAATTTAGCACCAATCATGCTATGAATACAGTTAACACGTTCAACGTTTGAAAATGTTAACACACATTCTTACAATGAGTTGTAATACCCTATTCTACAATTCTGGGGACATTTTTTCAACGGTAACGCTACATTTTTCCATAACATTGGCAGAGTCATTTTTTTACTCAAAGTTCATAAATTTGTGCAGCGGGTCGTGTAGTTTTAAAAACTATTCATTAATATGTTATCAAATAAGCCCTTAAAGACAAATCTTAGGTTATTCACTTGGAAGAAGGACCAATAGTAAAATAGTATGAGAGGAGGTTTGTAAGCTCGACTATACAATGTGAAAAATATTGGCTATATTTAGTGACTAATTTTGTGAAATAGCTAATATTTATCCGTCCATTACTTTGAGCTGCTTTTTCCGTTTATAAGAGCTGTCTTCATGAAATAGTGCTTCAAAATACAGAATTTTTAAATGTTGCACATGATTGGGCTCTGAAGAGAAGGGAAGTATTTTTAGCTGCTTGGATTAAAAATGATGTGCGTGTTTTATGCATTGTCTACAATTTTTTACGCTCCACGCATTGGAACTTGAGTTGAAAGAAATATATCCAATCTCGTCTCTTTGTTTCATACTAGAGTTCCACGGCAATCCCCCCCTCATTTGGTGGTCACCTGTCCAACCAGTTTCGCTCCGATATCTGCCGCTCTTAAAATAAATAAATCATATTCCCCTGCCGCTATTATTTTCTCAGATATCTTCCCACATGGAAAAGCACGACATTTACTCTCCGTGCGGCTATGTATGTATTTTTTTTGTCATGCTGTTTACATTATTTTTATATGATTCATTCTCTCTTCTTTCCCTCGCTTTGTTTGACGGATGTAAATTGAACTCGCTTTCTGTAATTTTTCAACACGGGCTCGTAAATATTTCTATTCCACCGTGGCATGCGAGCGCATATTGAAATACATGTGCGTGCGAGTACATATATTTTAGCGGACCCCGGGGGGAGGGGAGGTGGGATCGTAAGGGGGGCGGGATGTGCGTCGCGGCTGCCCCTAGAGGCGGAGGGCGGCGGAGACCCCCGGGATGGGACGGTCCCCGCGGCCAATTGGACTGGTGCTACCCGGATAAGAGAATAAAAACAGGTTACCACAGAAACCAGTTCTCTTGTTATAATCGCAGAAATTTCGCCGTATAAGAAATAAAAATATTTCTCAAACAATAACAGATTTGCCTCAGAACAGGATTAGATGAATGATATCTGTTTAGGCGAATAATAAACAGCAAGGTGAAATGCATCAGAATAAGTCGCAGGACACATTTATTTGAAGGATTTATAAATTTTTGAAATTTCTGACCGGAGAAAAGTTTAGAGTGGGACTAATATAGAGGCGGTTTTCTTCTTTTGCGTTATTCCAATGTTGAGTGTTTTATTTATCTTTGCAACGTTTTCGTGATTTTAGACTCAGCACGCTTTTCCAATCCACTCCAATTATCTCCTCTGACAATTCACACCCAATGAGTACCAACACAACAAATAAGCGTGATAGCACCACAAGTCCTTCAAATTAGCCTGTCAGTTGAAGTCAGTTGGTGTAAAAGGATGATGAAGTAATTAGCAGTAGAGGTTGGCGAGTGGAAGTGAAAAAAAAATATATATATGTATATATATATACTATATATATTATATATATGTATATATATACTATATATAGTATATATATATGTGTATATATATATATTATATGTATATATATACTATATATACTATATATACTATATATAGTATATATGTATATATATATATATATATATATATATATATATATATATATATGATATTTGTTTAGGCGGATAATAAACAGCAAGATGAACAGATGAAATGCATCAGAATAAGTCGCAGGACACATTTATTTGAAGGATTTATAATTATTTGAAAAAAAATATTTCTATCTGCGTGTGTATATATAGATTTTAGCCTGGTATGGGACAATAAAAAAATCATTAATTAACAAGATTTTAAATGGAATTCAAACTGTCGTTACTCATCCTAACTTCGTTTTTCGAAGCATATCTTGTATTAAATTACAGAGGGTGTGGAAGAGGAATCACTTGGCACTCACCAAATTTCGTGAAAGCTTATGCATTTATAAAACAACAGGACACACTCAAAGTTTTAGCCCATCTGCAAATTATTCAAAAGCAGGTTTTCTCCCTCAGCTATTCACGGATACAATTAGATACATTTCAAAGGACAAAGCCTTCACACTACACCTACCCTATAAACTAAGTGATCTATTGAAGGGAGCGGATTTTTGGCTAAGGAAGACACAGAGGGGAAAAGATAAAGCAGGTCGGAAGAAGGGATCATTCAAGTGGGATTAAATGATGGTTTACTTAAATGTGTGGTTTTAGGAAATTTAGTTTCTTGTTCAGGTAAATGCAATATTTACATTTGTAACGTTGCCTCTTGCCTGGGGAAATTGAAAATCCGTGGAATATAGTTAATAATATTCAATGACTTCCAGATAATGCCTGTGACTCGTTCACTTCTGCTTGTGTCAAAGTCACGTGCGCCGAAATTGGGCTTATTGCCTCCGGACATGGAGAAATCCATTAATTATCGCTCAGATTAAATGAATGGCCGCCTTCGCTATTGGCAGCGCCCTCCGCTTCGAAGTCAACGCCCGGCACAGACCCCAGCCCATCTAGCGAGGAGGTGACATCCCCCCCTCAAACACACGTGCGCCAAAATCTGCCTCCTCTTTCATCGTTTCCCGGCTCTCCGCAACAGTGCTTCAAATAAATGAACTGAAAAAACCGATCCCAATCCCCAAAATCCCACTTTCTCCCTTTTGGTGTCGCTCGTGAAAGACCCGTGCAATGCATAAGTAGATATGTATGTTAGTGTGCGTGTGTATACATATATATATGTAAATATATGTGTATATATATGTATGTATATATAAATATACATATATATATATATGTATATGTGTATATATATATATATGTATGTATTTACGTACATACAAGGAAGGAGGGAAGGAGTATCAGCAGGTTGTAGAAAAAACCGTGATTGAGGGAAAAGAGCCCTCAATAGAAATCCGGTTCTCTGATGACCAAGCTCTAGTTTTTCAGTCAGCCAATGGGTTCCAAGGATTGCTGAGTAAATTAGAAATTTAGTCCAATAGATATGGGATAAGAATCAATATAAATAAAACAGTTTATGCGGTTGCTCAGAAAGAGGTAGTATAATTTAAACGTTATAATACGAGAAAAAAACTAGATGTGACTGATGGTTGAGGCCGAGACTTTGTGGAAATCCATTGCGAACAGGAGTTTAGAAATAACTTTGCAGCTTCCACATAAAATATTTTAAAAAGTTTTATGTGGAAGCGGCAAAGTTATTTCTAAACTCCTGTTAAAAAAACTAGAGCAGTTGGAACAGTTTACCTATCTCATAAGTCTTTTGGACCAAAATAATCAGATTAGTTGAGTCATTAGAAGAGGAATATCTTTGAAAAATAAGTTTTCACAAGGGAGTTAGCATTGATCGCAAAGCTGTTGAGTAAAGATGTTAAAAACAGTCGTGTCAAAAGTTTGAAACGGAACGTAGTTAATATCTTAACCAGTAAATTACCAATAATAAATAAGATATATATATATATATATATATATATATATATATATATATATATATATATATATATATATATATGGTCTAGCGGGTAGAGCGTTGGACTGCTGACCGGAGGGTCCCGGGTTCGATTCCCGGGCAAGGCACTTTGGGCACCTGCAGCTCCACCCAAGCTAGTTGATTTTTCGGGTACCAGATCTTCCTGGGAAACCATAACCGGCACAGGGAGAGAAACTGGCCCCCCTACCCTGATGTGTGAATATTCACACGCCGTGAAGGGCTTGGTACATGGGTGAGTTCTACCATCACCTACTAAACCGACCTTCGGGTTGATTACTCTGTTTATGGTTTATATATATATTTTTTTTAAGTAATCTACCGGTTAAGGTAGGTTTTTGGATGGACCCATCTATCAAATAAACATTTTGTGACTCCCGAACTAGCAAACTAATCTATATCAGGTCCCTCTTCATCTCGGTGTATTTCTTTCCTCCCTTCATCTCGTCCAACATCCCTATCCTGTTCCTACCCTTACCTCGCTTGCCCAACATTCTTCCCTCTATTACCCTCTTCAACATTCCACTACCGCTCAATACGCCCTTCATCCATTTTTCCTGCCTCCATAGGATTTCTCTCAACAAACCCCTCTCCTCCCCCACCATTTCTAGTACTTCCTCATTTGTTTTCCTTTCGGTCCATTTCACCTTTTTCATTCTTCTCCACACCCACATTTCAAAAGCCTCCAATCTACGTATATCCTCCTGCTTCAGCGACCACGTTTCCGCGCCGTACATAGCTACGCTCCGTATCAGAGTTTTTACGAGTCTTGTCTTAACATCCCTACTCAACGTCCCCGTCATCAACTCCCTCCTCCATGAGAAAGCCTCCTTGCCTAGCGCAATTCTTCTCCTTTCGTCCCTACCACTTTGACCGTGTTGGTCCAAAACACTTCCGAGATATGTAAACTGTTCTACCTGCTCTATTTTTTCCCCGCCTATTTTAATATTTAGCTTAGCCTTTTTCTTTCTGGAAAATCGCATAGCCTTTGTTTTATTAATATTGATTCTCATCCCATATTTATCGCACTGAACTTCCAATTCACTCAAAAATGCTTGCAACCCCTTGGCTGACTGAGCAACTAATGCTTGTTCATCAGCCAACCTAACCGATTTTACGAATTCCTCTCCGACTTTCATTCCTACCTCCAGTTCTTCTCATGCCTCTTTAATCATTTCCTCTACATATACGTTGAACAGTACCTGTGACAATGGGCAACCCTGCCTTACACCTCTTCCTAACACTGCCCATCCGGACTCTCCGTTCCCCACTCGCACCTGAGCAGTCTGAGACATGTATAGGTTGCGGATCAGTCTCCTGTCCCTTCAATCCATTCCTATTTTCTGCAATACACGCATGACCCCTAGAGCTGTGCTCGCGGGAGTAATAATAATTACTCCTGGAAGGTTCACCCATGCCAGATAGGTCGAAGGTTAGGAGGAGTTAGTCTGTTCCTCAGTGAGGCGGCTGCAATGGCGTCTGACCCCCCGTGGGGCGGCCATTAAGTGATGGTGTCACGTTAAAAACACTATTGAGGAAGGCAACGGGAAACCACCTCAATTATGATTCCCAAGAATATAATGATGGGCACTATAGATATATATATATATATATATATATATGTGTGTGTGTGTGTGTGTGTTTATATATATTCATATATATGAAAATGTATATGTATATATATACACGTATATATATACGTATATATATATATATATATATATATATATATATATATATATATATATCGATGTTTTAGAATCACTTACGAGAGCAATATAATATTTGGACGGCACAATCGAACACAAAATAAAATAGATAACACATAAAAGGACACTCACATTTGAGATTTTTTGAGCTTTCAGCCTTCTCTGAGGACTTCTTCAGGTCAGACTGCCATTTGGTACGTGGGAGCAAGCACCGAAGCAAATGACCACTGATTCGATTGGGTAGGTAGGTTCGATTGCCCGACATACATCTCTGGGTACCCTCAGCTCTACCCAAGCTGTGTGACTTCTCGAGTACCAGATCTTCCTGGGAAACCATAACCGGCACAGGGAAAGGAACTGGCCCCCCCCTATACCTTCTTAAGTGTAAATGTCACACACCGCGTGGCTTAGTACTCAGAGAACGCTACCGTCACCTATCAAACCTACCTTCGAGTTAATAACTGTGTTTATGGTTTTTATATACATTATGCGCACGCACATATATATACGCACAAAGCGTGCATGTTTTTTTATAAACACGTACGCTTTGCACACGCACGCACGGCGGGAGTAAACGGAAACGCACACATCTACCACCGGGCTCCGGATTTAATTGCCAAATCCGTCGGCGGTTTTATCGAGGCGCTTCAGTCGCAGCAGCATTGTCACTCCCCCTGTCGTTCGTTCGGAGAGAGGGAGGGGTGGAGGTGCGATGCAAATGCCCCCGCCCACTCGTTCTCCTCCTCTCCCCCACCCCAAACCCGCTTTCTGGGTGTCGATATGATACTTCTAGTTTACAGCAGTTAACATGTAATGGCGCTCGAGGCAGCGAGAGTAATTTATATTCCGTGGGGGAGAGGGAGGGAATTGAGGGTTCGGGCGATTGGAATGTTGGCTGCTGCCGGGAAGGGAGGGGAGGGAGCGACGGGGAAGATGGATGGATGAGCCCTTAGAGGAGCCCTACGGCCACAAACACCACCCATTCCACTCCTTGAATTGAATCCGTCTCCGAATCCGCTCCAATCCCCCCGCCAAAGGAGAGCGGCGAGGTTTAGCAAGGAGAGAGCCAATGTATTCGCATCGGCCGTCAGCTATTTTCCGATTGGTTTGATCAATTTTTTCATTCGATCACTCCATTGCCTTTAGACTAATTTATTCTTGATTTATTTTTATTTCGTCCTCTTCTTCCATTTTTACTTATTCTATTGTTTTATTCTCAACTGATTCCGTTTTAATTTCATGGACTAATTTTGTTTGTTTTTATCATTACTCTCTACTAAATATTATAAGTTTGATAAATTTCCGCAAGCGTAAGAATAGCAAAATAACCAACTGTTTTAGTAACGACCCGCTCTTAAAATTGTCCTACTTCACCCTCTTGTGGCGTGTACACTCATGAGAAATTGGTGAACGTGAGGACGCTCTGTAAACATAAACGGAGCATATTTGTGAAAAACGTTCTGAACATATAAAAATTCACAAATGAAAGTTCTTTTATTTATAAATCACTCCGCTCCACTTTCCTCATTCCTGTAACCTTGGAAGTTTTCACCGTATTATTATTACTACATTTTTCCTGCTCATTTACTCTCGGATTTAGTTTGAATTTAATGAATAATTTTTCTTTGCAATTTCATGATATGCATCACCCATTTACTGCTATTAGGTATCCGCACATTATTCATATCTCAATATGGTTCGCAGGTTTTTCACAACCCTTTCCCTTTCCTGTCTGAATGTTTTTTTCATTGAGGTTATAAGTCCGCAATCCTAAAGCTTTTTTACAAATGTATTGCTATTTCCGCAAATATAGTTTCACTCTCTACCCAAATTTTCCCCCCAATAGAGCATTTATTTTAATCATCACTATTTTTATTTATTAAAAAAAATATATTATCTCGTATTTTCCTGTAATTAAATTTAAAATATTTATTCTTTTTTAATAATTGTAAATTTATTACTGCATGTAAACTACGAGGGGTTACAAGACAGAGTTTTGGACGTAACATTGGGGAAATTCTTCATGATGAAAGAAGACACTTTGCTTTTCCACATAGAATCTTTTTCTAATTACGATCTAGGTTCGTTACAGCGCAGCATCTTCAGGTCTGGTCATACTACATCGTCGATACTCGTCGTCGGTCTCGTACATTACCTACATCACATACATTATAGCATTTTATAATCTAAAAATTAACCGTCCCACAACGCGCTGGTTACTGAATACTCTTTTATCTCGCGATCCTTTGAAAATAAGCTTCATTCATTAAGTTAACAAAATTATATGACGATATTTTCTTTCATAAAACATCCAAATGGACATTCAAATTATTTTCGTAATGTTGCGCAATTAGGCAAGTGTTGAATTTTTTTTAAATTTCAGTTTTTAAACTTTCTAATATTTTAATAGTCAAGGGCACCAAAAAACGGCTTTAATTAATATTCACTTACATAATCCAATCAAGACCAGTCCATTAAATCTACGAAATATTCAAGAGTTATTGAAGGAATATACAGAGGAACTATGTGTTAAGTAAATTAGAGCAGCAAGCTCAAACATAGAAAGAGAATATGTTGTATTTTTAGGATAGCTCCGTTCAAGATGTACTTGATAGTGAGACAGAAAGGGTATTAGTGGATCTGAAATCAAATAAGGCGGCGGAGGGGGGGTGAAATTCCCGTGGAACGACTCATCGATTAAAAAACAGAAAACAATTTATTGGCTAATTCTTAATTACTACGAGGAACGAATTCGACTGGAAGATTACGTCAAATAAGTGTTACTTTAGATTCCAAAAAGTGAAAGGTAGCAAGATTTGAGGACTGCAGAACAATGAAGTAGATTCGCAAGAAGCTAAAGTTGTTTTCAGGGTAATTAATAAAATTATTGAGGAGAGCAAATGAATATTTAGAAGATTATTAGGTTTGGATTAGAAAGGAGAAAGACACATATAGAGAGGAACAGAGAACGAAGCAGAATGTATTCGCCTGTTTCTTAGATTTCGAAAAGGCGTTTGATAGTTTAAATAAGGTAGAAAATGAATATATTGCATAAAATAGGATTCAATTGGAGGTTTATGAGACATACTCGTACTCATTTGACCCCATTGGCTCAGAGAGTTCAGACGATAGCAGTGGATGGAGGATAAGGATGGACAAGGTTAAAGAGAGGGGTAGGGAGGAAGGGGCACTATCTGTCGTGTTCTTTAATGTAAAAGTAGCAGGAATTGTTGAAAGGGCATGGGAAGAACTGGGTATGGAATTGAACGCCATGACTAACACAACATACAAATTTTGAACTCGATGGATGGATGAATTAAATAAATTTTTCAAAATTAAAAACAAACTCGAATTGAAGGAGAGAATCTCGATGGTCTCTAAACCTGAAAAACGGCAAAACCTTCCTCTGAGAGGAATTTTAAAGCAATGGTATACATGAACGTTGTGGAAATTCTCGCAACCATTCAAAAAATAAATCGACCTTTAATTTAAAAAAAAGTAAATTCCATAAAAAATCTGAAGTTAATTTTTTTGATAGCACATCTGCCAAAAATATAAATTAAAATTTAATGAGAAACCCCACCCATTGGACTAAAAACTAGATGTAGTGGAAGGGCTTGTGAGTTCTCATGACTCCTGCTGCTCTAAGCTCTATCTTAGATACCATAGTACTTGTAAATGTAGTTCACATAAACATTGTTTTGACGTGTACATGTCGCGCTTACACGCGCACACACACACACATGCACACGCGCATGGGCACACACATGCAAACACGAAAGCACGCACACACACATATGTGTGTGTCTGCGCGTGTATACTCATTCACATGGAAATAGGTAAAAGGAAAAGGGATAGGAACGGAGGTGATGAACAAGAGAGGTGGGAAGGCGGAATTGAGCAGATCACAAGTGCAAAACTATTTCCTTGACCGGGGCATGACCACGGATCTTTCGACTTTCCGGGCGGATGCCTAACCACTTGAGCTATTGAGGAAATATATATCATGTACGCATATATATATATATATGACTGCATGTACATATATACATATATTTATAGAAATATATTTTTATTGACATTGAAATAGAGATAAGGAAATGGGAAAGGAACACACATAGAGGACTAACACAAGAGAGGTGGGGATGGCGGATGTGAGCAGATCACAAACGTAAAAATATTTTCCTCGACCGGGACTTGAACACCGGATCTCTCCAATTGCCCGGCGGATGCTCTAACCACCTGAGCTATCGAGAAAATGTACTTTTACACTGAAATCTGCAATCTTATAAAGCGCCAAAGTGCTCCGAATCATTGCCCAGAAGATGGCGTTAGGGTGCTGTTACACCCACTAAAGGAGAAATAGACAAATACAAAAGGAGAATGGACAGTAGGTTAGCAAGCATACAAAATCATAAAGGATAGGAACGGTGCGTTTCATGGCACGCATAGCCTGAAGAAGAGACGATCCATATTGGCCAAATACACATTCAAACACGAAATACCGCCATACGGCGATATATATATATATATATATATATATATATATATATATATATATATAATGTAAATTCACTAACTAGTAGACAAACAGAGAAACTTAAACATATAAAAGAGGGACTCACTGTTTCTCGAATTTTTGGCGGTGCAACCACCTTTCTCAAGAGGAATTAGGAACAGAACTGAGGCAGAGAGGGCCCGAAAGCAGTGGCAGGAAGGAGAAGGGGGAAAATGGGGGAAAAGAGGGGAAATGAAAGGAAAAGGGGGGAAAAAAGGGAGGGAAGGCATTCGAGGTGAGGGGTTTGGAGGGGTAGTGTATGGCGCGGGAATTTTAAAAAAGGTGGGGATGATATGGAAGTTATTTAGGGCGGAGGGGGATGAAATTATGTGCATAAAGGGGGCAATTAATATCTAATATTAATACCTGGGCGATTCCAGGAATCCAAGAGCCAGATGAAAGCTAGCTCTAATGTTTTGAGTTTCAGTGGAGGGTCTGAGTGTGGGAGGGATGCTAAGACGGATACTTTAAAACATTGGTCAAAGGGACTGTTGTTTTCGGAGGCATGTTTGGGGATTTAAATTCCCGGGCAAGCCTCTTCAGTCACCCTCCACTTCACCAAAACCATGTGATTATTCGGGTACCAGATCTTCCATAACCATAACCAGAAACCTTAGCGGGCTCAGGGAAAGGAACTGGTCCCCTACTCTGATGTGTGAATTTCACCCGCCGTCGGTTGTGTGAAATTCACACTTGCGAATAAATGGAAATTATTTCACAAGCTTCTTTCAGTGTTGTGTTTACTTTTTATGCCTATACTTAGATTTCACTTTTAGCTAATAATTGCATACACACACAAATAAAAATAATTATATATATATATATATATATATATATATATATATATATATATATATATAATTTGGATAAACAATAAATGCATAATTGTCTATACATATATGTGTGTGCATTTGGGTATGTATCCTTTAGTACTTTTCTTTTGGTCTTTATTACACCAAGATGCTTCGGAGGCGTTACGCTCCTGAAATAGTCGTAATGTGGACAAATGAGTAAACTAATCATTATATGTATTATAGTTAAAGACGAGTAGATTTTGAACTTATACATATAGGTGGAAAGCTGTATAGGGAAGGATTAAGTGTAGTATAAAATGTTGAATTTTTTCTTCCCTTTTTTGGAATAATTCGGTTTCCTGAGAGATTTAAAAATCTTGTCGATGACAGATGATGCTGGGAAGGAGTGGCGGGAAAAGAAGGGATGGGTTGGGGTGTAAGAATGGACGCGAGGGATTGGGGGAGGGGTGAGGTGGGGGAGACATGCCCATTGGTCGTGGTGACAACTCATTTAGCCACCGTCCAGACCTACCCTTCAGCCCATCCACCCTTCCCCCCCACCGACCCCTCCTTCCAAACTCTCATCCTCGCTCAAACGGGACGACACCCTGTCATATTTCTGTCCGGGAGTTGAGAAGGAATGAATACCGTTAAAAAAACTTAGCTGAAATCCCGGGCTATGCTGCTGCCACGCTGGACAAGAATGCGTCACTTAATGCGATACCGGAAAAAAACACCGTCAGAGGAGACTGCAAATTGGTTGAGGGGTATAATGGAGATTTTCTGTTTTTTGTCACAAAGGTGTCCCACCATATTCATATTTACCATGAAACAGTCACTATGTCTCTGAATACTTTTAATATTAAATTTGGTATTAAGGAACTGATTAATTCCATTTATTTTATAATTGGAAATTCGTGGGTACGTTGGCCAATGGCAAGAGGCCCATAGTTTTCCAATAGGCTACGGTTTCATCTAGATGTACACAATCCAGGAGAGTACTAAATTAGATTTATTATGGATGGGAGAGCATAGCGCTCGACAGAGCCTTTGTAAATGATGATCCTCATTATGCAAATGCGAGGAATTGGCTTGGAATAAATATCTGGCTCTTTTATTTATGCATCCACGTATTTGCAAATGATTTAAATGTATCTTTTTCCTCCAAATAGAACAAAAATGATAACAACGCAACTTACGCAATTTATATATTTTATAGTATAAATAATGACAGCACTGGTGATAAATGATACCGGGATATTAAATAAAAAAATTATAAGATGAAAAATGAATAGGTACCTGTTTTTATGCTCCATATAATCAGATACCTACACGAGGTGAAAATATTTATTCCTATAAATCCTTTCCCACCTTCAAAGTGTTTAAAATAAAAATTGCATATTCAAAGCAGTATTGTTTAATAAGCTTAATAATAGCTTTGCACTGAAATTAATGAAACTATTTACAAGGAGAAAATAAAATGCTTCATTAAATTATTCATGACCCTTCAATAACTATAGAGAAAATATAGATCCACATTAACAACAAAATAGTAAAAATATACTTAACGAATTAAACTATAATGCACAATCAGGCGATTAACAATTAGTAATTTTCTTAATATTGGATTTCAAATCTGAAAGAACAAAAATAACCTCTCCACATCGTATTTATAGAATGTGCAGGCATTTAAATTCTCTCTTCAATATAGGGATGAATAAATCGTTGTACTTTCAAGAACTTTTCTAGTTAATCAAAATTTTTCTAATTGACTATTTAAATGGTTTAAATAATAAAAATGAACAGAGCTAACGAGACTACTTTCAGGCTTTGCCTTGAAAGTGCGCGTATTTACATAATTATTAACATGCTTTTTCAGCTTTTCACGAGTATTCGAAAGATTAAACTCTCCAAAATCGATACGCCTATTTTGTAAAAGAAAGCATTTAAGACATTATGACTGGCTTTTACCACCAAGGAGTTAAAAAGACTTTTTATGACTCATAAAGGCTTTTCTTCTAATGGACATCCTTAGTATCAGAAAAAGGGTAGTATTTTCGCCAAAAATTACTGACTCGATTGATATAATTTGAATAAATAATATAAAAATTCACATTTATTACTTATGGATGATGAAATAGCATTCTTTATAAATTATAGTTACATACACAATGGCGCTTATACACATTTTAAGGAATTTATTACGTGGAATTAAATCATTGTATAATTATCGTTGTTATTAGCGATTAGGGTACACAAATAGAATCATGGTTACCTTTTTCTTTCAATTAATCCGCAGCTGGGCAAAGCGGCATCTTGAAGGACGTCCAGAGCTAAAGGAGGAATATGATATACATCCCACTATTCTTTGCTAGATCAGTGTCATAAAACTACTTCTTCAATAGCAATAGTTCGAAATGGTGTCCATTGAGTTCGCATTTTTCCGTAAGCACTGATGTGTCACTTGAACCAAAGTTTATTTGTCCATATTGTAAGATTTGACAGCAAATCTCAAACGCAGTAAAAGACGTAGTTTGCTTCTTTAGGGATTTCCATCGTGGTAAATGATATAACTTACAATTGCAGCGCAACACAGGTTTTACCTTAAATAAAAATAAGACACTAGAATAGGTCGAATGCTCCTAGAGCCAGTTAAGCTCGGTCCTGTTCACGGAAATGTGGTAGGTTGTCGTAAACTAACACCTCCATTGAATGTTTTAAAAGATAATACTTTTATCCAGTAAAATAAGGACGGTAGGGGAATATATTTTATTTTAGGAAGTAATTCCCATATCGTCTCCTTCCACTGGAAGTAGCTACTCGCACGACAAATATCAGCCATACATTTTTATAAGGAAGATTCCAAAGGGACCACGACCCTCGAGAAAGGGAATGCACATTTCAAGAATACACGGCGTCCTAACTCCTCATTCCGTCGGGTGGCAAAAGGACCCCAGAGGCTCCTCCATCCAGATTTCCCTCGCGCAGGGAAAATTTCAGAGGGGGGATGAGGAGGTGACACTACGTCTCAAACCCCCACGAGGGCAGGGAGGCCGTGGGTGACTAGCCATTAGGATAATTGGCGATTGTTAGCGCCCCCTTCGGACACAGAATGGCTTTAATGGCTAAGTGCAGTGCCCCTCTACGGCCAAGGTGTTCCACGTTTCCAATTCATCTCCAACCTCTCTCGTAGAAAGTTTGTATTAAAAGTATTGAAAACAATTTTTTCATGACGTAACTATGTCTCAGGATCGCTGGTGAAATGTCTGACCTTCAACCCTCACCAAGTGTCAATCGCCTGTGAACGTTTGTTTAGACTAAATCGTATTTTTAGTGGACCCCTGTCGAGTGACTCGGTGCAATCAGAAAATGCAGCGAAATATTGAAAGCTGTACGCCATCAAATTTTCTGATGGACTGAGGTAATCGGGTAAGAAATCTTTGAGCATGATTTGCCATGCGTTCAAGAATGAAAGCACGCCATAAACTGCAATTTTTAAGAGGAAGAAACTCTTCAACGATAGTCGAGGGAGTGTGGAGGATGTGTCCTACGGTGGAAGGCTGTCGACGACAAGAACCGACGACAACGTGTGCGTAAAGTGCTGAATTCAAATCGTCGGTTAAGTGTCCTCATGATCGCATTGGCATTGCTAAGGCCCGGATGGTCTCGACGGATGATCGAAGCAGAGTCGAGTGTCTGCATACGAAGACCTTCTGTAATGGAATCGCGACGATTCCCCAACTCCCATACAATCTTGGCTTCACACCAGCAGAATGATTCCTATTCTCAATAGTGAAATCATCCCTCAAAGGACACCCCCATAGGATCCTAAGTGCCGTCAAAGAAGCTTACACGTGTACCCTTAACAACCTATCCGGAATTCACCTACCAGGAGCCTTCGAGTTGTGGAAAAGCCGCTGGCAAAAGTGTGTCGATGCTCAAGGGATGTACTGAATTAAGAATTGTGAGGAGTTGTAGCCACATATGAAATACGAAAATCTATCGAAAATCTCGTAAATCTATTTTCCCCAGAAACTTTTCCCAATACTTTTTATACAATACTTGTACTTCGCTTCGCCCTCCCTCACGCGATAAAAGGGTCGGTGGCAGCAATATCCTTGCTCGACATCCTCGGCCGACCATCTATGGTGGCGTCTGGTCTGAGCCTAGGCACGCGCGCCTTTACTATCGGAAGGATTCTAGGTGGAGGTGCTAGTAAGGGATGGGAGGGTTTAGAAACTGAGGCGGTGGAGTAAATGTGTCTCCGAGATGTTGTGGCGATTTGAGGATATTTGGTGGAATGCAAGAGGGGGCCATTGGAGCAAAATCATCAAAATTGAAACTGACGGCAACGAGACGATCACGCCCCGAGGACCACTAGTCATTTGGAGAATGTGGGGGGGGAGGGGAAGGTTCCCTCACCGCCTGGGCCAAAGAGGAGGAGAGATTCATCCCCGCCGAGGCACAGAGCTACCGATGGCGGACTACAGTAATCAAAATTCGCCCATAAAGGAAGTAATTTTCTTCCTCTAAAAATCTGTGGCCCTGGGAGGGGAATCAAGCACCAAGAGCGGGAAAGTCTCCTTAAAACTCTCTCTGTTTTGTCTCAAATATACTCTGATATTCTTATTAAACACCAAATACATATTTATAAAATTCTACTTCATCCTTCAGATCGATGTTACTCAGGGTTCCTTCATGGTGCCCAAATGATCGTTATAAAAAACCAATGGGACAACCTTGAAAAGACGTAAATGTTCTTGTATTTACTGAAAGAAGATATAAGAGTGACCATTGATTGTGTTTGCTTCGGTTTCGGTTCGGGATTATTGATCTCTCATTCCTCACAACATGTGCTGCAATTTTCAAACTAAAGAAAATATTCTCTCATTTTGATTTATCGAAAGTATTTCTTCATCAACTTTAGGCCGGAATGACGTGTTTAAATATTTTTAAAACTAATTTTGCCATTTAGACGCCCAAGGGTAAGATTTTTAAGTAATTACTGAGGGGATATGGATATCTGTTGAACAAATCAACTAAAGCATTTCAGAAGTAAATTTTAAGAAACGGTTCGAGACTCTCGAATCTCACAAAAGCTGTTTCTAAATGTGCGAAGGGTCTACTCTGCTCAACTGTCGACATGCATCATAATATATCTTTGTAAATAATAGCTAGGTAAAGAATGCGAGAGTTTAATTGTCGCTCCTCATTGAAATCCTATTTTTAAGTGAAACATCTCCTGCAATTTTATTGGGAAAAATATTTCTAAAGCTGTTTTTGATAATGCTTTCATTTCTCTCGTAAAAATACTCCGTTAAGGACTTAGTGTTGTCATTATTTGGGAAGATAGTTTCCGCATGCACTGATTTAAACTTTATGTATTTTAATTGACATTATCAAGTGTATTGAATGTGTACATTATTCAAGAAAATATAAACAAAAAAAATTGCATTGAATACAATAAGGTTTTAGAGAAAGTCTGATTACCAAACTCATATTGGCTCAGACAATGTTTTGGCATTTCGTCTACTGACACACGTTAACAGAAAAAAAGTGAGACTCACTGAATACTTACGTACATCGTATTTATTTACTTCGCCAGGACTCCAAATTTATGAAACCGCGCACCACGCATGTTGTACACATTAGGAAAAAGAGATCCACCTAATCCTAAGAGAAATATTTCATTTCTCGGACCGCTGTGAGATACAGAATGGTCACGCATGATGTAATTACGGCATTAATTTCCTGGAGGAATGCGGTGTACTTTCTTCATATGAGAGAGAGGTTGGATAGGAGTCTCGTAATAGGTTTTCCCCACTTTTCCGCCGGATGCAGAAGGGTCGGGAGACTTTTTTGAGGAGGGAAAATGTGGGTGAGGGGACGGGAAGAGGAGGGGCGGTGGACGGGGAGGCGGCAGTGGAGGGCAGAGATGAGGAGGAGTCGGGATTAAAAGATGACAGTTATTCGGAGCGCAGTTGGCAATTAAGTGTCGACTCGGGCGTCCTTGGCTGTCTGTAGGAACCCTCCCCTCTCTCCGCCCCACCCCCCCTCCAGTACCGCGGAGGGAGTCAAGTGTGCCGGTGGTGGGGGTGGGCTTGAGCAGGGGCCAAGAGTGGAGTGGGAGGGAGGGAATGGATATTTCGGGGGAGGGTCGTGAAAAAAATAAGAGCCTCCCTTTGGCCACAGACTAATCCACCCCGCAGCCAAAGTCTGAGAATTGGTCCAGATCTGCAGTTTTCTCTCATTTTTCATGAAATTAATGCGCCCGGAGGAAGGATTGCGGAGGGTGGGGTGAAAAAATTAAGCGAGTGCAAATAATTTTTTTTAAGTCCCGGGGGATGAAGGGGGATAGATTCCATGGAGGTGGGGGGGGCGGTGGATGCTCACTGTGGTTGTAAGCAGTTTGATGCCCCTGCTCGGGAGGGGACGGGGGTTTGGGCGTATTATTCAAAAAAAGGCCTTAGATGGCGCGTTCCCACGCGTGGGTTAAAACTCGAGAGAATAAATGATCTTTTAGTGACGCTGCACGAATTTTCACTCTCGTCATCCACGGCATCTCCTCCGGTAGCGAAAGAGGCACTTGCGATACTCGTCGATCATTACAAAAAGCTCTTTTTAAATAAAACATTCATTTTTGGCCCCCTTATCACATTTTTGCATTCATTCCGTGTAAATTTTAACATTTAGTTCATAATATAGTGGTGTTTTTCTACAATATACTTTCCTCTAAGTGATCGTCTACGATATTCAGCAACTTTAGTTTCCCTGGTTAGTATAAGCCGTTTTTTTTACAAAGATATCATTCATCAAATATAAAACTTAGGAGAACAAGCGGAGACGTAATTGCAATTCAATCCTTTGGGAATTAGTGCCCATCTGTATATTGAATGCCACCCATTGGAAATAGAACATAGATTAAACAACACACCACGGCCGCGTGTTAGTGAAATTTTTACTACACCAATCGTCGATAAACACGTTGTAATTGAAAATATTTGAGCAAGATTGATTATATTTTTATGATCAAGTACTTTTAACAATCGTGTGGATTCTATTCTGGTGTTAAAATTTCAAACTAGTCTTTAGTATTTCTGCTGAAAGCCAAATATATATTAATACCATCAAGGAAAGATAATATACTAATTGAACGTACAAAGTGAGAAGTTTCAAGCGTGATGGATTGGAATTGATAAAACATGATTGAAAACATGATAAAAAACTAAAGAAAAAACTTATTCAGTGAAAAATTGCTACTACCTGTTCTTTACTACTTTATTAACTATACGTAGGTACGTATATGTATCAGAAGTACATATTCCTAATAAAAATACGTCGCGAGACCATTTATTCATTACTCCACCTTATGGTGAGACTGTAATAATGGGAAGGCCCTGTGTGAACGGTGTGACCAATAAATTCAGTTCTGGAACCATATTACAATAAAATTTTTCTCACAGAGAAAAAATGTGATAATGAGAACGAGTTGAAACTTGGCCGAGGACATTCCACCATTTTAGAATGTCTGCATAATTCCCTTCCCCTCCTACGTATTCCAAATCTGCAGAATTGTCTTCTTATGATGCAAAAGGGATTGGAATAAATATCTGCGCTTTGGAGGGAGGGAGAGAGTAGGAGGGGGTGGCATAGAGGGAAGGGGAGGGGAGCCGAAAACAATCTTAAAAGGCGCAAATATTATCCATGGCTTGGCAACAATAAATCATTCTGGGGATGTGGAGAGGGGGGTGGGCGTTACTAGGAGAGGGAGGGTGGGGGAAGAGGGCAGTAAACGCTCTCGAGATGCGCATTCCGTTTCCACTCTCCTCCTCCTTTTTTTAATTAAATGTAGATTTTAATATTGCCACTGCTCTTCGATATATAAAGAGGATTTGCGTGAAGTGAGCCCTACATTACCACATCCGAGAGGAGGGTTACCGAGTAGGGTGGGTGGTCCCGCGGGAGGAGGGAACTGGAGGGTCACCGTTACCTTGAGGTACGGGGGAAGAGGATAGGAGTCGACGGGAGAGGGGGGGTCTCCTTGAATAATTAACGGATACGTCCCTCGCTCAAATAGGTGCCCTCTCTCAAGTGCCTCCCCGACGCCTAGGTTGTAACGCCATCCTCCGCCCGGGAGGAATCCTCCCCAGGGCCGATTGCTTCATTTGGGGCATTCCCGCGAGTCTTAAGCATCTCCATTTACTCTCTCTCTCTCTTTCGCTTAAGTCCCCACGTGTATGTCCACATCAACGTCCATGGCCCTCTACCAAATTATCAATCTGTCTTTCATCGCCGCTTCTTTTACCTACCATCTCTTCCAAAACCTTCACCACGGCCGATATTTAAGGCTTGTAATCTAGAAGATGCCAACGCAAACTTCCCGTTGGTCCTGAATTTTACAGAAGCAAGCATAGGAATTTGCCTTCTTCTTCTCTCATCAATAGCTGCCAAAAATATATTTTTCTCCTTCCCATCGATGATGAAGACATAAAAAATTATGAAAAGACTATGTAAATGTACAACGAACGTGAACCAATGAAAACAAGAAAGCCGGGACCGTAAACGTTTACGGTCTCGGCTTTCTTGTTTTCATGAAAAGATTAATTCAAAAAGATTTTAAAACATCAGAGGTAAAGATGCTGTACTTTCATTGTATCAAAACATAATTGCGAACTAATTACCCAAATGAAAAAGTATTTAGAATTGCCAGTTAATGACTTTAATTTTTCCATGTTCTAATGGAGATTTTAGAGATGTCCATAACATTGTACAATATGAGTGCTGGTAATTTCTTAAGATAAGAAACAAGTTTAAAGAGCCAGTGTAAACATTATTCATCAGTTAGTTATTGGCCTTTTTAAATTAATCAAAATCCTATGTTTTTTTCAGCGTCAGCTGATTCATCATATGGCTTATTTGTGTAATTGCCTAACCTCGTGATTTAACTCTAATGGCTGGGGCAACAAACCTCTTATAACTCATTAGGGGTAACCATTACTGGAAAATTAACTTGCTACATCAGTTATAAAGGCACTCTAGACTGCTACAAAATCTTTTAGGATCATAAACTGTTTCTGATAAAAATAAAGGAACCACTCAATCAATGTTGTCATAGGAAATTTGAAACCAGGAAACACAACCCGAGCCCTTTAAAGCCAAGGAAATACATGTAGATAAGTTAGGGAGAGAAAGAGAAGATTTTAGCTTTGCAGAATTAGCAAATTTTCCCTTCTTTTCCCTACAAAGGACATACGTAAGAGGAAGTGTTGAGGAAGTTCTCCCTTTGCAATATGTAAATGCCCAGAGACGTACCTCCCAATAAATTCTGGTGTTAACTAAACCTTGCATGTTCAAAATGTACTTCTCCTAATACCTTCTCTTCGAAACAACATTAGGCATTTATGTGATTGCTTTAATGTACAAATGTTTTATTTTTAATATAAAATGCATTAAGTTTAGTCATTGCTGTACGCAGTGGGTATCACCAATAATCTTAAACTGGCACCACTATGGAGACAATTCACAAGGACACCCCAGGTCCAATTCCTTTTTTTAATTTAATAATGCGTAAACCCAAATGGTCATTAAATGGAAATGGATTCATAATTCACTGCGTCCATTTTTTTATAGAATTTTTCTTTCGTCGAAAAATTCAATTCGTATACACTCTCCGAACTATCCACTCCCTTACCTGCTCACACTTTGGGAGTTCTCAACACAATACGTGATGTCGCATCGAATGCCATTCACTCCCTTCAAAGCGGAAAAACCCACTCGCACAACCCATCCCATCCCCAACACACGCGTGAGAATTCACTTTTCCGCACCGCCATTTCTCAAATTCACTCCGCGCCCTTGAAGAAAAGGGAAGAGTGTCGAGGGACCAGACAAAGAGAGACGAGTCGACGAGCAGAAGACTTGAGTTCGGAGCCAATGGCGGCGAGATGGGTTTGGAGGATTCGCAAATGTAGGAGAGGAAGATCACGTAGACTAAATTAATTTTTCAATGGAGCGAAACTTTTGACGTCCGTTCATGTGAAAATAATAACGATAAAATTGACTAAATTGTAGTCAAAGCTAAGCAACGTTTCATTGTCATAGAATTTCAAGCCAGTATTTCAATTCTTCCAAGTCCTTTGCATCTTAGGTCGTATTTTGACAATTTTTCGCATCATTTGATCAATGCTTTAGAGCTCTGTTCACTACAGATCTCATATAAAAGTTTAAAAATGGTGAAACCCAAGACTTTGTGCCTCAAGTAGTGATCAAGAATAGAAAGTGAGAACACTATTGGTTTTACATTATGGAAACAGACGATTATTTCAAACTCTTTGGTCTACCCTACATTTTAATTCGATCATTTTAGGCTCCACTTTGTGATCATTTATGGTCAATGAAAAAATAAGCTTAATTTTTTTAAGGAAAGAAACTTTATTACGCCACTACTGGCGACACCATCGGGTATAAAATCTCATATATTGCCGGGAAATACATATTGTCCTATTAGGAGAAGTGGACTATGGAAGGGAAAGGAGGGACCGTACACTTGCTTTTTGTATTGCTAATAAATAATTGGAAGAGAAAGGTTTTTCTTTTACTTCAAAAGCGAATATGTACGTGCACAAAATTAATATACTTATAATTTTATGTTAACTAAAATTTTTCTCATTTTCCTTCAATCTATGCAAACGAGGTTATAATTACATTTTTATTACACACAGCAAAATCCATTATGAATCATAATAAGAGATATCGTAAAGTTTTAATGAGCGACCAAAAAATAAAAAAGCCTCCACAACTTTGAAATTAGTTTGAAAAAAATAAAAATTTAACGGATAATAAGCCTTTTCTCTAATTAGTTCATTCAGCTGATATTCACGGCATATGATGCCATTAAAATTAAAAAAACTAATGAGTCGTCACAGCGACTAAATTATTCGCATTTTATTTACATTTCAGTCATCGAAAAATATTATCCTGGGCGTAATATACGGGGTCAGGGTTCTCATTAGTAGATACCTGCTTTGCAAAGACGGCTGTTTTCGTGAATTATTCAAGCACAAGTGGATTACAGGGACTGCCTCGTTACAGGAGCAGCAGGACCCAAGCCTGAAAGCAGGCCATACTCGAGCCCTCTTTGGCGGAGAGGGGACGGTGCACCAGGAGTGGATCGTCAATGCATCGCATTTGCGGAGCGTGATATCCTAGGGTTAGGAATTCTGTCACTCACTTTGAAGAAGACAGTGGGAAAAAAAGGGGCATGAGTAAATAACTGAGGGTTACAGGGACGTTAGGAAATAATCGCAGGAGAGCCGAGAAAGACGAAGAAGACATTAACGATCAGGAGAACTCTCTTGCACTCTCCTTATATTCTACTTCATGTATTGTAATATTTGAAACAGAAAAGATAAAAGAGTTGGAAGGTATTTATGCTTCCATTCTCAATGTAATCAAAAATATGATTAGTTATGTATTTGTATAAGATACACATTCTCTCAGTTTGACACAAAACAAAAATGATGCAAAATATTGGCTTTGAATATGTAAGGTGTCCAACGTATTGCCAATATTGATGATTTAAGAATCACTCAATACCGATATTTCGGTCAATCAGGTGAACACCAAACTGAATTGGGGAATTTTTACAAATAAGAAGACAATAGTAGCCCGTACTAATAGAAGTACTGCCCGTGGCCACGTGACTTTGGTTACTCTTAAATATTAATTATTGGCTGTAGGATTTACACATCGCTCATTGATATGACGTTCATAATTGGAAATTGATCAGTATTTTATTTGTATTGTAGGACGACCGTCTTCTCGCCTGAGATTACGAGGAATATTATCCAATGATGAAGTCGAGTAATTTTTTAAGGTAATCGTCAGGTCCTACCGTAGTAAGCATAAGTCTCCGAGGTTGGAACTTTATTTTTTTCTACCCTTAGGGTTTCTTCTCAAATGGTGACCTCACACCCACAACCATTCTCACCGTTTATTTCTCTCTCTCTCTCTGTCTCCACCCTTTGATCCAAGACCAA
Source organism: Hetaerina titia (assembly GCA_037158775.1). Taxonomy (NCBI): domain Eukaryota; kingdom Metazoa; phylum Arthropoda; class Insecta; order Odonata; family Calopterygidae; genus Hetaerina; species Hetaerina titia. The sequence goes on along the minus strand of CM073775.1, from coordinate 96,924,019 downwards.
AATAAAACTCCATCCCTCGCAATTCCCTACGGCTCTCTTGTCCAAACACATTCGCACGCATGCACACCTCACAGTACGCATGCATCGTTTTGCAACCCTTCACCTTTTCTCAGTTTCCGTTGGTCTCTGCGTCTCACCATCTCGTCGCTCTTTTCTAGTTTCCAACTACGCATTATCGCTAAGGGAGTATTGAAATGAAAGAAATAACTTTGTGATTCCAGACATACTTTATTTTAAATACGACCTAGGCTTGGACGTCATCTCCAGGTGATGATGATGACGTTCACCAACGAAGCATATATCGTATTTTAAATGAAATTTGTGTGGAATTACAAAGTCACTTCTTTCATTTCATTATATCGTGTAATTTCCATAAAGTTGTGCCTGAAACAACAAATTTCACTGAGGGAGTATTTTGAGGGGGACTAAGGCCTCTTTGTTCAAAGTAGGATATTTTTCTCAAAATATTGCAAAGCCGAATAGTTACCGGACAGAAATCTTATCAGCGGAAACAACGATGGAACAAATATCTTTATGCCAGCGTACTTTAAAAAGAGACGATGTTTTTGACAACCCAAAGAAATTTGGGTTGAGAGAATGTCGAAAATATATGTTTAGGAAAGGGTTCGTGGTTACGCCAGAGAAATTGGCAATTCACGAGATATATTTTTAAAAAGGTAATGCTAGATTAAAACTTTAGTTAAAAAAACTCAGGCGTAAGTTGTCGAAAGCTTTTAAATATACGAGATCATATACTGATGAATTTATTCCGAAAGGTATGATAAACTCGTACTTCGTGGTTATAAAACGCTAATGGAAAAAAACGGCAAACTATTTGCATCAGTGTGAAATTTTACATGATCAGTAAAAACGGCATGATTTCTGCATTAAGAAATGATGGAGTGAGGTGTAAAAGTGATTTATTCTGCAACCATTATGAATGCAAAGAACATTTCCTAGACGTGTTTCGATGACTTGAGTTTCTTATTATGAAGTGTTCGATAGGATGCCTATGAATGAAATTCCGCCCTTTGCGTTTGCAATGGTATCGATCTGATCTGCTTCCTAGTTCCAATTGTGTGAGATAAAAGGAGATGACATTATGAAACTCAACCTCACTCTTTCCCTTCTAATTTTATGAATGGCAAGGTTGTAAATAAAAATCCCTCTCAATGAAAACTCTCGGGCAAGTAATGCTGCGACGTGAATGGAGGAAGGCGAGCCGCGCGAAATATTCGCAGGAGAATCGAACGAAAATCCCTGACGATATTTCGATATCGGAGATTTATTCCCTCCACACATACTTAAGAGGATAGAGCACTCCTCTTTGCCCAGCAGCGCCATATTCACCAAGAGGATGCGGTCACCCCCACCCCGATGCCATCACAGATTGCATGTCGATAAAATCCAATGTCAAATCGATGAAGTAAGAAGAACCACAAGGAATCCACTCTGCTCGGATGCCATTCCTACGCGTGACCAGGGGGGGAGTAAAACCCATTGAAGTGGCAGCTTAACGTGCAACAGTTCCCGGGAAGTCGGGCGCAGCACACCCGGGTTTGCCGAGGGCAGCGGGAGTACGTATTTTTGTGTTTCGCGAACTCCAATGCTATTCCTCGGCGCCAAGCCCTTGAAGGTCCCCAACGCTCCCTCAACCCCTTCCCTCAGCCCTCCCCCGGGGGGCACGGAATACATCGCCTCCCCTCTTCCCCACCCTCCCTCGACTCCACTCTCCCATCCACCACCCCCGGGGGCGGCGAGGGGGCCGAAGAGGCGAGAGGCAACAGGTGCGGAGAGGGAGGAGGCGGGAGACAACGAATGGGGGAAGAGCTTGAGTGAGTGGTAGAATAACGGCGTCGACGAAGCTTAAAGAGATATTGACGGCATTTTCTCACGACCCCTTCCGCGCCCCCGCATCCTCCTCCCAATACCCCTTCGTATTCTCCTCGCCCATCGTCAAGTTTTATTCCGGCTGGAAAATCTATTCTTCATCCGCCTCCCCGCCCGGGGAATGTATAAGGCCCCGTCCTAAGTGTTTTGACGAGTTCATCATTTTGATGGCACGAGATCTCTCCTTTCGCCGCCGCGGGGAAGAATATCATATATTAGGGGGTTGATGAGGGTGTGGGTCGGTCGGGTGGGCATGCTGATCGAGGGAGGGATGAAAAGGATTTCCCTCCACTTCGCCTGCCCTCCAATTTTTTTCACCCTCCCTCTCCAAGAGAGAGAGAGGAACGCAACACGCCTTCGGAAAGGGTTCCCACCTACTCCCACCCCTCCCCCACCCCCTCCCGCACCCACCGTCGTGATCAATACGAGGCCGCCTTCTACGGAAAAAGAGGGAATTTCTAGAAGGATGGTGGACGACAAGGGGGGAGCAGGGGGCACTTAATCTCCTTTTGGGCGCACCGAGACGTGTTTGCGCGCGCTCGCAGCGCCTCTCGCGGCGGCAGTCCTCATGTGACGGCGCGGGGAGGCTTGCCTGGAGTCAAGGCCGGGGGTGCACGGGGAGGTGGGGCACGGGATCACGTGCGGATGGGCCTCAATTTGTTTCCCCGCGTGGAAATTGAAATAGTGGTCCACTTTCTTCCTCCTCCCTCCCCCGCTTCAATTTTTTGATGCCAATATGGTGCGGACGCCGAACCCATGTGAGATTATAATTTTCATGAACAGCATTTCTGAAGCTCGGTTTGCCAATTTATCTTTCCCCTCCGCCATAAATAAGCAGGAATACATCTCGTTATGCGATGACAGGGACTTCCGAGCGAGCACTACCGATGAATAGTGACGTGACAAACACGCGGTGCTCCCGTTCCAACAAACATCTTTTGAACCGTTCAATCCTACCTTTCTCGTGGTTGAGAAAATTCAACCAACTCTTCAAGGTGAACGTAAGTTATATTTTACCTTGAAAGCTGCTTTTTCTCATCTGCTTCATGATAAATAATATGTCCTAATTTTTCTACATAGATCCCTTTACCTAATGAACTTCCAGAGGGATGTAATGTGGAAACAGTTCAATGCACCATTGCAGAAATTCTTTCCGCGAATGTTTCACTCAATCGTAGAAATTCATGATAATTGGAACTTTTTAATACGTCAAAAATTTTGATTAGATCCGTTAAGTCTTTTCAAGAGTTATGAATGCATGGTGATTTTATTAAAAAAATTCTGTTTATGAATGTTTTAAATATATGTTAACGTTTCCGTAACTGTAAGAGAACGTCTAAGAATATTTACGTAGAGGTCTTTCAAAATGCCGGCCAACTCAAACCTTCATCAACCCGCAGGTGAGTTTTACACTTGCGGGAAGATAATCGTGTAAAAACAAATATAAGGTGTGGTGCGCATGCGCCATTCCTTAATATTTTGGGGATCGTTATTACGAATTATTGATCTATCCCTTAATTCGTTCCAGTCCCTTACACATGTGATTCGCTCACTCGTGGTAAATAATATCTAACTCCGAGATTAATTACTGAAAAAAATACCAATGAACTCGAAGGTTGACTTGATAGGTGAGGGCAGTGCTCATTCAGCACTAAGCACAACTGAGTGTGAAATGTGAGCATCACGGCAAGGAGAGCAGTTTCTTTCCCGGTGCCACCGGAGGTGTCTCAGGAAGATTTTGAACTGTTAGGGCTGGTTTTGTTTTGGTGAACCGACTTCTAAGTTCATTTAGCATATCTTATAATCAAACCTTATTTTAGAAAGATATGAACTGGAGCATTTCTGATTTAAAAACATGCAAAACTTGGGTGAATCCGAGGGCGTCCAGAGGCGTCACACGAAATAGAACCCTGCCTCTATGATCAGTAGCTTATTGCTGTACCAAATGGACCACAACGCTTGGTAAATTCACCAGCTGCATGCAAACCACCTAAAAATGGATGTGTTTTTTTCAGAGGCATGACTCCTCAATCCGTCGGAACTGGAGAAATATTTGGGTGTAACCAGCAAGGAAAAAATATTAAATCCTCCATGAGTCGACATAACGGCATAGGCGTTGTTGTGACGTGGAATACACTCAACAGTTACGAATACCATTTTGTTTTATTTCGGAATAGTTGCGGCTTCTAATAAAATTCATAAATGCTAGTCAGGTTGGGAAAAGAAAAAATCCGGTAAGAATGATCTTTAGTGTCCGTTTCAGAAAAATATCAGCGAGCTATTCTGTTGAAATAACCAAGAAAGTCATCAGTCGCTGAGGATACAGCCTCATGAAACACTGCCCTCATGAATACAGCCTGACTCGAGAAGGTTTTGCATTAATACTTTTTCTCCAGAGAGAACCGCTAGAAATAAATGAAAGTGCAGATTGCCTAAATGTTGAATATGACTGCTTAATGAACTTGGAACAATTTCTTGAGAATTAATCGTTCGTACTGATCCCATAAATCCCCTTCTCTAATCCTTGATATACTCCTTCCCCTCAGATGATCGCTTACGTATAATCAATTCAAACAAGTGATTTCCAAGCTATGCCTTGAGGATCCACTTGGACATTAACTGAGCCAGTACGCAAACGTTTAACGATTAAGTTAAAGTATTTAGATACATGGAAGGGTTCAGGAACCACTTACCATCAGTATTAGTTTTTTTGGTGAATTCTCTCTCATTGGTTAGAGCTGAAAAATACGTCAGAAGTACATTATTGTACTTAAATACTGCCTATAGAGAAACAGTCATTTCAAAAAATATTATCAAACGAATTTTTATTAAATTATATGTATAATAATGATAAAAATAGATGTTATATTTTTAGCGGGAAAGGTGCATTAACACATAAATAAATTTAAATTAATCCTGTTTGTCAAACGTCACTGCTTTGTAGGTTCTATGCGCTGAAGACTTCAAGACTTGAGATCAAATTAAGACGAAAATGTTTTTATTTTGCTGATTTTATTAGTTAACATCTATACTATGGCAGCTTGTGTAAAAACTTATAGAAATGATTTAATTTTTTGTTATAAAGTGTAGATGGAAAATGAGTTCAGGGCAGGGGGAGGGTGAAAGAAGAAGTAAAACGGTACGACCTGTCTCGTCGCATTCTCTTCTATCTGATCAACCCCAAGAATTTCGTGCTGAAATTGCAGATTACTTGCTCCAATCCGCAAACGATGACCGAGGTTTCCTGAAAAAGGTCCCTACTGGAAATGAGTCATGGGTCTATGACTATGACCCTGAAACCAAAACCTAGTCCAAGCGTTCATTGTCGGCCCATACGGGCACACATACACCGTCCCGGTGAGCGAAAACCCACCCTAACCGGTCATTTAACAAACAAGATAAAGCCATGACATTCCAAAAAAACATCTCATTCGTGTGCGTGTTGTTTGTGAGAGACGAGAAACTTATGATTTAAAGTAAGCTATGCTATAACAGAGGTTTACAATAGTGGTTGAAGCCGACAGGTAACGGCTCATTTAGAAAATAGGTTAAACTTGGCGGAGAAAAGCTATTACATGGCATACAATTTGAAAGAATATGTGTGAATTTGGAATATTGTCCGTACAGGTGGACTAAGGTGGAATACAAACTAGCACTAAGAGGAGAATGAATAAAACAGACACAGGAAGACATAGGAAAGACTCATAGGCGAGTTACGTCCCTTCCCCAACAGTCAGTGGGCGAGATAAAAGAAATGCGATGAGGCAGCTGATGACCATTCCGAAAAATGACTTTGCCGATTGTTTGTAAAAGTGGAAGAGACCCTGGGATAAGTGCTTGAGGTACGAAGGAGAGTACTATGAACGGAACTGAGGTCTTATTTTTCCAAACAGGCTATTTTCTCAAAGTATTGCTTGGATAGATAGTTTCCGGAAATACCTATTATACATTACTAAGGATCTAGAATATAATATGGATAATATCAGAAGAGAAGGACCCGTCGTTCCGAGCAGTCAAATGTCAGCTAGAATACAAATATTACAAAGAGAAATACTCAACATGGCCAGGTATTCAAAGTTTTCTCTCTTCCTTAAAAGAGCTCGGAAGGGAAAAAGAAATCATGTTCACTTTTCATTTTCTGCAAAGAACAGATTTGTTTTATCTTCTGTTAAACTACGCTCAGCACACACCCGATTGCTTACGATCACCTCCTACGCAAAGTTCTTACTCATCGTCATTATTGGTATATTTGACTCGAATTCCTCCCTTGGATGTAATATTTTCAGTTTTTCGCTCCCCTGAATTTTTTTAAAAAGGATTTTTTACGCCTACTCTTTTTAATTGTAGCCTAAGTGCTTTAGTCGAGGAACAAAAGTTAATATTTCTTTGGTGAATTTAATCCACCATCATTTAAGCCAAATATTTTTTCCCCATTCCAAGCTTTTATCTTGAAAATCCGGGCAGATATTTCATTTATTCCATTTTTCACTGGTTTTTGTGTGTAGCGAACAAATATTATGTTTTTATTTCAATTCAGCGTCCAATCCTTAATTAATGTCTTCAAAGTGATGGAATTTGATAATACAAGTGAAGTTGATAGCTTGTGAACATGAAAAATCGTCTCCTTAAATGTTTTGCTAATTGAATTTTCAATTCTTAATGAAGGTCAAGATATATATGTGTGCGTGTGTGTTTGTGTGTGTCTTTGTGTTTCTTCGAAAATTGTAACTCTTTAGCGACAAGAAAAAAATATAAAAATTATGATTAAAACATGTCAAAACAGAAACACACACATGTATATTCATATTTATATGTTTATTATTAAATTCTAAAATTATAACTACAGGCATTACATTTAAAATAAAAATTTTTGCGTACATGATAGTCAATTACCAAGTGATTGAAAATAGTTTCATCTCAGAATACCTCAAAAAAGGTAAAGCACTGATGTTGCTCGAATATCTAGAAATTATATATTTTAACAAGATTATCATAACGTTTGTGAGCAAATTAGAAAATTTCAATTGTAACATGAGAATAAAAAGCTGTGGACTGTTTGTTCCCGGCCACGTTTTCTTCATAATCTTGTTTCATGTTCTCCACGTAAACACCAGGAAAGGTACGATATTTATTTTCTCGGAGACATACACATACGTTACACCTATGCCGTTAGCTTTCCTTTCACAACTGGAGGTGCTAACTTAATACGGTGGTTACGAAGATTTTGTGAAGGATTCTTACTATCACCCCCAGCGAGAGTAACAACGTAATTACTTCAATCGACACCTCATGAAAGACTTGTATGAGCAGACAAAGGCGGAAGTCCGGGGTGCAAAACTCGTGCACTCCTTCCCTTTTCTCATACTATTTCATATTTTTAATGTAGAACAAGTCCGGCGGGATGGAGCGTTGATAAGAGCCATTTTTTTGCGGAGCACATCCAACTTGTTTTACGAATCAATGTCACAAAAGATAACGGTTGCTGGCGAAAATTCTGGATTAAAGAATCGCGTATACGTACCGGGGAGTAGCGAAAATATTCCCGCGGGGCCGTCGTGGGAAGGCGGGTGGGGGCGGGTAGGGCCCTTAACCGCGACATGCAGCGTAACCCTGGAATGCTCTTCGGAGGCGTGCAAAAAAACACACCCACCGCCGCCGCCCCACATGGACCCGCGAGGGCCCCGCCCCACCCTATCCCATTCATTATCTCGGAGCCTTATTTTCCCATTGTCACTGCGATCCCATTGTTCGCCGATATTCTTCATTTTTTTCCTCCTCTTTTCTTCTCTTGGTGCCTTGTGTGTGTGTGCGCGCATGTATATATTCGTTCTGCCCTATTTTTTCACCCCCCGCACCACCCATAATGCCTCCTGCACCCTCATTTTTTAAACACCACCCCCACCCTCGTCTTGCACACAGCGCTCATTTGGGTCGTCACTGTTGCCTCTTGGATATTTTTTCTCCCACCCCAGTGTCAGGCCCCCTGCCTCTCCTCCCCCCACCCCCGCTAACCTCCTCCCTCCCGTCCTACGGCGAGCGTCAAGTTTCGGCGGAGGATTGGCGCTGGTGGTGGGTTGGGGTAGGGCCAGTGGAGGGGGGTGTGCAAGGGGGAGAGGATTCGAGGGGGGTTGGAGCAGGGAGAGTCCCGGAAGCGCCCCGGAATGGCGGGGAAGTGAACCGAAAGGGAAAAAAGAAAAATTGCGGTAAACAAGTGAGCCCTATTCGGCGCAAAGGTTGGAGTGGAATGGCGCGTGAGGGACTCCGCGCACGAGAATTCGCAAATGGATGCGCGACGAGTAACGGCGGACGTAAGCCCAACGATTATTTTTTTGTTCTATGTTAAAAAGGGAATTTTCAGGAAAAAAATGGCTGGAAAGATTGATACTTATAGGTATTTGAAAATAATGGTTTATAATCGTTTATGTAACACATGGCGTACAATATCAAAAATCATCTTTCAAAGATGTATCAAATATTTTACCCTCAATCCTGTTGTGTATTTCCATTTAAATATCTACTCTAACATCTTATTATCGAGAACAAAATCGGATGTCCAGAAACATATCCATTAACATACAGCCAAGTAATAACTAAAAAGCTTCTTAATTTATTTAAATAGTATATTTTGAGCTTTCGCTACACTATATATATCGTGCCAAGTGAAGGTATTCTCATTCCCCCTTTTCGAAGTCCGTATTCCATAAAAAAGCTTAACTAGACATATTTCTAATCATCTTACCTTCCAATGTTGTGTGACCAAATTGATGTTTGTGGATCTGTTATCGTGTGCCAATGTAAAAAACAGTCCACTCCAACAACATATTCTACCCGACTGCATGCAAACGCATCGTATTTCATAAACAAGCTGACATTACATGAACTGCCGAACGTGTACTTATTTGGGCGTTTATTCTTTACCTCCGGAGAGAATGGAACATAGCTCCAAACGCATGTCTTCACCGAAATATTGCATATTGGATTATATCATCCACCACCGATTCTATATTCATATTTTAAAACTTTTATTGGTGAGTGATTTTTTTCTAGGAAACCCAAAATTCCCTGGTTGGAGTTCAGACACAAAAATCTGTATTTTCGTCCAGTCTTTCATGCATTCAATCATATTATTAGTCATGTTTTCATTTGTAATATTTCCTTCCCTCATATGTTTGGGTCATGAGGAGTCTTTATATATATATATATATATATATATATACATATACATATATTTATCTCATTTAAAGCTGCTTGGAAATTCACCAGAGTTAGAGTCACGAATATATGTACTAAGTATATTCTGATATATTTCTCGGACTTCCAATCACATGGTTACTTTTATTGAATGCTTAAAAGAGTCAAATGCAGCATGATATTAATGACCTGTAAATTTACATCTAATTCAATCCATAACTTTCAATTCACTGCCTAATGTCGCTCAATTTTCCGAGTTGATACGTAATGAGAGACAAATTTGATCAAATGGTGTCAATACGTTTTGAAAAATGTTGTTGAGGAAGTCAATAGGAAAACACCGTATGCAAATATATGTATAGAAATTATCGACTCAATCGTAAGAATTATAAGTTTCATGACCCACTGGGTTCAGCTCACTGAGCTCCGTGCTAGGAGAGCGATGAAGACAGAGAAATTGGAAAATATAAAGTGAGAGATCGATCGAGGAAATAAGAACATGGAGCAGCTATACCAAGCGGGATGGAAGAATAGTTAGCATTCTTAGAGAAAGAGTTATGGAGTAATAGACAGCGGAGGGGAAGATAGGGCCGAGAATAGAAGCAACGGTATCGAAAAGAGGAAGGGAGGTTGGTAATAAATAAAATGCAGGTGAGTGAAAAATTTTTATCATTCTCGTATGAAGCGAAACCTGAGCCAACTAACTTTCTCACTATTCAGATTCTTATTTACCTTCCAACAAATATTATAGGGAGAAAGATGTTAAATACGCATATGATACTAGAGAAAATAATGACTGATAGCCGAGAGCTTCTATAATGGGTTAAATCAACACTTCTTAAAAACTAAATTTTCCACTAAAGAGAGAATGATTTGTACTAGCATACACGTCTTTCCAGATATTTTGAGTGGATGTTTTTCCCGTTTTCTAACCTTTTTAATATACTATCCTTCCTCTCCCTTACCACCTGATTTTTGCGTCCCCAACCTTAGGGTAGATTGCGGGGAACATGTGTAGATGCAGAAGATTTGCAGTATTATGCATCCAGTGTGAAGAAACTGTAGGAGAATTTTAAATTCATTGAATCGAGAAGAGTGTCACTTTGGATGAAGTTTAGATGTGTGTACTCAAATACCTACAAAACGTAACATATACAGCTCAATTTTCAAGAAACTGCAACGGTAACTTTAACGGAGTCACCCGCTATGTGTGGATTATAATGCAACAATTTCAGAGAGTAAAAATTATTCGCCTTGACCGGAGTTCGAACTCCGGTCAAGGCGAATGATTTTTACTCTCTGAAATTGTTGCATTATAATGCACACATAGCGGGTGACTCCGTTAAAGTTACTGTTACAGTTTCTTGAAAACTGTCTAAGGTATGAACAGCCTAAGTGTTTCAAATTGGCTTTAACCTCGTGGACTGTGGCGCCTCGCGCACGACTACGAATGCCTCTGACATTGTATGTTCGGTATTTCGTCATAACATCTTGTTCCTTTAAAGCCCTCAAAATTTTAGAGTGTAAGACGACGTCTCGGTAGCTTAATTGGTTAAAGCACTCGGCCGGATATCGAGGGATCCGGGTTCGAATCCCGGTCAAGGCGAATGATTTTTACTCTTTGAAATTGTTGCATTATATATACAGCTCAGTTTGTATGTGTGTGTAAAAAAAGGAAATATTTATGGTATATATATATATATTATATATATATATATATATATAATAGTATATATAATAGTATATATATATATATTATATATATATATATATATATAATATATATATATATATATAATATATATATATATATTTATATTATATATATATGTATATTTATGAAAATACACACATATTGTGTATTTTCATAATTATCCCGTTGAATTTTACGATTAATTACGCCAAAGAGGCCTGTAAATGTGGTTAGTGGAATCGTTAAAGATTCCAACAGAACTAGCTTGAACTTTTTTAAATAGAGAGGAAAGAATAAAAGAAAGTGTTTAAATGGGAGGGAAAGGAGTAGGAGCGGGGTGGAATGAGTACCTCGCAGTGATTCGGGTAGGGGAGGGAAATATAATCCCAAGCGCTAAACCACTCTTTAAAAGGGCGAGTAATTACGGCATTATGCGCGCCAGAGAAGACTCTCCGACGGGCGAGTGAAATCTTCCGAGCGGCCCTCGGGCGGTGCCCCCACCCGCCCGCCTGTCCCCGCCCTCCTCCCCCGCCCCGCCCTCCCTCAATGCGGATCCGGAGCACGGAGGGGGGCGGAAGGAGGGAGGGCGGGGGCGAGGCACGCGGGAGGCGGACAAAAAAGGAATTTAGGGAGGGAGGAAAAAAAATGATGGCAAATCCTTGGGACTGGAGTCCTTTCGGCGATGAATAATAACGGCCGTCTGTTATGATTCTCCCATCCCGTCTCCCCCGAGCCCTGCCTTCCCCAACCCCCCCCGAAACCAGCGCTCCACCCCTGATAAACCCCTCCCCTCCCGCCCCACCGACAATCACGTGCAAAAACAGAATGGGAGGGAGAGAGAGGGGAAGTGATGGCAAGGGGAAGATCAGCCCGCTAGATGGCATCACGAGTCCTAAAGAAGGAGAGAGGGGCTTGGAGTAGTGAACTTTTGGGCGATTTGGTGGAATGGGAAGAACGGGCTTGATGCGGCTAGGGAAACAAATGCCCAATGGAATGCCTCTTCATTTTTAAATACCCAAACTTTAAAAAACGTCTACGAGGAAGAAAGGAGCACTGAAGAGACACGAATGGGGTGAAAGTTGGGGGCCACTCTGAAAATTTCGAAACTTCTCATTAAACTGCCCAAGTACGTTTGAATCTAGAGTATATTTCCATACGAATGCTCTGCTTCCAATTTCAGGTCGAAACATCAGCGGTTTCTTACTTAAGTCCATCAGATTCCTACTTAAAACACATTATTCTCACTATCGGAATCTCAATGCACATTTACGTATTGGCATTAGGAAAATAATCGATGGAAACTAGTTTCAAGAGCAATTAATCTTATGGATCTATTTTAACCGATAACCATAAATTACATTCCATTCCTGGCATTGATCAACATGAAAGACGTAGCTCATCTAAAGTGAAAAAAAACATTATTAAAGGTACATGATGAGGCGGGAAAGAGGGCATTCAGCAGAGTATTTTGTGGTAAAGGTTGGACTCCTGTGAATGGAAGAGGCCTTACATCTTGGAAGATTGCATGGAGTCGGTAGGTTGTTGGGAGGATTCGTTTATTCATTAAGGGTTCCCGTTGCTTTACGTATGCTACCATGGTTTACATACTGTCTGAAGGGAAGCGGAGGAAACTTGGGGATTAGCTGAGCGGTTAATTGGCCAAGGTGTGAAATATTCTCTTTTAAGGGCTAGGATGAATAGAAAGCTTAGCTTATATTCTCTAGCAAAGGAGTATGTATATATGGTATGGAATACTTTTCAGCCTTTATTAGGAATGGTAATGTAGGAACATATGCAATTTTTTGTGCCAAGGAGGCATTCTGGGGTATGACGTAGGAGGGGAGAGAATGGAGACGAGTAAGTGTGGGGATGGAGATGTTGCGGTGGCTAATTCACTGACATCCCACGTTTAGGGCCCGAGTTTAATTACTGGTGGTTTCCGTATTTTTCAGTGGTATACAGATCCCTATATGATGTGCTTTTCGGAAAGCCGTTTCAAGGAGTAAGCCGTCCGTCGGATGGAATGTTGAACTGTGTGACCCCTTGGCGCCTTTCGATATGTGAGGAGGCTAATGCCGATGCCGGGTTTCTCTCCACCCCTATTCCATTCCCTAAAACATCTCACCTCTATCAGTTTGCCCACCTCCCTTCCGGCACAAATGACCTCTGCTGTCGGTAGCCTCCCCTAATGACTATATACTAGCACTACCCGGAAAGTTCTAAGAGAATCAGGGTCACTATTAATGCGGTGACCTTGTAAATGAAGGAAATAGGGGAGAGGGTGTTTCATGTGCGAAAGGTGAAAACCATTAAAATTTAAGTAAAGCTGTGTGCCGTTTAGCTTAGCTTGAACAGAGGTGTGAACTTTGCCTGCAGAAAGGGCACTGTCAACGTCTGAAACGGTGATTACGGAAGTACAGATATTGAAGGGACGACAAGTTGATGAGGTAGTGTTTAGGGAGGAAATAAAATCTTGATGAGTGTCGGTCTCATCTTGCCAGAGGATCAAAGTGTCATCAATATACGAGCGTCACGGCCTGTTGTACCGAGTCGTGGTGACGTCCTCTACGCAAGGATTTGAGGCGGATGCATCGAAAGAAGTCTGGTGAGGCAACGTCAGGGCTGGAGGGTGGCTCAGGCATGGTCCAGAAGCTCTTGGTAGATCTGCGTGCGAGTTTCCTTTTTTTCGTCCGAGAACACTCGCGGCAATAAATTCGCACAAACCTTTCTCTTTCCCTTGTTTTCGTTAACAAGTCGATGAATAAAAGAGAAACCGACGCCCGTCCGTCCGTCCATCCGGGAAAAAAAAGTCATACTACTCTTGGGATACGCCTTGTAAAAATTTGCGAGATGAAATCAATGGCGCAACTGGGAGTATTTCATGTAAGAATTTATTGAAGAATGCAGAATTGTGGTGCACAATAACGAATTGAAGAGACAGGAGATGACTACATACGAGTTGGATAGTTCATTTGATGGGTTTTTCTTTTTCAAGATGGAGGTGATGCCATCGCTCAAAGATAAACTGGGCTCTACGGGATAGAATTAATAGGTACACCAGCACTTCACAATTCGGTGAGTTGACCTTTGCCCAACAGTATGCTATAGCGGTTGCGGCATTAAAATATCACACAAATTGTGGAATCCGATCGATGATGATAGTTCTAAGTCTAAGAGGGATTAAATCTGCTGAAACTCACCGAAAAAATGTTTGAAATGCACCTACCGTAAAGCGGGGCCAAAATATAGGCAACGGTGTCTTGAGATAGAGTAAGGTAGTTCAAAAGTTGAAGATGCGCAGAGAAATAGAAGGCCTAGTCTCTGGAAAGAAGACCTTGTTGGGCGTGAGAATTCGGAAGAGGATATGTCGCCACTTAACAACTGATCATTTCTTCATAGGATTTTGTGCTTAATATTTATCAAATAAAACGTGTGGACGACACAATATAACACAGAATAAAATAGACACAAATCTGGACACACGGATCTGAGTGTGGTTCCGGTTAAGGAAATATTTTTAAGCTCGTGGTCTGCTTGATTCCCCCTTCCCCACCTCTCCTGTGTTCGCCTTTTATGTTTCTTCCTATCCCCTTCCCTTATATCTATTTCCACACGAAAGAGTATTTATTCGCCGTATAGCGGGATTTCGTGTTTGAATGTGTATTGGAACAATGTGGCTCGTCTCTTCTTCTGGCCTTGCGTGCCAAGAAACACATTGTTCCTATCCTTTATGATGTTGTATGCTTGCTAGCCTACTGTACTTTCTTCTTGTGTGTTGTTTTTTTCTCCTTTGTTGGGTGAAACAGCTCCCTAACTCCACCTCTTGGCCAAGGAATCGGGGCATTTGGTCGATTGAAAAGATCGCAGATCTCAGTGTAAATTAGATTTCCTTGATAGCTCAAGTGCTAGAGCATCCACCCGGCAAGTGGGAGATCCGGTGTACAAGTTCCGGGTAAGGAAATAGTTTTACGCTCGTGGTCTGCTTGATTCCACCTTCCTCACTTCTCATGTGTTCCTCTTTTACATGTATGTGTTTTCCTATCCCCTTTCCTTATATCTATTTCCATGTGATATTTGTTCACCATATGGCGGGATTTCGTGTTTGAATGTGTGTGTATATATATATATATACACATATGTTTATGGTTTATATTATAAATAAATAAATTTTAATATATATATATATATATATATATTAAATTATATTATATATTATTTATATATATATATATATATATATATATATATATATAAACCATAAACACAGTATTCAACCCGAAGGTCGGTGTGGTAGGTGATGGTAGAGTTCACCCAGTACTAAGCCCGACGTCGTGTGAAATTCACACATCAGGGTAGGGGGGCCAGTTCCTTTCCCTTTGCCGGTTATGGTTGCCTAGGAAGATCTGGTACCCGAAAAATCACGTAGGTTAGGTTGATCTGCAGGTTCCCAGAGAGGCTTGTCCGAGAATCGAACCCGGACCCTCCGATCAGTAGTCCAACGCTCTAACCCTGAACTACCGTTATCCACCCGCACATATATACATGTATAAATATTATTTTGAGTATAAAAATAAATATAACATTAATGCATATTTCATTAGGCTTTAATACTGTTAAATAAAAGAGTGCCCTGCAATTAGCTTCTTCTTGTTCCATTATATTGATGTTCTGCTACACTTTGCCGATGAAGATGTGACATCGTTATCGCAGTGCCTCAGGGGTTATACATTTAGCTCATTCTTTCGATGTATTTTAACTAGCAAAATGTATTTTGCGAAAATTAAATTTAAATTTTTTCTTGTTATCTTACCAACATTGACAAAATTACACCGTGATCCGCAAAAAATATGTGGCAGGGGGTGCAAACACCTGGTGGGAAGGGTAAGTGAGGATACGGGAGAGGAAGTGAAAAAGGGAAATGTTCGTTAAAAACATTCAAATAGAGTACAAATATGTATCCATGCTTGAGAAAGAATTACTTCTAAACAAGGGTTAACTCACTTAATTAATTAGTTACTTGTTACACCAAAAAATGGTATAAAATGATATAGTATATGTGTAGTATACGTATACTAGTATAAAATGATGTAGTATACGTGGCGCAGGTTAATCTGAATTCAATCCAATATTGCGTCAGAGGCAGCCGTTGAAAGCTAAAACATATCCATTTAACATACTTTTGATGCAAGAAGTCATAAAATTGATTTCCTCATGCCGGGAATCAATCCCGGATCCTTCAGTTTCCGGCCATGTACTATAATCAATTAAACTACTCTAAGATGTCTCTTGCACTGTGAATTGCTAAGGGGCTTGCTAAAATTGTTAAGAGGAACCACAAGTGACGAATTACCATACAAACAATATCCCAAATAATGATAGGCGTGAACGTTTTGCCTCAGTCTGCGATTTCAAAGCCAACTTTCTTCAAACGCTTAATTTGTTTTACTTTGTCGGCAAGTTCAAAGAACTGCCGGCGATGCCGCGACAATTGCTTCAATTGAGTCATTCTCTAATTAATATAGATATGCGGAAATTCCTTCAGGGGTGAAAATAATTTGCCTGCCCAGCACTCGAAGCCGGATCCTCTCTATTTCAGGTTTGATCACGTTCTCTTAAGCAGCACCACGTAGCTCTTCATTGCTGCACGGCTATTGCGACCAAGTCCCATCTTCCGATGGTGCACCGGGTGCTGGGAACGCCAGTTGCTCCGCGTCGCTTGTCGCGTATTCGCCGGCGTTCCCTCCCCACGCCACGGTATGCATTAACTTGCCTCCGATGAGGCGCGGTGGTGTTTCAGACAAGCAATTGAGGGCGTCGGGGTTTCTGGGCGTCGAGGAGCCCCCAAAGGAGAGGTCGAGGGTGGGTAGGGTTGGGGGGGGGGCGACACGAGGACGGGAAGGAGAAGCACGGAAATGAATTAGAAGCGCCGCGCCTTTGGAACGGGATTGATGAGCTTGGGACTTCAGTTTGTCGGTTCGCGAGAGGTGCGATAAGAAAATTTAACCCCAAGAAACCAATTAGGTTTTCCCAGGTTTAATTTCCTCGCGTAGCGCTTTTTCGACTTCACCACCACCCTCCCCTCCCTCCGCCCCCCTCCTCCTTTCACTCGCTTTTTTTATATTCCCTCCTCTCTTTTGCCACCGAGCGCAACTTTTGGGGGAAACAAAAGAAGTTCGATATTCTCGTCCGCCCTTCCTTTTCACACCCACTTTCCCAGCACACCCTCCCGAAAAAAAACCCCTTCGAGGTGAGGGAGGCGATTGCTTTAACGGTTTATCTTCTCGGGGACTTTTAATTTAAAAGTTCGTTCGCTCTCTTTTTTTAATTTTTTTCTCTCTCTTACTTCTTTTAATTTGAAATCTTTTTTTTGTACTTAAACTGTCACTATTTTCACGTACACTTTGTTAAGTGTGCAAGGTGGATCCGGGCGTTTAGTGATTTGCTGTGAAGTATAAAAAATAAATATCAAGGAAAAAAAGAGATTATGCGGTCGAATCGTCGTATGCGTTTACACATTTATGTATGTGGATATATATTATATATACACACATATAAATATATATATATATATATATATATATATATATATATATATATAAATATATATATATATAATATATATATATATATATATATATATATATATATATATATATATATATATATGCCCCAGGGGATATAGTGAGGAAGAAGTAACGGCTTGTAAGTAAGACGTTATATTCCTAGAAAATTAGCTGCAGGGCGGAAGGTAATAATGGCGATATATAAAAGCATACGGATGAGATAGTGCGATTTTCAGAGTTTTCCCGTTAATTTATACCAATATCTTTTAAAGTTCAACATTTACTCCACCGCTAAACAATCAAACATATTCTTTTCTACTTTTAACTCCTCGGCAAATGAAAGGTTGTTCTTGTTCGTAAGAAAAAACGTAAAAAATACCTTCGGAGGGCCATTCTAATGGAATATCAATAGAACTGAACGGCTTTGAAAAGCTTGGTGTTAAAGGAAATGGATACAAAGAGTCATAGATGTACTTAATTACTTTGAATTCCAATTATGAAGTAAATACATGTTATTTTTGTCTGAGACTCATTAGTGCTGATTTCTGGCATGTGTGAAATAAGTATTCTTTGCCTTAGCATATAGCTTCATGAGACTTGGCTGCGTTTTACTCTCTTATCTAATCATGGTTACACCGGGGGAAGCCTATTTCGGTCAAAATTTATTCATATCATTTTCAGTTTACGATAGGGAGTTGGAAGAAAAAACTTGGAAGCATTGTGTCATCTTTATATTCGACATTTGGGCAATTTTCAGACTTATTATTCTATTTTTATCGAATTTCCACGTTTTATAATAAATATATTTTCGCAAGCTAGACTCTCAATGCAAATATTTAATATTGAACTAAAGATCCTTAGTGTCCGTTTGTGGAAAACTATTAATATCCTGTTTTGAAAAAAATAGATTGACGAAGATTCAATGCTAAACTGGTGTTACACTGGCTGCAGTTATAGGGTTGTCAGTAATTTATGTTGAGTTTTAATAATGGTGGGAGAGTAACAGTGGAATATTATAGGCGATTTTTCTCATAAGGAACTCAGGCAGATGATCGATTTATTTTTGCATATAATTATGAATACTAGATATTTCACGTTTAAGTAGTTATTGGTACCTATTTTTGCAAAGAGAATCTTGGTATTCACGACAGATGTTGTAAATGTTTTGTCTATACAACGGTAATATTAAAAAATAATGTCTCCATACTACGAAATACCGATTATTTCCTTTTAAACTGTAAAAAGCACTCCGGTTCCTGTCATCCTATTCAAAATCTGTCGCAGGAAAAAGGGAGCACTTGCATAAAAACAATACTACCTAATAATGCTATTAATAACATAATAGATTTGTTGCGTTGCTGTTTTTATCACTTAATCTCACTGAAAAAAAAACAATATTTTAAACCTATTCATTTTGCAACTATCTCTCGGATTTCGATTTCATGGCCGTTGTCTTCCATAGTATTTTTTTCCGAATGTGCTCGATGCTTAGAGTAGTAAGTTTTTAAATGTTTACTTAAGATATTCTGGCTATTTTGGTCGATGTTGAAATACTTCCCACCAAAAAACTAGCATTTGAGTCACACATCTGTGTTCTGGTGCAATGTGCGAGTGAATAGACCGCCACCACGCAACCATGGGTCGCCCTATTGCCTCATCACCCCGGTTCATGCCCTCGCACCGCCCCGAGCCATCTCCCCCATCGGAGCGCGGTGAGTGCCTCGCGGGTGCAGTGCAGGGCCGGGAGGATCGGACCGCGCGCGCGGATCGGTCGTAGGGTTAACGACGGCGCGCCGCGACAACCCCAACTGGAGGGTGGAGGGGAAGTAGGGTTGGAGTGCAAAACGTGCAATCTGCGAATTTGGGAATGTGGGAGAGGGGAAGCGGGCGCCAGTTTGCTCTCGGCACCTCCGCCCCCCGCGCGGTGCTGCCATCTGGCAGGGAGGAAAGCAGCTGAAGTGCTGGCTACCCCGGTTGTTGGGAAGGAATTAATGGCGGGACGTGGGAAGAGTGGGGTGGAATTGGGGGCATTTGGGATGCTCCTCCCGCTCTCGGCCCAGGATAAAGGAGAGGGGGAGGCTGGGGAAATAAGTGATTGACGTGGGTGCGGCAGGGGGGAGGGAATATACACCGAAAGAGGGAATGAGGAGGAGAATCCAATGGAGGTGGCGCCTGGCGTTGCCAAATCCTATGACTTCCTCGGACAGCTCGCAATAAAATGATGAGTTCTTTTTTTATTCTCTTCGGACGTTCTTTTTTCCACTCCTGCTTTCTTTTAATTGACTTATTCCGCACTGGTAAAAAAAGAACAAAAATTAGAAGTCCACTTAGGGGAAGTGTTTCGCTGACCAAAACGGCAATGTACGACTTTTCGCGACGTAGTTGGGAATAAATCCGAACCAATTAAGCAGAAATTCAAAGGAAAATTTAAACCGGAGTCTCTCAATTCATATTTCAATGTGCCATTGGAATTGAGTTATTAACCGGATGAAGGTGCCAAGAGGCCGAATCAAGGTAATAACAAGAAATAATGTGATATTGGTTATTACTTGCAAATATATTGCTCTTTATTACGGATTTCTCCATTTCATTTCCTATTCATTTTCAACCTTGAAAAAAATCCTAAAGCTAACTTCACTCACGACCTCTCCTGAGTGAAGCACAACGAGGAATATGTGGACAAGCTAATAATATAAATAGGAATCAAAGAAAAATGTTATCTGCCGCTGGGTAGACCTTATTTAGAATATGCTACAGGTATTTAGGATCCTCACGAAGTCGGAATGATTTCCGAATTGGACCGCGTTCATCGTAGATAAGCTAGATTTATAAAACGTTGTTAAGGTAAACTTAGTACCGTATCTAAAATATTAGAGCACCTAGACTGGTAATTACTCACGGAGCGAAGGTTAAATTACAGATTGAAGCTCTTGCATAAATTGGGAGGAGGTCTCTTTAGCAGTGATGTTGAAAATGTATTATTACCCCCATTGTACAACGGGAGGAGAGATCATGCTAAAAAATTAGAGGGTTTAGTGTGGAACAGATAGATTTAAGATGCCATTTTTTCCGTTTGGGGTGTAATAACATTGTCAGACCGCGGTAGGGTCATATTCGGGTAAAAATGAGTCTTCTGTGTACTCGCCCCCTGCCACACACCCTAGAGGTGGTTTGCAGGATGCATAAATAAATACAATTAAATACACTCCTGAGAACATCAAGGGTGGAGTGAGGGGGATGTTTGACCACTCTACAGCTTTTTTGGTTTGATTTAGGTCCGTGTGCAAGTCAAAGGGGTTCTTTAAAGTGCTCCATAAGAAATAATTTATCTATAAATGAGTGTGTCATTGCTAAGGTTGCAAAGAATGATCAAATAATGTGAATCATTTTTGGACGGAAATTTTGATTAGTAAGCGTTACTGAGCCTAATTTTCCTCACGAATAAGATGAAATCAAAACTGTAAGTGAAAACTTTAAACTGTGCTTGTGCTGGGTAGAAAAATAGTTTTCCTTTTCCATCCATGTAGTCAATGATGTTACCATATAGTTCTTCACTTCACTTCAGCTAACCTTAATTTATTATTATTACTAAGAGTTCGTCCTTTAGCGTTGAAAAGTATATCACAACTATATACCGTGGTTTAAGTACCTGTCTGTAAATTTCAAGGCATTACTAGAATCATTTAACTAATATATTGCAACAAAAAGTCGGAAAAAATTACTAATGACGCATGTATGGTGTTGAATCACACCCAACCACTCACACTTGGGGTAAATCAAAAGGTTCCACACCGGTTTAGTTGTAAAAGTATCCTTTGGTAAAATTTGGCCCTTTGCGTTAAATCATCATTGCCTAACGCTCATATTCTTCATATCTCCCGGTCCTTTTGACCGTTTGGTTTAAGAATACTTCCGAGATAGCATATGACTCTTCAACCCTTTCCAGTTTTTGCACTCCTGTTTTTGCGTTAAATTTTTCTTTATTTTATTTCTTGGGTACGTGAATCGGAGAGATGGCTGATACGAGTATGAAGAGCACAAGAGGTGCATTAGCCTGAGCTACCCCGAATAATCAGTCATTGCGGATTACACTCTCAACCAGGACCATTGAACTCTCATTTGGAGCCACAGCTAAAAATATTCCCTCAAAGGCACTAGCCGATAGGCACAAGTCTAGCAAACAAGCTTCTGCCATCTCCTACAGCCCAAACGAAAATCCTTTCGCTATAAACGGATGCCTCACATTCGAGTGCTGGTGTTAATTTTCTCCCAGCAGCATCACTATGGTCAACTAGCTAATCTAGACTCTCCTGATTTATGGAGAGATTACTTTTTAATTAAATTTACTTTTACTTTTTATTAGCTTTATCGTATTAGGCAACAGCATATCAAGGAGCAGCATCATTTCCCACGACAATGACGGCGGTTTCTATCAATGATTAAATGGAGTTCATTATCACGGGGAAAATTGGCAGAATGCTCGATGGCATTTCGTTCATTAACTAAATACGTTAAGTTCCGGCTTCACTAGAAATTATTATTTTGAGCCGGAAACCAATTTACAACCGTCTTTTCCGTGTAGTCAATTTTTAATAGTCATCCGGTCTACAAACAGTATTGAACTGCTTACAAAGTGGAACAAGTCGGCTCGCAGAAGGGGACAAAATATCAATAATGCATACTTGGATTGTGATTTGATGTTTTGTCATGTCATGTCATTTATTTGAAAGTGATATTAATTTATATTTTCTTTTTTGTTCTTGCAGGTAGGTGACCAAATAGCGTGATACACGTGTTAAGGTAAGAAGCGAAAAAGTGTATCGCAGAGTTAAATTTAACCAGAGGTTTATTTTTAAGTTTTATCTAACATCAGGCCGTAATAGCGCATAATCATATTTAACAATCGATACCAAAAGTTCTTCTTTCATTTAAATTCGATCCCAAACCTATGAAAAGACTTATTAGACTCATAGTGGATATAGATATTAGGAGAAGAGATAGAAACACACATAAAAGATAAGCACAGGAATGGTGGGGAAGGTGCAGGATAGCACCACTCTTGAATTTCGTTTAAAAATGCATATTAACTATCCATTGGATGAGTAAAGATAGTAGATTCGCCGGTAAGGTAATATCTTATGACAATACCTAATATGAGAATAAGGAAGTCATTTTCGGCCTTTTAAATATGTATTTAGATTGACAAAAAATTATCGATGATCGTAATTATTTACAATTCCCTGCGATAAATGTTTTTTTTTCTGAATGAAGAACTTCCTCTACGTCGATATTTATTATATTCTTAAAGCAATGATTGTTATCGACCTAAATGAAGTAACCAAGAAGAATAAATTTTAACACATTGAAAGAAATAACGCTTCTGAGTTCACCTCAAATGGTGTTTTCACACTTTTAATCTTAAAATCCTCCTTCACTGGAAACAAGTGATGGCTGATTTCTGCCTCTCTTGCACCTGTGCAAAATGTTCTCAAGTCAAAAACTATTTTTATGGTTGTAGTATCCCCGCGTTCCCAAAGTCACTCGTTAGAACTCAGAATATTCGTCAACGAAAATTTACTTATTTTTGCCTAGGTCATGAATTGCATTCTTGTAGTACTGTTTAATTCAAATGTCGATAAAAATAGCGTAATTCAGCCGGTAAGCAAATCAAAGCACCGTCCACCTCCTCCTCGCCAAATTCCGAGGAAAATGAAGCAAGAGCCCCCCGCTGAAAATATCCACTCCCTCCTTCTTAAAACACGCGATCACCGACCCTGACCACCCACTTGCCACACCTTGGAGGATTGTTGTCCCTCTTCCTCCTTCATGCCTACATCCCCGCCCGCTCTAAGTTTCAAGTTGAGTTGACGTTCCATTTATCTTCCCGAAAGACTACCTTACCTTCCAGCACAAAAGCTTACTTTGACAATGTTAGAAAGCTCCGAGTGCAGACGTGCTTTTTTGGAAACCGCTCCCCTACTTGCTCTTAGGGTGGAATTCGGTTTCTTGGAGACGGAAGCATTGTTTCACCCGGAAGCAAAACGCACAACTTGTCATCCTTATTTCTTTGCTACTTGCCAAAAATTATATCTGCTGATATAATAAGTTATTTTCGTGGGATCGATGGACGGTATTTTATTTACATGGCAATAAGCAAGATTCGTTGATTTTAATTACATGCATTTAAATAGAAAAATCGTTCATTGGATCGAATATGCACTTCTTTTTATTGGTGATGCATCGAACTAGTCAACCAGCGTAGGTTTCGGTCGAACAATACGGAGCATCGATGTTTTTATGTATTGACGCCTATTATGCTATGCTTACTTAATGTAAGAGCAGAAAAATTCACTCCACCCGGAGTAATTAGGATGATTTTAAATGCTAGAACACATTTCACAACCTTACCAAAAGTGGCATCTCGGTTTGCCCCTTTTGTACTCGCGATGAACCTGATGTCTCACATAATACCCGCTTCACCCATTTAACGGAGATAATTTTTATCGTTATTGTGAAGTTTTCACAATGATTCAACAGGAAAATTTCTGAGAATTTCTGCGTTTTTCGAGAAATACACACTAAATTTATGTAACTGATTTTCTTGGGTGCAATACCATTTGAATTTCTCGTGGAACAAGTAGGTATTACCTTATACCACACTTATTTATTGACTTCTATGTCTGGTACAAACAATTGCACTTGTTTCAACCAACTCGAAAACATTCCATTCGATTTTACTCTCTCAGCTCCAGTTATCTTTGTAGTCACGCTTCGGGAAATGGTCCCGAAATTCCCTGCCTAGACCAAAAATGAGTTTTGCTTTGGTTTTTATTGAATTAAATGGCGCAGAGGAAAGCGAGAGTGGAGCAGTTGCTAATAAGGAGATAGCGGGCGCTCGGCAGGGAGGTGATTGAGGGCGGTGGGTGAGGGCGGGATGAGGGGGGGGTTTTAAGAGAGGAGGAAGTCGGAGGCGAAGTGGGGAGGAGAGAGGGAGTGAGAGCAAGGTCGCGTGGAACGGAGGCCGGAAAGAGTTCGAAATGGAGGGAATGGAAGGGGTGGGGAAGTATTTTTTTTTCTTGGACTGAGGCCCGAACTGATTTATGGCAACGCTTCCTCTCTGGCCACCCTCTTTCCCTCCTCGGACCCTTCCACCCCCCCCCCCGTCCCCTCCTTTGCCGCTCCCCGCCTCCGCCTCCCACCTCAGCTGCCAACGCGGTAGTTGATACTTGCAACTGCACATAATCAATTATCCCCCATTTATTTTTTACGCATGTTTAAGACGAAAGAGGATCTACTTTATAGAAACCTCCACATGTCTGTGTTTGGGTTAAGCCTCGAAATGTTTCCATAAACGCCTAGTTAGTCAACAAATATATTTTGCAATAGTCTATAGGATGGGTTGTTAAACTTTATTTTTACCGTTGCCTTGTCATAAATCGCTAGTGAAAGTCTGTGATAAATTAAGTAAAAGGGTATGGAATCATTCTATAATTTTTTTCTCCCTTATGAATGACAAGAGGTGGGACTTATTTCAGATTCTATCTCGACCCCATTTCCTTTATGACGGTGGTACTCAGAAATGTTATTTGAAGGCATAGTTTTTTTCACTCTCCCTAGATTATTTTGCTCAAATTTCTCTAATTCAAAGGATATTTTCATGAATAACGAACTGAATAAATGAAATTAGAATGAATTTTGAAATAAAATGTTTCTATAATGAGAGTAGAATGAGGCAATTAAAAAACATAGGTTTTTTATCTTTATTGAATTATGTCAAATTGGATTCATTGCGCCTTAAAGGAGAAAATTTAAGTCTGTGATGGTATTTGAAACCATTGACAGCAGTTGAAAAAAACTCATTTTAAGTAGGAAATCTGAATTGAATTGTTCAGACTATTTATTTGTAGTGAAGAAAAAGCATTATATACTAATAAATGCTGAAAAAACGTTGTAATACAGCTAGATGAAATACTACGTAATATCTTGACATATATCAGGGAGGAATGTTTAAATCATTCGAAAAATGCTCCATCCCTAAATTATTGACGGTTCTTACGTTTGGTGACCACTAAATTCTTTGCAAGAACCTTGAAAATGCTGCGATGAGATGATAAGATAAAACATCTCTTTCATCTTTATCATAGGTTAAGAAATAGTATAGTCCAATCTTGACATTTAAACATATTTTTATCGAATTCTACACGGATTCCAGAAGGGAGAAAAAAATAGATGAGAAGATTTTGAATGAGTGGAAGAGGATATTATATGTACTTGTTCCATGAGTTCTATAAAAATCAAACCTTGGCGGACTTTGGACCAAACAGAGTGTCTCAGACTTATGAAATGATATTATAAAATTTTTTCACATGAGTCCCACCCTCTCTTCGTGTCGAAAACTCCTCTTTTGGTCCATCATACCTTAATAGGTATCCGTGTTGGCAGCATATTGAGCACAAAAGGGGGTTAAGAATTTTATCATGGATAGCAAGTTAATATAATAAAAATTTAATGAAAAATTCATTGATTCCAGCAGCTAAACTAGTAGCATTTAGAGCAAAATCGTAGGGAATTATGCACATAGTATTACGCACCTTTGAAAGCAAAAACTTATCCAAAATAATATTGGTGATACATCAGCAAATTACTGAAAAAAAGTGCAAAATATCATTCCATAAAGATGGAAAATAAAAAATAATTAAAGACAAGTTAAAAAATGCAAATATTTTCTTTTTAAAAGTCTCCATATAAATATTAAGTGAGAAAAACGAAGTTTTTTAGCTTCTATCGGCTCAAGATTTCAAGACTGATATATTATTGCATCCAAAAAGAATTGAAAAAAGCCAGAAATGTAAAAAAGCGAAGAAAGTAACCGGTCTTAAAGGCCCAATTGTGTTTCATCACTGGGGGTCCAATCCTTACGAGATATTATGATCATAATAGTGTCACGACACTATTGGAAGAATTAGGGTGGTAGCCACTAGTTGACCTTAAGTTTAAAAATAAACTAAATTTACTGCGTAAATTTGAGACTGGTTTCTTATCTGAGTGTGTGAAAGACTTATTACAGGCCCCGACTTGTTGTGGTACGTCAGATCACCAACTTAAAATCAGGGAATTTTTATTGTAGAACGGGTATAGTTTCCAAATGTTTTATCCTCGTACCATTTGAGGTAAAAATAAAATGACAGCAATCGCAAAGGTGATAGATATAAATGGTAGTGTGTATATTTATCTACAGTAAGACGTGAATATACGTATTCCGTTGTTGAATATTGTTTCGTGTAAGTACTTTCTTTTGCGTGATTAACATTTTTCGAGTGTATGATAAAACTAATATTTGTGTAGAGTTGACTTGATTGGGATTGTACATGCATGGCTGGTGGCCGAACACTCCCCGCTACACGCCCTTGCGGGGCATAGTATAGATGTAGATGTAGGAGAATGTCATCAACCTTAGGTTAAAAAAAATATAACTTGCATATGGGCTTTCGTCCAGTTTGTGTTAATCTGCGTTAATTCTGTATTATTTATTTATACTCTGTGCCTAAATTCTTAATTCGCGCCAATTCTTCGACTGAAATATTCCCTCTTGCGTCCAATGCTTACAAATTTAAAGAAAAAAGAAGGCAGTGAACACGAAAATTCAATTCCTCCTTCACTCCCGTTGCACTGCGTCGCAGAATTAATTCCCGTTCTTCTGACGCCAGTTGGAATTTTATTACGAATTGCTCCTGATGCCGTATTGCTTTTTTGAATATCAGAGTTACGGGGTAAAGAGAAACAAATGCGAGAAACGCGTCACATCCGGGACCGATTACTTGAGCCATCCTTCCAATTGCATTTTTTTTCAACAACTCCTCCTCCCTCATTCTCCCTCTTTGACGCAAGCGCCTACGTTACTTCCGACGAGATATCTATTTGAATGTTGTGATGAAAATAAAAATGAATAACTAGATCTTCTACGGAAGTGTGCGATCGGAATGGAAAATAGTACGTATTTTTCTGTCCCAATTTCTATCAGAGATAGGCTCAATTTCCTTCTGTCTTCTTTCATGGGGAAGAAATTTCTGGTCGGTGTTCGATTAGCTGTCCGAGGTCGTTCGTGGATCACCTGAAGGGGCGACCTGATTGGAGGAACGGATATCGGAGTGCCCGGCCGAAGCAAATAGAGGAAATCGTAGTGCGTATGCGAGTTACTCTCGGCCTCCGCCTTTTGTTTACAATGGAAGGGAGGATGCGGCGATAACGCTTCTCCGTGGTCATACTTCCTCTGTTGTCGACTTAGAATATATCAATTGGATCCAGCCACTCATCCAGCTCCCGGCTCGGTCGGCCTACTCGTGCGTCCATTGAGGAGACCGAGGAGAAGGATCCTAACTGCGTTCCATATTCTCTGGTACAGCAGGGAGACGTGTTTATCCATGACATTAAATATCATCACCTCATGGGAGGTTTGTGAATATTTTACTAGTTACTGGACTCTTCAAAGGTGAGACATATCAAAACGATAGAAAACTTAAAACAAAAGGCATCCAGATACGTACTCGAAGAGCCCAAATCTCAGATAGCGCAACGGGGACGTTGGATATTCTGAAATAGTGGAGGTTGCAAAATAGGAGAGGATTTGGCTACTATTTAAGAGTATAGAATAGTTAAAAATGCTGACGTGTGGGAAGATAAAAGGAAGGAAATGGAACAATAAAGTTATAAGTGGAAAAAATAGATTTTGAAAATGAAAAATAACATAAACAACAAACATAAAAAAGTTTTTATTTTTAATTAGAAGTATTGTGGAATGGAACCAGCTAAAAGAGCTGTTCGGCCTTTTCATCAAAGATAAGCAATTTCAAATACAAATGTGAGGAAGTCACTGGGCAAAGGAGAGGACTTCGCAATGTCTGCGTGCGATATTGGTGCGTAGTATGTGATGTGGACGGACTGCGAAATTGGAGTATGACAGTTGGGTGAAATTTGACTATGAGTGATGTTGGACGTGGAGTAATGCTGGACCACGTGTGGTATTACTTTGGGCTGGTCCATATCTGGTATTACTGTGCACTTGTCTGGATTACCCACTTAGAGGTTAAGCTTTGGTTTATTTAATCATTATGTGAATGATTGAATTTGTCATTGATCGCTTCTGTCATTGTTTTATGTAAACCAAGTCGCAGTTCTAGGGAATTATGTTCTACCTGGAAAGGTGTGTAGGTAGATATATTTTAATAATAACAAAATAATAGGTTAATCTGGTTTTCCCCGAAGATAAGAATTTTAATCTGTGTACACTGAAACTCATTGACTAGGAATATTAGGCCCAGAGGCTCGATAGGAACTCGATGCTACAGTTTTACAATCACACTCCATTGACTGTGTACTCGTGATTTTGTTTTCCTTATTTTTTTATTTTACTAATGCTTTCGTTTTACTTACGCCTTCATTTTTGTTCTCTATTTACTCAGTCATTCCGGGGCCCACGTTTCATTTTCAAGGTAATCATCTCACAGCTACTCTATAGTAACAATTACTTGACAAAATGCTAAAGAGCTGAGTGATTGAATATAAAATATGTGAATTTCATGAAAATGACTAACTCTTTCATCTACAACATCTGGTGGCATCTTCAGGTATAATGTGGAGAATTCAAATGTGCGATGAAACTGGTTGCACCGCAACATACCAAGTTCATGAAATCCTGAATCCACATTTATTTTCGTTCTTTAAGATGAGGTTTAACAAAGTTGAGCCTGGAAATGTCAATTCGTATATAAAGTGATGAAAATATTATGTAATGTAAGTGTCGTCCATAACCCATAAAAGTCCGATTAAAAAATATACATCTAAATTTCCCAAAAACATTTAAATGCCTAAAAGTGAAAATAATATTATTATTCTTAAGTTTGTTCATGTTCGTACAAAACTTTGTAAATATCGATTATATACTTCATTTTTGTCTCACATATGATTCAAAAGTATTCCTCAGCATGGAATATTACGGTTTGCAGACGCATTTTGGCAATTCCATTCGTGATGCTGATCAGTTAGTTTAGCTAGGACACACAGGAACTTTATTAGTATATTCCTTTTTGTCTACCTCCAACATTAAACGCCCACTTGCTGATTTTGTTAGTTAGAACAATGATTATACCTCGCCTTTTTCAGATTTATATTTTGGCAACAAATTTTGCTTCATATTAATATACACTAATTTAAGATAAAACTAATGATGAGAAAAGATTCAAGTATAAAAAGAGGCCTTAGTAATAAAAGAGAAAGGCCTAAATGAAAATTAAAATATGATCATATTAAATTTCTGGATCGAAATATATCAACTAATTATGAATTCAATCAGGAACATACATCAATATATAGGTAGCACACAGGTCCTTAGAATCATGATTAATTTTGCCCGGAACAATGACATAGGCGATCATTAAAAAAGGCTCTATTTACACAATTATATAAAAAATCAAAACTAAATTGCCACATGGGTAATCAAGGAAAAAGCAAATTAATACCAGTTATGGCCCAGTCTGGAGTAATGCCACCCGTGGCTTAGCATTAAATTACGTATATGAATTGTACTTCAGTACTTTATTTTCCATACAAATAGGTTTTGAAATACCCTCTGTATGAAACATACAGAAAATAAAATGCTAGCAACATTTATATAATTCAAAAGCTTTCAATGAAATGCTCGTGCTCAATCATTATATACGTATATATCCCCAATTTTTAAGACGTCTGGTGGTATGCCTAGGGATATAGCAGAAATCCAGTAACTCTTTTAATTAGCGTAAAAAAATGGACTTGAAATGGCCTTCAATCTGATCTTGTGGCCACCCCTCACTCTCTTGCTCCCGGAAAGAGAGTTATTCTTACGGTGCTCATATCAGCTTGTGGCGTGACCGAGGCAAACGAAATGAGCGAGTAAAAAATAAAACAAAGGAGGAGTGAAATACGATAACGTCTCACGTGGTATTGCAATCACTCTTCATCCATCACTGTGCCAGCAACTTCTGTCCGCCACCATAATTCAGAAACCACAAAAGATACAAACGAGAGGGCAGCAGCGTATTCAAATAAATGTATCAAACAGCCCATTGCCTCTACCTGATTATCACTCTCATATATTATCGCTATTTTTCATTCTTTCTCCACTCGCACTTGGATTTAGCATTTACTTTCCTTTGTTCACTATATGCACTTACTCTTACCAAAAAAATGAAAAGAAGGAATGAGTTTTTCTCTTACTAACGTCATAAAGCTCAATGCGGACCATATCAGAACTCAAAATCGTAAAACTAGATGGATTATATACCTATTGAAAAGAGAGAACTTCAAATATTTTCCCGACTATCTTAAAGAAAATCCACATTATATAAGCACACAATTATTGAACTGATACTGCATAAAATATTTCTTAATTTTATTCCCCCGAGAATTGAGTCATATTTATATTTCTAGCAAGAAACACGAAAGCTGCAAACCGCGTAGGTAAAACGGTGAAGTTAAAAGAGATCTAAGAAAACGAAGAAAATTGCATTCGAAATAAAATATGAATTTTGCTTCATGCATATCGCCGTCGGACCTTATGAAAAATAGTGAAAAAAGACTAACACATCGTAAGGAAACAAAAAATAATCAAGCAATGCGTCATAATTTTACTTTAAAATGAGGTTTTAAGTTTAAATGAAATATTCTGTGCGTTTACGAAGAGTAAAACCCCAAGGCTTTCTGGTCAAACGACAGGAAACTTCAATGAAAATGTCCAAGCATAGACTCCCTCCAAGACTATGTTTAATAAATTTAAGGATAGAACTGAAAAAGCGAATGTTCTCATTATTTTCTTTCCACCATCTATTCTTACTGCACATACCGAAAGAGAGAATCCCCAAAACATACTATAGTTTTCGAGAGAGAGAAAAGCTACGTTAAATATTAAAATAGGTGTTCAAAAAACTAGAGTAGGTGAAACATTTTACCTATGTCGGAAGTGTTTTGGACCAAAATGGTCAAAAGTGTAGGGACATAGGTAGAATAAATATGTTATGCAAGAAATTACAAAAGGAGGGAATCGATGACAAGAACATTGAGTTAGGACGTTAAGAAACAGCTCGTCGATACTGCGAAATAAAGCTTGATTTTGTACTACGACGGATTTTGTACGAGTACTTCAGGATTTTTTACGCATTTTGTACGGTGCGAGACATGTTCATTGAAGCTGGATGATTCGGGAAGATGGGAGGTATTTGGGAGGTGGGTGTGCAGAATGATGGAAATAGTGAAACGGGCGGAAATAAAAAAAAACGAGGAAATGCTAGGCTGGAATAGCCACTTGAGATACGAAGAGGACTAGCAAGACTAAGACTTTTAGAAAGGTTCAGAAAAAAGGAGTTTAACGATGACACTAAATGAATTAGTATGGCCCTACACTATTTAGATAGATCAGATCATAAAGATAAGTTAAGGGAGATATATTCCAGTATAGATAGATACAAATAGTCTTTCTTTCCTCGGGAAATGATAGTAGGAAACTAAAATGACTATAGAAATATTAAATACATCCGATTTACAAGTCATAACAAGATTAAATATTGCATTGGGTACATCCTTAGGTGACCGTACTATTGTATGTTAGTTAATAGTGTATGTATTTGCATTTGTTAAAATTAAAATGGTTTTTACATGAATATATTCGCCTATGCGGGTATGGATGGTGAGAATTTGTTAATTTTGCATGCGGTTTTAATTCTGTTTAATGGGTGTTGACCTAACACCCCGCCATACGCCTTGCGGCAGCTTGCATGGTTTTATGAAAAATTACACTGAATTCTCGTTGAGTTGGCCCTATGCTCAAATCTGTCATCAATGGAAAAAAAATGAAAAGTGCTGGTGTATCCGACGCGCTAAAAACTACCATATCTTGGAGGCATTAAGAACTCTTGAGAGATCAAGCGCTTCCCAACACGATGGTAGAGTGAGCTTTAAATTAAGTGTTGCATTAAAATGCACAGTAACTCATACAGTTAAGCATGCAAATTTATTTTTAATGTAAATTCCGTATGTATTTCTTGAATTATGAGTCACATAGCGAAGAAGGAAATGATGTAAGGTGCGCTAGAGCGATTACTTGGAACATGACAGTCCAAAACCTACTTTCAACCCCTTCAATATAGGAACTGTCTAGTTGGAATATCTTAAATCCACAATAAAACATGTCAAGCGAAGTACGGTCTCTTTGTCTTTATCGTCTGATTGCAAGTTTTAACATATCTCATTAAGTTCGTTGGAACACTTTCACTAGAGCACTGGGTGAACTCTTCCGAGGGCCCGGGATGCCCGATGGCTTAATTCTCACCCTCCCGCGCGCACCCACACCCAAAAGTTCAACTGCCCAAACCAACCCCCGGTTGTGACGACCTCGCCAGCCGTCCAGTTCTCCTAGGCGGGCGACCGCAAGGGCCCCCCCCCTCTCCCACCTCCGCTCCTCCTTCCCGGCGAAGGGAAGAAGGGGAAGTGGGTGGGAACAGAGCGACACGTGTTACGGGAAGGGGTGGGCGAGTGGGAGTTGGTCCCTTGCGAAAAGTGAAAGTCGTGCTGGTTGACCGAGGCCCTGCCTTATGATGAGGGCCATATCCGCGCTGGACACTGTCCAGTTTGAAGTATTGCAGAGAGTAGATGGAGTGAGGGGGGGCAGCAAAAGTGCTGAGGGGCGATTATTTGAGGGCCAGAGGGGGCGAGGGGGGAGACGGCTCTTGTATCGCGGCCCGACGCTCCCTCGGCTCGCTGGTGTGCTGCACCCGCACTCGACGTGGGCAACGGACTCAGCGCACGCAGTCGGCGTGACATATTTTAAAGAATTGTGACTTCACATCGGAAAGGGCTCTGGAAAGAGACTGCATGCTAGGCTATACGGGTACTGGAGACTACGTAAAGCAGCAAATGATATCTCTTTTACATCCACATTACCCCGCAAGTCACTGCAAGGGCGTGTAGTGGGGAGTGTTAGGTCACCAGCCATGCACGCACAATCTCAATCATGCCACCTCTACACAAATAATAGTTTTATTATGCACTCAAAAAAAGTTAATCACTAGAAAGAATGTACTTACATGCAACACAATTCAATAATAGAAAACGTATATTAAATTCATGCGAGAAGACTTAAAAAATGCTTCTATTAATTACAAACATAACATGCAGGAAATAATATGCAAGTTATCAACAAAATTCATACCCTATCAAATCTAATTTTCTCCTATGTGACTGCTGTCATATCTCTTTTGATCTCTAATCGTAGGTGGAAAAAGCTAAATTTTAACTCTCTTTCACTAATTTTACAATGTTGATCTGATCTACCAAAGTAAGTTGGGGCCCGTAATATGTCTTTAACATCCGTAGGTAAGTAATCTGTCTCAAATTCACGCAGTAAATTTAACCTGTATGTAAACCTAAGGTCATAGTCGCTTTCTTTCTAATTCTTTCAATTATATCGTAATATGAAAATCGAGAAAATGGAAGGGAGAACAACAGAAAAAAATATTAAATTAGAACACCAATGATAAGAAATCAACAACTAGGAAAGTGCAGAAAGTTGATCAATTAGATGTCACTAATTATTGTTAAAAATACCTTCCGTGTGCCGATATTTACTCTACCGATCACTATACTATATTAAAACATTGATGTAGATTACGGTGGTTCATAAAACCACCTCTTACCATTGTTAAATCATGTGAACAAAACACTTCTCAAACGTTTAGTATCTCAAAATATTTTTTTAACTTGGAGAGTGAAATAAAATCACCTTTAATCTATGCGTCAAACAGTGCTCTTGCTAGGCATAATGCGTTTCCAGAGCACCCGGAACACAGTTCCAAATATAACTTTCGTCTACAGATACGAATTATTTGGAGGAGCACGATTTCATGCAAAATGAATTAAATCCTGTTTTTTTAACATAAAGAAAAAGAAAGTTTGGCATAATTAGTGTAATAAATTCACTAAATTCCACCTTTTAAACGCAATATGAGACGGCAAGTTTGGCGACGACAGCGTAATAAGTTATTAGCGAACGACGTAAATTGTCAAATACTAAACATTGACTGATAAAAAATTAATTGAAAGTGCACAAAATGGTGCTTGAATTTGAATGCTAAACATTTTATTCTACTCATGGTTACGCAACTTAAAAAAATAAATAATATACAAGAGCAGACTTTACTGACTAAACGCTCGGTGGAATTCGATTGAACATTGTAATCGAAATTAAGCGGATAAAATAATACTTTGTAATTCCACAGATTTATTTCACAAACACACGACCCGGGTTTCGTCATCTTCAGATAGAAGATGACGTTGTACGTCGAAACCCGGGTCGTGTGTTGGTGAAATAAATCTGTGGAATTACAAGGTATTATTTTATCCGCTTAAGAATGAACCGATTCCATAAAATAATGCCTGAAACCATCGATTATTGTAAACGAAATAAAAAAACACTTGGGTGTCATCATCGGATCAAATCTTACGTGGGGAAACACATAAGTGCTATTTTCGAAGGGGCCCTAGAATAGGAAAATATTGCGAAGAGAGAGATAAGGACCCGTGCTATTTTTCTTTAGTAAAACCTCACATAGAATATTCGGCGAGGATATAGAATCAATCTGAAAAACACTGACTACCTAATGGAATATGTTACAAAGAAGGGCCACCAGAATCGTTAAAATATCGTACGAAAGAAAAAAATACGTCACTTGTGCACTACAAGGTCTGGGAACCCTTAGATATGTGATGACTTAGGGTGAGATAAAACTTATTGCAAATAAACCAAACGTGTGTTTTTTAAAAAACCATAAACACGGTAATCAATCCGAAGGTCGGTTTGAGAGGTTTTTATCAAGTACGTATACCATATGGCGTGTGAAGTTCACACATTAGAGTAATAATGAGAGGCCAGTTCCTTTTCCACTGCCGGTTATGGTTTCTCAGGTAGGTCTGGTACCAGAAAAAACATATAGCTCGAGTTAGGTTGAGGGCCCCCACAGAGGCGTGGCCAGGATTTGATGCCGGGCCCGGATATCAGTAGTCCAACGCTCTTAAAAGAATATATAATTCAGCCCCCAAATTTTATATGTGGGCTCGACAGACAATTGTCCGAAATAGGAGAAATAGACTGCCGAACGGATAGATAAAAGCATTCGTTTTTCCCGCGGACTACTCACGACGAAAACTCGGAAGGAACACGAAATGGGAAATTGATAGATACAGGAGAAACTAGTTTTAAGAACATGGAAGTTATATTCCCCGTGAATGAATGTTTTAATGAACCTTGCTAGCTTAATCGTCTCTCTTCCAAGCGCTCTTTCAGTTGATCGAGGGGGGTCATGTGTACGTATGTGGAAGTAGTGGAAAAGAAGAAGCATGGCTGGGGGTCTGTGGCAGAGGGTGACCCAAAATCCCCAGCTACACGTCAGTGCGATGACTTGCGGGGTACTATCTAGACAAAGATGTGTTTAATATGTCATAATGGCTATGAAACTCACTTGAGCATTCCAGAAACGGAAGGCAAACTGTTAGGTGGAGGAGGAGTAAGAGGTAGGACCCTAGGGTCCAGGGGTTTCAGCAAAGGAATGCATGGAAAGAAGTTGGAATGGGAGGGTGAGCGGGTGTAGGAGAGGGCTGAAGGGACTTAAAAAAGGAGGAAGGGAAGTAGTGAGCGCCGGAGCGATGGGCAACCCATTAAAAGCGCTTGAGGGCCATTATCGTTTCGGCTCTGCGGGAGTGGAAGTAGTCAGGGCCCTTGTGGGACAATGGCACCCTCGCACCTCAAGCGGTGCCACCACATCTACCTTTTGAAGTACTAGTCGTAGCATTTGTAATAGCTAGACGCCTACAATTTGCACTTTCAATGGGCATGTTTCCATTTGAAAACTAATTGATGTTTATTTTGCGTAATATCGTGGCATTCAATGAAACATAATTCATTAAAATACTCATTCTCAAATTGAATTCGGCATTCTCTGATTGTGCACGGAATTTTTGAAAATGCAAGATTTCGGATAACTCTACCTCACATAGCATGGAATTAGGCATATGGTAAATAATGTGATCAAACTCGTACGATAGCTGTTTTCTTAACGTAATTATGCAATAATTTTATTTTGTTCGACGGAAAAATTACTCATATAACGATGACAAAAAATTAACCTTAGTTTTAAACCCTCTTCATTATTTTAATAATAATGAACTCACCAGGAGGTAAAATTGTTATTGGTTTAATAAACACTAGAAACTGTCAGATTAATTTAGTACACGCGATTGAAGTAGGGTCTGCAACCTCCTCTATTACGTCGTTAATATTCCTCGAGTTAATATTCCGCTAGCCCTATGCCAACAATATTCAGTCTACACTCCAACGATGGGTTACCGAAATTTCACTTTATATACTTAAAAAACAGAAAAGCGGTTGTAAAATGATTGGTAGTGGGAAGAAGCGTGAGGAGGGACGGGATAATTAAGGGTGGCGGGAGATTTACTGGAGTTGCGGCGGTTGCTCATTCGAAGATAATTAGGGTGATTGCACATACACCGACATTGTTCTTAGGTACACCCACGTAGAAGCACCGGGTCAAAAGGGTCAAGGGTCAAAGAAGATTGCCACATTTGGAGCGTGGGAGGTGCAGGTGGCCTATTAGATTTCAAAATGTCGCCCGAGTTCGACAAAAGTATGAATGAGGCAAATGGACAATGTGGGAATAGAATAATATGGACTCATTTTTTTTAATGATGAGGTCTCGAGTTCGCGTAATGTGAGCCTGATTTTGCGGGTTCCGAATTACAATGTGTTGATTAGATTAAGGCGATTAGGTTTAGCCAAGGATTGTATTGGGAAAAGGCCTGAGGTTTTGTGGTTGAGAAGTTTTTCGGGCAAACCATGGTGCAAAACTTGATCCTTTTTGTGTGCGTGAAAAAACATCATATCAAGTGAATTTTGGTTCATTCAAGGTTTCTCTAAAGAATAAGGGAAAAACTTACGCAAAATGAAAAATATTTTATTATGCAAATTATTTTGTTTAAAGTTGGTATTCACTGTGCCGCAATAAGTAAAATACCTGAAGAATTCTGCATGTTCGGGTTTTCACCGCGTTGTTGTTTGAAGTCGACAACAGTTTCGCCGAAGTTTCATCCGGCATCTGCAGGTTGAAGATGAGGGACTCGGATTTTGGCCGCCCTTATATAGGTGGTCCCGTCCAGGTGCTGCTCTCTGATTGTTTTTTTTTCCGAAGAACTCTCTTCCACGCGTTGTGAAGATGGTAGCCTTCATCTCTATTAAAATTCGCCGGGTGTTTGGCGATCTCAATAGCTTCTCTAATTATTCTCTATTATCTACTTTCCTTAGTTAGGATTGTTGCATCATGGAATAGAATGTCGTGACCGGGTTCACTCCATTTATGTTCGAAGATGGCCGACAGGTAAAACTGTTTATTTGTTGTTGCCCGGAGGTGTTCTTTCATCCGAACTTTCATAGGCCGGCAGGTTTCCCCGATGTAGGCTTTCCCACACGAAGAGGGTACTTGATAGAACCCTTCATATAGGTCTTTCGGGATTTTGTCCTTCGGTCCAGGGAGCGCGTCCGCTATTTTCTTGGTGCAGTTGAATCTTGTCACCACGTAGTGTTTTTTAAGGATTCCGGATATCTTCTCGGATGTTCCGGATACGAAGGGGATAGTCGCGTATGCCTTTGGGTCCGGTTCCGTTAAATTCGAATCCGATAAAAAAAGTGAATTGAGATTCTAACGCGGTTAAAACCCGAATATGCAGAATTCTTCAAGCCACCGCCGGGAAAATCTACGCAGCCATATAAGTAAAATACCTAATGAAATACTGAAGTGGTTGCCTGAGCCGAGTTCTAACTTAACTAACCTAACGATACATAAGGGACGGTTTTAAAATATCGATGATTCTCAACAGAGTTTGTTTACGCACACGCTACAGCGTCAGGCAAGTTTAAAAGTAGTCCCAACCTCACTTTTTTCAATATTTGATATTTTAATCGTAATATTTTCGGTGCACAACTTTTCCATAAGCGTATTTTTATATGCGCGGAAGATATTTCTTCAATATAATTTTTTCAATGGCTCTTTTGTTTTAGTAAGACAATAATTAATTTTTGTGATGGATAATGCAACCATTTCAGAGAGTAAAAATCATTCGCCTTGACCGGGATTCGAACCCGGATCCCTCTTTTGTGATGGAAATTACCTGACGCCCTGCAGCCAAAAGAAATCCGTGCCATAAGTGGAATTAAGTAAATAAAAGGTCCTTTTTCTGGCAATAATTTATTTAACGTAATCCCTTTTAAAATGGAATTTTCATCCTCTCCTGTATTTTATCGCTTCACCATTCCGATTTTTTCGGTTGTACATAATTCTTTAAAATTTAGTGCACGCTTTGCTGAATCATGTAATTAATATCCATTTTCACTACTATGGAAAAGAAATCCTGGCCGAATTTCATTCCACTTAGTATGGTAAAGTATTAAAATTTAATTAATATATTAATGAAGAAATATTAAGAATTGTAATAAGTTACGGAATTTCTTACTTAATAGGGCAATATAATTCACTTTTAAGAGGATAACCTACGGGCTACAATGGTAGAAGTGAGTTGAAAGGTTGCAAAGTTGATGTAAATAAGGTTGACGGAGTGATTCAAGACGGTGATTAATGGCTCTGAGTAAGGAAAAAAATGAAATGGGAAAATGTAAGTGGCGGGTCTGCGAGTTAGTTGCTAGCTGAGAACATAGCTACGGTTGCTGCGAGTTCCAAGCACGTTTGCCGACGAGAATGCCTGGGGGTGTGATTATCGGTTGTCGTTTTGAAAATGGAACTTGACCCGGAGACTGCCAAGAGGTGACGTATGCACTGGGGAGGACTCAAGTGTTGAGTCTAGCGCGGGCCGTAAATTATCCCCAAAATTATGAAACTCAAAAGCCATCATTGAATCTCCTGGAAATTAGTTGACAATGTTGCCAGTAAACCCGCCTATTTCAATGGGTTTCCTTGTTCTTGGTGAAGTCAGTGGAGTAAATACTAACTGTATTATATTCGTAATGCACATAGCGTATATTACGTGAATTGTGTTCGTTCCTCTCCTTCCACGCCCCCTTCTGGCGGACCGCGGTGTTCACTGAGAATGTGAAAGTAGTGGAGTAGAAGCGGAATGGCTACTGACGTATCACTCCCCGTCATTAAATGTGCTTGAGGGGCAGTGTGTATGTACATACACATTATATTTTTGTATTTATATATATTTTAGCGGAAAACTTAATTTTAAATGAATGTTAATTCTACCCACTACTATAGTTTTCAGATACACCAAAGAGAAGGGGATAAAAATTGGCATCTACATTTTACATATTTGTCTGCCACCATACCTTGAAACCTTACGCCATACCATAGTACTATGCGTGAGGTATCATGCAGAATACTAAAGGAAGAAGTAGGAAACAATAATTGGGCTACGGATATGCAAATTGAGGTTTGCAACCCCAATGATGCAGTTAAGAAAAATGATATAGTGTCCCACCGAAATTGCCATAAACCTCTGGAAAATTCGGTGGCCCCAATTCCTTAGAAACAAGCTCTAAAACAACTTCACTACTAAATGCGTGGTGGCATTTTAGAAAGGTATTTAGAACATATTACAGCGATCAATCTAAAAATTAGTTTGAAAGATGAGAATAAAACTTTTCGTACTCTCACTCTAGAGGTTGCGAGGGTATCTATATGGGATTATATAACATGTGGATTTTGTTATAAACTAGATTGGAATTGCTTGACTGTACATGCTCTATACTCTCTGCAAATTACGAATTATACAATGATCAGTATTTGAGATAAAATCGGTGTGATACGGCATGTGAAAGTAGACCATAGGCTGTCACAAGAACCTTCAGATTCATTTCTTAGGCATTATTGTTGAAATGCCACAACAAAAAATAAAGAATCGCACTCAATGTTAATATCAGTCAATACGTAAATATATTTTATTTCTATACAGGTGGGGACCTACCAACCCCGCTGCACCTCCTTGCTGCAGCTTGTGGAGTATTATGTAGATGTACATTTAAGAATGGAAAATAGATAGAAACAAAACGACATTAATTTCGAAGGACAGTTTAAACATATGTTTTGGGGTTATTTAGCTATTCATCATAGCATGAAGAGTTTAACATACTTGCCCAACTGAGTCAACGTAAAACAAGAAAATAAATAGAACCTATCAGTAACGAGCCTTAACTCAGCAAATTGCCTGACGTAAATTCTAATGCATGGACAGAAATATCCACCTTGCATCATCGAAAGAAAATACCAATTGTTGCTAAAAAAATACATTTATTAGAGAAAGAGAGAAAGAGGGTGCGTATATAGTATTTGGCTAATTTCACCAAAGAAGAACTTTAATGTCACTAAACGCGTGCCTGTAACTAGGAGACCGTTGTGACTAAGATAGAACAGATTAAAGTGTTGGTTTTCATTGGACTCCTGCAGGTCTCCGGCGATTTTTTCTTCAGCTTTCACGATTCTGTCAAATTCACGAAAGTATGGTAATTCGTCCGGAGATGAGGAAGCCATTTTCCAAAACCCACTGTTTCATTACGAAATTTTGATTTCCGATCAATTCACCCAAAGCTGCATACTGAAATTCCCACCGCATGCCTTTCAAAAGTGCCAATAACGAACTCGGATGCCATGCGATTTCCGCAAATAGTGTGTTTTTCCGGCATCCCCATACGCACCAAAATTGGCGACAGGGTGATAGCTTTTGATGACGATTCAAATTTCATATTTTACGGCCGTGGATACAATTATCTAGGATATCTATGCGAATGAACGGCCTATCCCCGACCTTGGCCCCGGTGGGTATGCGATTGTTGAAAGGCACGAGAGCGGAGGGGGGTCGACTAAGGGCTTGCGGCGATGTCGGGTGAGCGATGGCGACCGGGGCCATTTCCATGGGTGGGCTAAGGGTCGAAAGGCGGGAACGGCTCGGGAGAGGGTTGAGAAGGGAGAGCGGGGTTCCTTTCGGCGTTTATTGGGGGGAAGAGGGTCAGCAGTCGGAGCGAGGGGGGGCGAGGACCCAGGGTGTGTGAGTGGGAGGACTCAGGGGCGGCGGTAAAGCGGTACATGGGAAGAGATTATGGCAAGTTTGATAGTAGTAGCCCTCCGAGCCCCTGGCGAGGAAGGTCATAAAACACGACTCGGAATAAATCCATCGCTCCCTTACACTCTCCCTTACACGTCTGCAAACCCCCCCCCCCCCCCGAAAACCCCTCACCAGACCCTCCGTCGAAGAAGAAAAGCCTCGTGGACTGCGCTTAAAAAAATAAGCGTAGGGAAAAAATGGGAGGAATAAAGAGAGAGGTATCCACTGCCACACATTCAGCCACCCCCAGTCCCGAACCCTTACCCCTCCCTCTTACGACTCTCACCCCCCAGCCCCGGTAACAACCCCTCCCCCTTCGCACGAGTGAAAAAATGCGAAATGGTTCCATCCCACTAAACCCCTCCATAACCCTTCAAAAGCCTTCTCCCCGCTAAAGCCACCCCTCAGCCCAACCCCAGGTACCCATCCAACCTACCCCTTACCCCTAAAACCCCCTCTTACGGCCTTCTTGACTCCAGAGCCGGGCGATATATATTTTCCGCCTCACGGGAGAGGGAGAGAGGAAGAACGCGGGGGATCGGAGGAGTACCACCAAACCCTTTCTCTGTAAAACCTTCCCCAAAGACTCCATCCGAATTTCGCGGGGCGGACTTGGCCAAGGTGAAGTGGGGTTGGAGCGTGGCGAGGTGGGGAGTTGGCAGGTAAAAGGACGGCTCACTTTAGGGCGGGACTCGTGAGGATAGAAGGGGCGTTGTATTTATATATATCAGCATTCATTTGGATGGAATGGCGGGGTAAGGGTGAGAGGGGCGGATGGGGGAAGATGGGTGCGCGGAGGACAGGACGAAGAAATGCTAAGGAAGAAAAGGGAGGACGAATGAAGTTCAAAGGTTGGTGTCGAGAAGTGGGGAGGCAGAGCGAGCGAATCCCTAGCCCGCTTGTATCCCTACCTGAGGGACTTGGAATTTAATATTCTATTCGGAATCGATTGAAAGTAAAACCATGGAAGTAAGAAAGAATGCGTGGTTCGCAACATCTTGTAAAGAAATACACACGTCCGCCAAGAATACCTTTACAAGCGCACACAAAAGAGGTATGTATATGACAGTTAAAATTGCATAGGGATATCTGGAACATAAAAGATTTTTTTATTGACGGAATAAAATATTAGAGCTCGTTTTACCATCAGAGGGAGGCTGATTGGAATAAATCGAAGAATAACGTTGTAAGAGCATTCAATTAACTAAATCTATTTTACTAAATATGCGCAGAGAGATTAAAAAATTGCGTGAAAAACACAGATATGAGCATAACTAACCCCATTTAATTGTCAATCTATGTCTTTCATTTTATCTCACTAAATATTGGAGAAAAAGTTATTCACAATCCAAATTATTTCCACTTAATAGCTAATCATATCCTTCAATTGTATAACACACTGTAGCAGTTGAAGCCCACCATACACTAACACTATATCCCATTTCAAAAATATAGTAATTCGGCGCTAATTCCGCTAATAATGTCTCCATTTATGAAGCTGCAGCAGCATTGCGGTAG
The DNA here is from genome assembly GCA_037158775.1 of Hetaerina titia. Classification (NCBI taxonomy): domain Eukaryota; kingdom Metazoa; phylum Arthropoda; class Insecta; order Odonata; family Calopterygidae; genus Hetaerina; species Hetaerina titia. Next base: position 96,880,957 of record CM073775.1, on the reverse strand, counting down.
TAATCTCACGGAAAAGACCATTTGCTGGATTTTTTTCACAATTTCAATTGATTCAGTGTGCTTCTAACTGAGGTTGGTAAATTTTTCTCGGAAAATAGTATTTTATCGAAGAATTTCCAAAGCATATGTTTATCACCTTAATTCTATTCTTTTATAACATATTTTCTACCCCTCTCAATTTTGCCTCACATACAACTACCTACTTTCCTTTATAAATCATGCCCACCTTCAAATAATACTGAGGTTAAGGCGGCTCCACCCTCAGAATGCTGCACCACGGTTTCTGATATTGCGCCGAATGTTCCCCGCTGAATCGAGTCTCCCATCCTGAGATGGAGAGAAGGAGCTGTGTCTCATAAATCTCAAGGAATTCTCAGGAGTCCTCATTTTCTTACATTTCCCATCACCGAGCGGGGCTATGTGTAAATTTTCTTGGCCATCTAACTTCATCCAATAAACTAGTCTCACTTTTTATAAATTTCTGTTAAAAAAACATTTTATCAATCTTGTTAGAATATTCAAAGGAGAATGTATTTATTTATATTTCAGACAATACTAAATTAAATTATTTTGTATTTTTTAAATAAATGACAATTCGATTCACTCATACATTTCCAATAAATTTACGAACTTAATTAATAGGTTATAATTTGTACTTGGCCATGTTCCTTCGCTTTAGATTTTATTTTACATAAACCTTATTAAATTTCACTAAGTTTATCTGAGGCTATCCACTGAAATGATATCTTATTTAGGGAAATGCTTAAAACACCTAGTTCCTGTGTTTTTCGATCCTTCGCTCACAGGCACGCTTATGCCTGTGATATACCACCTGGAGTACTCTCTATATCCTTTCAAACATAAATTATCCCGGTTTCAGTTGATGATTACGAATCGTCCAACCTTACGAGGCTGGGTATAAAAGTGATCTACTATGGATTTTTAAATGGATTTTTTCTACGATATTTCAGTTTCACTTTTTCAAGAGATCTGGATACTTTTGATGGCGAAAATAGTAAATTAAAAATACATTAGTGTAATGGTAAACCTTATACATTATCAAAAAATATTTATGTTGATATATTTGGTCAATTTGGCTCAAAACAGTCGGTAACATTTGTTGTTGAAGCTGGGTAGGCCTGTTTGCTCTCAAATTCAATTAATACTTATTCAATCTTCAAAGTCCGTTAATGAATTTCTCTCAGGTTTCCGCCAATTATGATTACGGTTTTGATGATGGCATGATAAAAAATTCGAAACCAGGTCCCATCGAAATAAAGTGGTTATATATCAATATAACTGATCAATAAATAAGTCAGAGCCAAATGATGGATTTCATGAATCAAATTCGCATTAAAATATACCTGAAAACTTCTCTCATGGGTAAAATTAACTCTCGATCAAAGCTAAATTTATCCCTAAAAATGTAAGCTCCACCATTTTTGTCCTTTTCATGTGAATATGTTTTTTCTTTCCTTTTCCCACACCCTTTAAATACTGCCTATCCCTCATCCTTAACTCTTTCCAACTTGTGCTTCATGTCCTGCCGCACACCTTTTTCGTGGATCGCAGGATCTATCTGTTCGGCACATTTAGATATCATTCACAGAAACACTAACAAATACCACGCACAGTCATGGGAAAAATAGGGTCTTTAGAAGCCAACATTGGAAATTGGAATGCTTCCTTGGGGGGCTACTCTATTTATGAGAACATTATCTTAGTTCCTCACACACTGTGTCATATTACGAGTATGATATAACAGAATATGTGTAATACGGGGAACCTAAATGTATTCCCCATTTGTGAGCACTTACAAATCGTGTTTATTTTGCCAAATATCCCACGGAAATTGGTGTGAAAACATTGTCCTCGGCTTCAAAATTTGGTAAAACCAGTGAATGAGGCAATGGAGCGAAGCTCAATAATGAAAGGTATATTTCAGGATGAAAGAAATGTGGGAATGGGGGAAAGGGTAGATGGAATTCCTACCCCAGGCCGCGGACTCTCTAAGGGGTCTAAGTGAGGTGGGAGGAGGGGTAAGGAGGCGTGTGCTGATGTCGGAGAGGAGGGGAACAGCAAAGAACAGGTTAGGGCAGGGGGAGGGGAGAGAGGGTGGCCCGTGGGCGGGTGCGGCAGAGGCTGGCGCCCGGCCGTGTTTTCTCGCCCCCTCTTGATCTGGGGCGGGCGGGTGATGAACGGACACCCCGAGGGGTTTGTATGCACCCGATGTGGATGGGAGAAGTGCTTTTGGGGGTGGGGATTCATAAATGGTAAACAGGACAGAGGGGGGGTGTGATCGAAGATGTTGGTTGCATTCAACCCTTCCATACTGAAGTGCAATGCATAGACAAAAGAGCAGATCGAAGAGTGCTCCATTTGAAAAAGATCCATAAACTGGTACGATCGACAGGGAAGTGAAAGGCAAATGGGTAGACTTAAAACGGGAGACCCTGGACTTTCAAGGAGAAAAAGCTATTGGAGAGAAACTACCTCACGTCCTAGAGCTCAAACGATGTCATTCATTGCACTGAATATGGAAATGAAATTGCAATAAATAAATATGAAGATTCACTCAGAATATCCTCTACTTCCGATAAATGAAGCATCATTAACAACGTTCTCTGACAACTTTAGTGAAACGTGGACATTGGTTTTAATTCTACTTTTTTCTTCCCAAAGATACGATAGAGTATATTTCTAATTCAATTCTTTCTGACTCCATAAATATTTTATTTCATTTTTGACCGTAAAATTCTTCGTCGATTGATTGCGTGTTTATCTCGCCATTGGGAATTTGGATGTATTTTATCAGGTTACCATTACGTAGAAATTTCATTGCGGTTTCTTATAAACTTCATTGCTCAAATAAATCTTACCAATAATTATTTATCCAATTGGCAATAATTTACATTCCTACTATGTGAATGCAGGAAAGTATGTTAGTGAGTAAATCCACCTCTTTACGTGATTTTTCTGTAATTTCTTCCTGAAGCTGCATACATTGATCTGCTGGGTGATTTGATTAAAGTGGCCAAGAAAATAAAATCTTTTTTAATCAAGTCATAAAACACCAACTTAGAACCATTAATAAAAATTAAGTTAAAAATACACCTATACCAATGAAAGCATGCAAATTGGTCGCAATGCTGGAAAATAATTCCACTTATAACCTTAAATTTTCATGCTATTAAAAGATTGGATCTAAATAGCCACCGTTCTTATAAATCTCATTTGATATTGCTTTGCAAATTTAAAGTGCGAATCACTTACAAAACGTGCAGTTCTAGAAAATGCATTCATTTTCTGTCCTTAAGCTTTACTCTCATGATATTACTTTCAAGATTTTATGAAAACCGAGTCATTGAAATCAAATGAAAATTGAGGTTGAAGTATTCACAAAATCACATTTTGTAAACATGAGTGCAAATGCGATACCTAACTGGAGATAAAATGGAAAATATTCGTAAAGTAATTTAGCATTATGTATACAAGATCTGTTGGCATAACCCTTTGGAATTCCTCATACGAAGGGAAAACGCTCAGCTGTTCCACACATATAAATTATGTCAGTGGATCACTCTATCGACACCGGTCGTAGTAAATTGAGACATGTTTGGAAAATAGAAGTGTTTTATTTCCTACACATCAATTAAGAATTGAAATCATTACCATTATAAAACACGTAAAATATTAACCGGCAATTTGGTTTTGAACGACTTTTTTTAGAGTTTATTTACTTTAGATTTTGAGATTTATTTTTTAAACTTTAGAAGTTATTTATGTATTTTATTGTAACATGTCTACATTTTTACGGTGATATCCATAAAAAATCCTGTTTAATTAACGTAACATTTCGCAAATGTGTTAAGGTATTTCTTTTTATAATAATAATTTTTTTAAACAAAATATTCACATCATTAGCGAGGTCTCCGATTTCCCTTCGGCTGTTCTACCAGAGGTAGAATCAGAAGTAGGTCTTACCAGTGGTAAGAATCCAAGGATTTGCGTCCCTGACTCGATAATTATTTTCTTCGGATAAAGCAGGCATCAGGGCGGTGCGGTGGCTGGTCCCCACTGAGAGGATCCGGGTTCGAGTCCCGGAGGTGGTAGATCTATATGGTATCCCGATCTATACTTCAGATGCTTTGTGGAGAGCACTTGGAGTGAGTACGATGACCGTCGGACGGGATGTTAAACTGTGGACCCCTTGGCGCCTTTCCTTAAGAGTAGGCTAATGCCGACGCCTGGTTTCTCTCCTCCCTTCATCCTTTCCTATCCATCTCTAATGGTACACATGACCTTAGCTCTCAGTCGCCCCCCCTAAGGATTACTACTGGGATAAAACTTAACTTCAAGGTTAACTAGCATAAAAACAGTTGCACTTTATTTTGTGTAAAATAAAAATAAATATCATCGGATAACAAATTGATCAGTGATTAATCAATTTCTCAGAAAATAGAAGCAAAGGAAACCTAAATTGTGTAAAATTAACTAGTATTTATAAATTTTGCATGATTAAAGTCATATTTTGAGCCGTAGGTTTTCTGTTTCTTAGCAATAATAACCTTGGTCGTTTCTATAGAAAAAGAGAGCATGCTCGGAGCGTGCGATCCAAAACAATCTTGGTCAAGCAGGCATGCAAACGGTCTATTAGCGAGCGCGTGTTGGGAGCGGATTGACGGATTTCCGTCTGTTAAAAATGATCTTCAACTATCCCTCCGAGATTATATAAATGTATACGCGCCCCTTTTGGCTAATCTAGCCGTTCAGGTGGAATTGGATAGAAAATCTCGCGAAAATCGGAGAAAACAGGAATGGACTTTCGGACGGTTTGCCTATATCATAAACCTCCTTGAAGGTAGGCAAGCATTTATACATATCTGTATGTTTGTACACATACACTACAGGTGCAAGCGAAATGAGCCCGGAATTGATGGACGAGCGAGAAAGGACGTTCCGCCTTCTTTGCGGGCGTTGAGGCACAAAAGAACTCTTGGGCCTTAGAGTGAAAGATGTGCCCTGTAGATAAAAAAGGGAGGAGAGGTCAAGTTTTAATCTGTGGAAGGGTTGAAATCTCGGTACAAGTACCGCAAAGTCGCGCCATGAAACCTTCCTGCCTGACTTTCATTCTCTTTCCTACCTCTCTCTTCCCTTTGTTTCAAACTGATGTCGTCTCTTGTGTTACCATCGCTTGGAACTGTGCAAGCGATCTCATTCACTCAAATAGGAATTCCGCGTTGAGAAAGAGTAGTCGGGGGTGGGAGACGAAAGGATTGGGAAGCTTAAAACGCCCCTCGGAACGAGAAGGGGAGGGTTCAGGTTTGGGGATTGAATTCTTTTGGTGAAGGATTGAAATCTTGAAAGGAAAGAGTTCCAAGAAGTGTAGCTGTGTAATATTCCCCGGTTCTCTTTTCTTCATCCGGACCACTTGTGTGTCCTCCAGACGTTGTAGGGTCAAGGGATCATCAGCATGAAATATGCCCTGCCGCCCGTCTTTAGAAAGCTGAGCCCGTGAAATATCCTTCCCTCGCTGAATACATTTTTTGCCGCGACTCTCTCCGCCGTCCCCTTTCAATCGACGCAACCCGACGAGGTTCTCGAGATGAAAGGGATCGCACAGCCTCTTCCCCTTGGGGTCCCCGCCGGCGGAGGATGGTCTCTCCATTGGATGGGGCATCGGGGAGAGAAGGGAGTCGCGTCTCTCCTCTGATGACACGGCGGAAGAAGACGACCCGCAAAGAACAGCTTAATGTATAAATAATAATCTTTTCCGACCTCTGCATCCACTCTGTCATTTAAGCATCCAACGTGGACTGCAGAAGTGATAAGGGGTGGTCTTTTCTATTTTTCCAACCGGCCGGAGGGACGTGGTGTCGCTGAGATCGCTTGTGTACACATTGGAAGAAGAAATAGCAGTATTCGGTGAACGCAAGGACTCCTTTGAGGGCTGGTGTCATCTCAGCGTTTCATCCCTTGCACAAAGACGAACATAAAGGTCATATTTCAACAAAATATATATAAAACTATGGTAGAAGGACGCCTTCATCATGCAAACTTCACTGAAGCGTGCAAACATAATTTCATAAATAACCTAGTGAATGTCTTTAGGCAATTTGTTTCAACACGCTCCAACTAGTAATATATGGGGGGCACAATTTTGTCTACAGATTAAAACAAATAGTCTTGTTTAGAATCTAACTTCCATAGTACTATTTTTATAAACAACAATCTATTTAGTGGTAATCCCGTGAAAATCCAAATCATATTTTTCAATAAAAAGTATTGTTGACTCATTATGAAATTTTTCATCATCGTATTTCTAACATGAATTTCATTAACCATGATTAAAAATATTTTTTAAAGTTGATTCATGGAATGTTACAATCCTATGAGATTGCGAAATAATTATCTTTCGTATGGCACACTCCTAAGCTCCCATTTTGTAAGCATATCGATCGTTCTAATTCTGTACTTAAATATAAAATATTCTTTCTGGGTTCTACTTTTGGTATATTATTAAACTTCTCTTAGTTATATTTTATGTAACTTTGATAACTTTTCAAATTAATATCCGTGTCAAATTCCCAGTACGGCGTGGCTAAATAATTTATTCCGGATGAGTTTAACTCATTTGAAATACATTCCCTGAGTACTTATTTTAGAATGGGAGTTCAATAGTTCAATTTTATAATAAAGCATAGATATTGGTTCTATTTTGAAGAGTGAATTTGTTTGGTGTTATAATGATAATTTGTTTTTTGCTTTTAGGGGATGATGCGAGTCATGGAATTGATAAAAATACTCATAGTCGACAAAAGATCACTAGTAATATCCTATAAATGAGTAATATATTCTCAATGTATTTGTTTATTAGATTAGTTTTAAATTGTCTGTAGAAGTTGATTCGAGTAATGCAATAATAGTGATGTTTCTAATGCTGTAAAATCAATATTGTATGATGTGGGGACAAACTAAAGCTACACATGCAGTTTAAAGTATACGAAGCTTGTCAACACAACACACAAAAAAAACACAAAAAAACCTGAAAAAATTAAAGAACAATTTTGGAGGCAATTTCTATCTTGAAAATTAGAGCTGAAATTCGTATTGTGTGCATCAATGTATATCTAGACAAAAAAATCTCACTTTATTCTACATTTTGTGGATAACCGAGGAAAAAGAGCGTGAAATAACTTTCTATTAAACTATAAGTAAATTATAAAAACTGTATTTTATAATATAATATTATACATGCACGTATAAATGTGTATAAAATTGGTTATACTTTGCCCAAGAGATTCATTACGATTGCCAAAGAGCGCCCTTAATGTCAAAGAAAAAGATAACGTTTCAACTAAATTTCACGTTTTTATGCCTTTTTCATTTTAAACAATGTATTTATTGTTTAAATAAATAGTGAATATCAATTATAAAATATGTGGTACTAATTAGAACTAATTTTCTGCGGTATTTCGTCGAATGACATTCATTGATGGTATAGGGAACCTGGCAGTTCTTGGATCTGGAACTTGGGTTCGATTCCCGTCGTCATCTCTGGGCATCCTTGGCTTAGCCACTTAAACCTTTTTTTCGGGCGACAGATATACTTGGTAAACCTAAGATGGAACAGGAAAATAAACTGGCCCCCTAACCTGTTGTGTGAGTTTTACACGTCATTTGGCTGAGCACTAGGTGAAATCTGCCCTAACTTATTAAAGGCGACCTTGGAGCTTATAACTGTGGTTTTTAATTGGTCTCTTCTCAATAAAATACTACAAGAGTATACACGAATGCATTACATACTTGGATGAGAGTAGCACAAATGCGTTAGTATGTGCGAATTATTGTTGCGAGAACATTTGTGCTGACATAGGATTCACATAAAGTCCAACGCATATGCATTCGATAGACATCAATCTTTTGCCAGAAAAGAGTGAACAGGATTTTTGGGAAACTAGGCAGCGACTCGCTCGAAACTCTAAGTTAGCCAGCGAGAATAATCCCCGTGCTCTAAGCCGACACTCTAAACATCAATCCCATTCCTAATCTCATTCGCTGGGAATTTTGCTCTTGAGGGCCAATTCTCAACCGCTGAGTTGGGCCCAATCGTAATTCTTCTTTGAAGAACATTTTATACACATTGTTATCGGGAACATCTTCTGTGGTGGCTAACGTTTGTTAAGTAATATTTCGAGCCGAGTTCAGTGTCAGAACTTATAATATGACCCGAAGGAAATTTTTCGAGATTAACTATGACATTGTGTGAATTAACAGGCGACCCGCACTCCATCGGAAGATTAGACTGTCTGGATAAAGTAACAGCCGAAAATATAGCATTACGTAGATTAAAAATTTTCTTCCGTCAGATAAATAACAACTTAAATAAATGGTAAGATAAAATGCATGAACCACAGCAATTTACGGTCGGAAAAACGTATTTCAACAATCCTCACCCCATTATTAATGAAATACCTTCATTAATACGTATGTAAACCTTTCCGTCCGGGGTGACGGAGGGGTAACGCCTGCTAAGGATCGCGGGTTCGATATCCGACCAGGTTGGTATTCCTTCACCTAGGGTTTGAATGTTTGTAATTGTGTTCAATGTAATGTACAGGGGTTCGGTGGAAGAAGGGACTATGAAGTCTCAAATTGGCCCCAATTAAATTGCTAAATATGTATATAAAATATACAAAAAAACATGTTTTAATGAGGATATATAACAAAGTTTAATCTAATACATGAATAGCTAATATATTTCTGAGAAAATTGTAGTATAATACTTATTTTAAACCCGTGAAGACTAGTAACCTCACGTAAGGTCACGTGTAGACTTCATCTCTGCCCATCAGTACTCTAATAGTCGCCATAATATTGCAAATCACCATGGTTATAGCACACCTGACCATATAGCTATATATTCGTAAAAATCTCACATTTCCCTCACACTCCTCCCCGCAGTACGTAAAAAGATCATAAACCATTGGTTTAGCTTGCATGCAGAGCGGACGCCAAGAGCGAACGCTTAAAAGCATTCACGAGAATCATTTTAGCACACTCGCTTGCCGTAAACCGCATAGTAAATCACTTGCTCGGTGAGGTATGTTATGAATAAAACTAATAAGACGAACAGGTTTACGAGATGGGGTCAGAGTAGACCCTTTGGCTCATCATTTGCATAAAATTCGTCTGGAAGGGTTGAGGGAAAATAAGAAAAAAGAGAGAAAAAATAAATTTGAAAAGTCGACTAGGGCTAGAGTGCACGGGAGGGCGGGCACGATTTGAATTGATGAGGTAGCGAAAAAATCTTGACGGGCTTAGTTACTGTGGGAAGGGCACTGAAAGACTATTCTATATGCTTTTATATACTTATAAATTTGTGTGGAGGGATGTGGTCTAAGTGTGTGTCTATGGAACCGAGGAAAAATGATTGCTTCCTGCCGTAAGATGATATGGGGTGGTAGGGCGGGAGAAGCGATTATCTACCCATCCCCACCCCGAAGAGTTGGGAGGGCGTCTAGAGGAGGGGATCCCCCGAATCGAGCGCCCGGGCGCAGCAAGCGAAGCGAAGGGGTTTGGCGAAGAAAAGGGAAACATTGTTGCCATAACAACGTATTAATCAGCACATCTGCGAATGATTTATATCTTAATTGTCGCCTGCTCGGAGGAAGGAATGCCCTGTAATTTTGCGATCCCAGCCCCATTCTATCCCCCCTCGTCAAACATTCCACCTTCACCCCTCCCTACCCACCCTCATTCCAAATAAAACCTATTCTCTCTCACATATTCAACCGAGAACCGCTCTAGTATAGACGATTTTAACCTATTCGGAGCTTGGAGAGACGAGCATTTTACTTTTTCCGGGAAAAAACAGAGGGTACAAGCGTGTGGCTCTAACTCAGCGACACTCCGGGTGTTACCGCATTTGCTTATTCTCTCTGGCTGCTTTTGTTTTGTTCCCATCGCTACCCAGGGCTTCGGAAAAACAAACCGAGCACCTTCCTTCCCAATTTCGCTCGCTCTTCCGCGCATGCGTGCTACAACTCCTCGGGACACTCACAACGGAATCATTCATATCCAATCCGGGGGTGGAAAAAAGAGAACATCCCTGCATCGAGTGCATACGATTGCGCCCTCTGGCAAGATGGTTTTAGGTTTCACAGAACCCTCTGACGTAAAACTGTTTGTGCAATGAGATATGCGCGAAAGTTTTCTAGGGATTCTCTAAATCACTACTTTAATTTCTAAGCTTACTAAATCACTAATTTAATTCTCTAGAATTCGATATTAAAAAAAAAGATATAGAGCTTTCATGTCTGAAATATTTACTTATGAGTCAAGCATATTTAGTTGATACAGCTCTTTTCTAGTTCTATCTATCTATTCTATCATCATAGAAAAGGTAATGTCTGGGCGTAATTATTTATTTTTAACTACAAATCTTATTTTCAAAAAATTGAAGTATTACTGTATGAAATGAATGTCTTAAGTATTTTAGATGATAATAAAGAGCATCCCAAATTTGCTTTAATGCGCGGGTCCTTGGGGGTGATAACTTTAACCCTATTTGTTATTCACTCATTAGAACACATAATACAGGTACACTTTCTCATTGCGTGTGTGTAGGATGAGCGCAGACATTTAAGTACTTGCCAAACTATTTATGCAAGCAGTTGTGCATTTTCTGTCATCAAATATAGTATGTGCTTAGGATAGTGATGAGTAGTTTATTCTGGAGATTATATTTTTTATAATGGCAAGTTGATAGTCACGGGGAGGACGAACGTTGTATGAGGAGCATGAGCTTTCAGGGTGGCGGATCTTTCGGGGCAGGGGGCGTAAAGATGACAGAGGGGGTGAGGTCAATAATGAGAGAGGGTAGGGAAAAGGAGGGTTGAAGTTAGAGGGAAATTAGGGGTAGAGAGTATGAACTTATTTTTCCGACATGTCTCATTCGTTGAGCAGGGAAAAACCTTGTCTGTCTACGCCCGGCTTAAATAGTTGAACAAGCAGACGATATTCTACATCTCAGCCTACATTTATTGAAAAACGGTGAATTATCTGAAGGAATTCAATATCGTGTGAATGGAGGAGGAGCGGTTTTTGCAATTTCAAGACAAGATAAACTTTTTAGCTCGGAAACTAAACGTCAGGACATAAAAGTGGGTAGACCCATCCTTAATGCGGAAAATTAAAATGCATTGATGAGTCAACCATAAGAGTCACTAATCTCGCTGGATTTCGGCTGTTGGAGAAGAGTGAGGTTGAATAGAGAAGCGGAAATGCGAGATATAGCCGCTTCGTTTATTGAAAAAATTCGAATTGATTACGTATAAATGACTAATTAATAAAAGCGCCTCGTTTATTTTGGTTCGGTAAAGATAGGTGAATGTTGACTAATCAAATAGATAGGTATATAATAGCAACTGGTATGATAGGAGGGAGGCATTTTTTGGGAAAAGCATGGGTGTAGTGAGAAGTATCTCAAGGTGCTTCTCAGACTTAGAAAATCCTGACAAGGGGCTAGAATAGGCTGATTATAAAAAATCAATGGCTCATATTCCGTGAACGTTGGTCCAAGATTTTACGTTCAATATCGTGATTCCAAGTATTTCATGTTTTTAAAAAACTGCTCTAAAATAATCCCCTAATTTTACGAAATGAACTTTTTCCCAATACAGGCATGCCACAGTATAAAAAGGTATCACATTGCAATAAAAAAATAACTCTGCAATCATTGATATTACTAAATCAAAAGCAATACTAAAGCACAATCACTTACATGTATTTCATCAAATGGTGGAGGCAGCGTTGATAGCTCACAATAATATCTCTCTTACTTCATTAGATTGCGCAACAGATATCCATCACATGATAGTCGAATACATCAAATTGAAAGTCACTTCTTAATTACTCCGCGGACAGATGCGCCAGTGACAATAAAATGTTTCCAAATCTACTCTCAGTGAGATCATCTCGGATTGTCACTGCAATGTTTTCTCAAGCGCAGAAACCAAAATTTCTTCATCCGACTGTGGCTAATTAAGTACAAAAAGAAAAACATAATATATATGAATATTTTTATTTTCCAGAGACATTAATACTTCTTTTGCACACCTATTATTCGATAAAGTAAAAATTACTTAGATAAGAAATTGCTTCATTATAATTTCATTGGAAACACTGGCCGAGTTAGGATAAGCTTAGCTTCACATCCTCTTCTTCTTCTTTTAACCTTCCAAGATGTGTGAATGTGTGGATGTGTATGATTGCGTAAGAAAATACACAGTCATATTTTTAAATGGGCTTATATTTAAGCATGGGGATCGGGTTGGTGCGGTGGCTAACATACTAGCTTCCCACCCCAAAGGCACAGGGTTGAGTCCTGGGGGCGACAGATACTTTTTGGTGATACACCGATCCCTACTTGAGGTGCTCTTTGTAAAGCGTCCGTCAGACGGGATGTTAAACAGTTAGTCCCCCTGGCGCTTTTCGTTATGAGTAGGCTAAATCCGGCGCCGGGTTTCTCTCCGCTCTTCCTCCTTGTCCATCCATCCCTAATGGCACAAATGCCACCTTAGCTGTCGGTCGCCTCCCATAAAACTACTACTATATTTAGACATCTATAGCTGGAACCGAGCAATACCCACCCTTATGTGCTGCCTGCAAAGTACTGTCTCGATGCAGAAGTGTGATTATTGGTTAGATTCCCACTCCAGTGTGTTTTGGTTCAGTAGGAAATGTTTTTCAACTCTTTGGACCATTCTCAGAGCAGCGAGAAGAAAGATTTTCCTTCTCTCCCTCGGAGGGGAGTAAATATCAAAGCTACGTGTCCGAATGCGATGATTTTCCCATCATCCTGCTGGGTCTGCTTCCTCGAAGAGGTGGGAGGGGAAGCAGCGGATCCAGGAAGCGAGGATGAGACGGGCGAGGAGGGAATTGAATGGAGAGCACTCTCCGCTCTGAAACGGAAGCATTGGGAAGGAAACGTTGAAAGCCCACCAAAGTGGTAAATTAAATGTAACGCCACTATTATATGGATTGTCCTTTCGAATATTTGAAAGACTGAAACTACTCTCCGTCCATTATGGGATCTATCAATCCCCAAATGGGTTTGTAGCGACTCTCCAAGCTATCGTATAACCTGCGAATGTTGATATTCCTTCATATTTAACAGCACCTTCTATCACCTTCTTCTCGTGATTTATCCTCAGTATTTTTTTTTGTTTTTCGTACATATGCAGAGAAATTATTAAGAGAAGTATGTAAAGGACCGTAGACTAAAGTGAAAGTAGTTGGGGAACTCTTTTAATCGGTTACATATGCGGATGATCAAGCGTTTGTTAGCCAGTTATTAAAAGAATTGCTATCATTACTTTGCTTAGATGGTCATCAAGGCGGATTAATCATGACTTTCAAACGATAGTAAGGCTAATATAACCAAAAAAATGTGATTAACATTGGCTATAACAGCTAAAACAGGTAACTAACTTACAGGGTTCGTCCGGAAAATAAGTTTATGATGCTCATTGTCTTTTTTGACAAAAGGAGAGTCATCCACTACGAATTTGTACCTGAACGACAAACTGTAAATGCTGCATTTTACGTCCAAGTGCTCGACAGGCTTCGAAAACGAGTCGCCCGCGTCCGGCCAGCGATCAACCGTGTGACTGACAACCTGAGCGACAATGCGCCGTCTCACACCGCGCTTATCGTGTCGGACTTCTTGGCCAAGCACGGCGGGGCAACGCTGCCGCACCCACCCTACAGCCCGGACTTGGCACCACCGGACTTCTTTCTGTTCCCGAAGATAAAGAGGAGTTTGAAAGGAACGCGATACGGGACTTTGGACGCCGTCAAAGAGGCCGTGACGATGTGTCTTCGAGATGTCCCCGATGATGCCTTCGCGGGAGCGTTCCAGGAATGGGAACGCCGCTGGAACAAGTGTATCGACTCACAAGGGTCCTATTTTGAGGAATATTAGCTTAAGATATGTAAAAGTGTAATATATTTTTTTTCCTGAGCTCAGTACACTTATTTTCCGGACAAACCCTGTATTTAGGAAATATTTTTGAAGAATTGGGGTGGGTGAAAAGCTTTCACAGTGGGGCGAAAATGTATTGCAGGGACTTAATTAAAAATACAAAGAAAATGCTAAAACTTTAATAAAGAGCAAATGTTTTATTGATCAGAAGTTTAGTCAATTTTTCGAGAGATTAAATACAGAGAGGAAGCTTTTAATGTTTGGGTTTGGATAATAATGGAAAAATAAATTAGTGGAAAAAAGAAAAAGATAAGTTTTTTGCAGGGTAGGGGTTGAGAGATGCTGTTTGAATACATTGGAAGGAATAAAGACCAGTGGATGCAGGAGCGGAGCGAGAGGTAATGGGATACTGAAGACACTAACACGAAAGAAAGGGAGAGAGAATGTCTGGGAGGGGGCAAAGGAGGGGAAAAAGAGGTAGTTTAGGTTGAATTAAGGAAGGCAGAATCCATGCAAAAGGATGCGCCATGAGCTAAAATGTGTCGCATGGAATTTAAGGGTAAAATGTTTCATACTAATTAGGGCTTAAGATTACAGTATGAATTTTAGTGCCATTTTAGGATCCATCAAAAACCTACCCTAATCCGGTGAACTTTTCGGCCCTTGGGAAAGCTGATGACAAGTCAAGGGGTGCTTATAGAGATCAAAAAGGGTTCTTCGACCACCAGACTCATTTGGAGCTCAAATAAATATAGGACATTGCGATAAGCAATGAGAAAGTTCAAAAGTAATTTTCATGCTTTATTAAATAGTTTTATTTGAGATCCATAGGGAATATGTGAGAGGATGATTTTGCGATAAACTCTCTGGGGACTTTTACTTGTTCCAAATGACTCAAACAAAACTAGAATTGGCTTTCGATCATCCTGTTTTCATTATCCCCCCCCCTACAACTGATTTCAGCTGTTATCAACTGGAGCCACCCAACTGTTCTGTTTTTTGGCCAATGTCGTAAACGCATTTCATTGATAAAAATAGAATGGTGATGGCATGCCTCATAGGTATTTTATCGATAGTTCACAATTGGTAGACTCTAAACAATATGATATGAATTATGTTCTTATAAGAGGAATTCATAGAAAACTGATGCAGTTGTGGTTGAATCGCTGTACTTACTTAGTACTTTGTGAGTCACATTTACTTATATACATTAAATGCGAAGGGTGTCATAATTGATTAGTATTCAAACTAATATTTTTATATTTAAAATTTTCAGAGTTTTACTTGGTGGTGGTGGAAATACTTTTTATGTATTGATTTGATAAGGTTTAGATTAATATGTACATATGCATACATTGACAAAGATATAAGGTAAACGGATAGAGAAACGAATTAAAATCAAACACAGGATTCCCATTCCAAATGTTTTTATCCATTTAAATGAATATGCGAATGTTTGCAATTTGGAGGGTATTCATTTATTAATGCGTATTTGACAAATGTGATTCATCTCTTCATCTGGCTATGAGTGACATGATACGCACTTGTTTCACCTCCATATGACGTTACATGATTGCTTTCCCTACTGTTCGTTCCACTCATGCTTTCGTCCAAATCTCCTCTGATTGGTGAAATAGCTTCCCAACGCCATCTCCAGGGCAAATAATTGGGGCACTTGGATGCACAAACCTCCCTTAGCAGATTTCAGAGTAATTTACATTTTCTCCATAGCTCAAGTGGTTAGGTAAGACAGAAGATCCGTGGTTCAAATCCCCGTCATAGAAATATTTTTGGACTTGTGATCTGCTCGATTCTTCCCCATCATTTCTTTATTTCTCCTAAATGTGTGCTCCTAGTCCTTTTCCTTATACGTGTACATGTCCATGTGAATGAATATGTGTTCGCCATTTAGCAGATTTTTGGTGCTTGAATGTGTGCACAAACGCACACGTACACCCAGATATATATCCTAAAATTTACTACTTTTTAGTAAGTAGATGTTTGGAACTTTAGTTTTCAGAATATTTCATACTTTGTGTTCCACCTTCCGTGCGTAATCTAAGTTTTCTGAACAAAGCTTGCCATTAACGCCTCCTGTACGTCACTGCTTACACTTTCAAAGTGCCAAAACCCCGCACCTCGTGACATTTATCCTCGAACACAGAGTTTCCCCAAAGGAACCTCCACCAAGGGAGTCTCTTTGTAAGGGAAAAAAGGCCGCGCTGCTCCTCCCTCCAACAGTCACCCATCGGCGTCTGGCCCTTCGGCTAATTGATCGCTCTCATGCCGCTGCTGGGAAACGGGGGGCGTCAGGGGGAATGGGGGGTCGGGAGTGAGACCTGTCGCAGAGTGGAGGAGGGAAGAGCCAAGTCGTGTTACTTTCCATGGATTAATGACTCCAAATATCACCCCTGAACTCAATCACTACCCAAATTAAGTTCTCAAATGCTGCGTTTTTCTTATCCAGTTTTCCTCATCACATCACATTCGTCGCTAGAATCACATATTACTCTTCGAGTTCACGTGCGAATCCATGCGACACGCCCATGGTTTTAAATGCCATCTTGGTGGATTCTGATATTCTGATATGTGCTAATTCAAAGGAGGCGAAGATTTGAAAGGCGCGGAGAAATGTGAGATTTTGCGCAGGGCGGTAATGATGGATAGAGAACTATTGCCATTTGAGAAGGACCAAAGAGAGGTTGTCCAACTTTTTAACTATTTCCTCTGAATTCCCATTACTCCAATTATTATTTTTGCACACTTTTTTTATAAATTACACATATTTTTCATGCCAGATGAAAGCGGGTATCCAACTCGTTCACATAGAAATGTTTCAGACTGCCCATAATAGTGCCTACGTATGGCGGTTTCGATGATGTAAATAAGTTGCTTTAAATGAGTTACCAATTCAATATTTAGTTTCATGGCTCATTCAAGGAACATGTGCCATGTTTATTGAAATTATAGAATAAAATACAAATAGCATACATATCGAGGGTTACTGTTTATTCTTACCCCGCTTTTGTCTACGAATACATTTACTATACAATTTTATCACCGTTTCTTTGGTGTACGTCATCTATTACATTATTGATTCTATATTATTCACACTGATTACTTCGTTGAACATTTGTTACATTTCTTGATATTTGCTTCTACACTTATTGCTACTTACTTTTATTTTATACTTATCACCTAATACGTGCAAATTATTTATTGCAGGTTTTAAACTGTGGTTATAGTTGCAGCATATAAATTCTCTTGGGATATCGTTTGATTCAATGCTTTTCCTTCTTTACAACTCTCTAACTACAATTCTCTCTACTTTATCTTTAACATTGTAACCTGAGGTTTCCTTTTTGCCGGTTAATCTTATTCTTGGCACTATTATCTTATTCTCTAGGACTCTATCCTTCTTCGTGGCACTCTTTGATGTTTTAAATTAATTTATTTAAATTGTCATACATATTGTTTTTTAAAGAGTAATTTGTCATTTTTGTGCGTCATTCTACCCCATTTCATACCACAGCGCAACTTTACATACTTCATATTGAAAGCCAGTAGTTATTCTGTGTTTGAATGTATCCGGTAGTCAGCAATTCTCACTATTAGAAATCCGAGATTTTTTGAAGACATTGAACATCTTAAAGGCGTAATTGAGGCTTCATAGTCCCTTCTTCCACCTGACCCCTTAAATATTATATTGAAGGAAATCAAAAACACCGATGTTCTAGGTAAAGGAAAACCCATCTAGGCTGGAATCGAACTCACGACCACTTGATTGACAGTCAAGGGCGTTACCCAGCTGAAACCGGGGCCACAAAAGGGAATGTAGACGCTTTTAGAAATCGGCGGAGAAGATAAAAAATAAGACAAAATACATTTTCTTAAACGAATATCAATATTAAATTAGTATGCCGTTTGCTAAAGTGTTGGAGGATGTTTGAAAATGTTTATTTATGGTGAAAGTAAGAAATCGTTATCCAAATCTAAGTATCAAAATATATTTATAAAATATAAATAAATTACACTCACTTCATCATTTTTGCATATTTTCGCAGGGAAAAATATCATTAAATACTACGACGTTAGTCAACACACCTTATCTCTAAAGATTGACAAAGCAATGCAAGTTTTTCGAATCACCCGTTCCTATGAATACTAAAGTGTATGTTAATATTCTCTTAAGTAGTGCTCTGGTTGGTTCTCTAAGTCCCATGCTAAGATCCAAACCTAAGCCGTTGGTTTGAACCCTCTGTAATTCCAGTAACTCCTCCGCCATTCTCACATACTCGTCCGAGAGACCTCGCTTTTGGAATGAACCACTTAGGGCGCTGAGTGCAGTGACGGTGTGTAGGGCACTCCTAATCCGCGGTCGGGGGTGAAAGAGCTTTGAGAGGTCCCGCGCTATCATTGCATTCGAGGAAGGAACGGAGGCGGACGGGAATGCGTTCGGGTCGATGCCAATTCGCGGAATCTGACGAAGTGAGTTTGGTTCTGGATTAGAGGCGCCCTTGTTGAGCTCTGCAGGAAAAATTGAGATCGCGTCTGAATCCATTCCAATGTAAACAGCATCCCTCGCTCCTTAAGTGCAGAACCTGGATAACTTTGCTGATGTAAATTTAGATTAGGAATGCATAGCTAAGATTATCGCTGTTAAGCATACATTATTACTTTGCTTTTAAAAATTACCATAGTTATCAGGGGGATCTTTCAAAACCTGCTTCATAATGCACGCGAGTAGATCCTCAAAGTGTTTTAAGAAAAACATTTAACTATTCTTATCTATAGCGGAGTAAGAAAACCTAAAGTATGTAGAGGCATCACGTCAAATATAGAAACAAAACGGTCAATTTCAAGTTTTCTCTAGGATTTCCCAAATTTTCTTGAAATCTCATGGAATATTTTACCGTAAATGTAATACAGAATGTTATTCAATATATGTTGTTCATAACTATATGATCTTCAGTGTAATTATCAGCATTGATACGTAATTATAATTTCTTTTTTCACGAAATCTTGGCCAAGTTAAGTGTGTGCCGAGAAACAAAAACGTGTTAGTTTAAGTATATTTAACTCTTTCCATAAAATTCTCCATGAATTACCAGATGGATTTACCAAGTACTCACATCTCATTTTTGGTGACGTCTTGAGCGCCAGATATTGAAAAAGAAACAAAAACCTTGAGGTTTTTTGCGGAAACATTTAAACCTATTTTTCCCTTCTCCCAATTATAAGTTTCACAAACTTTTACGGATGTGAACATCTGACTTAGAGACGCAGAAATCAAAAACTGATTATTGATCTAGTGGTATGATAATTGATGAAAGGTGACAGGTCAAACGAGGGGAAACAGTCAATCACTCGAAAAGATAAGAAAAAAACGAGCGATTGGAGATTTCATAAAACGGTAAAGCATATAGAGAGTAAGAAGATTTTCCATTGCATAAAAGGAGTTGCATAACAAATCGAGGTCGTGGATCATTGCTGAGTCCTCGGAGCGAGTGAAGAGGGATTGGTGGACCATGGTTCGTGGGTAAGAAATAAACCGACGAGGAAACAGTATTAGGTCCCGCTAGAGTGCCATTAGCGTCACTCCTGTGCGGATAATAAAAGAAATGGAAAAAATACGACCTTTGTCCCTCTCTCTTTCTCTCACGGGCGCGGGCGTATGCAATACGACGCCCATAGAAGCGCCAGCGAGAAATGAAATATCCTCCCTCAACATTTAATTACAGCTCCTCTGGAGGGAGGGTGGGGGAAGTAATGGAACACTTAACTCGTAAATCTGTGCGAAGAAATGCTGTGTGTCGGTGGCCAGGCCGTCCGCCGTAACTACTGCGCTCCACAGCTGCCGTCTCCCCTCCCCTCTCCCTTCCTCCCCTCCCCCTCCCTCTCCTCCCCCTCTCTCCCCTCTCCATGCCCTCCGCGCACACACACACACACACTTTCATCGTTCCCTCCCCCATCCACCTAAGGTTCCCCTCAGGATCCATTAAGGGATCTTCCTCCCACTCCAACCAAACACGCCTTCTTGTGCCAAACAACGAACCCTTTAGGGATTCCCCCAGTTACGCCGCAATTTCATTCGTGGAGTGGATGGTGGGGAACAAGGGGAATATAAAAGAGATGAAGGAAACAAACGCGTTTTGCTAGACGCCCTGGGGAAAGACGCCATCCTCCACTTTCTGCATTTACGACTCTTTCCAGCGATTCGTTTCGAGCGAGTTCCTGACTTCCGCGCATCGACGGATTACCTCGAGCGAGCAACGCGAAGGAACCCGCCCTGCCCTGAATACCCCACTCGACGGCTTTTGACGAGGATGATGTACCTGCTATACATGTGTCTACACAAAGCCACTAAACAAATGAATAGCGTTAAATGCTAGTCATCGTCGTCATTGGTATTCTTACCTTGAGTGATATACCTTAGAATTTCGTTGAAAAGTATCAAACTGCTCGTACCGTTTTTTCTTTCCTGCGCAGCTTAACCTATTCTGAAATAAAACAAGAACATAGTCAGTGAAAAAGTTTTAGCCATTTTTTTGAAGAGTGCGTCAATAAAGTCTTCATTTTTAGACGAATTCCAATTAACTGCGGGAGATGCCGCAACAGTAACTTTTAACGGAGTCATCCGCTAATATGCATTTCAATGCAACAGTTTCAGAGTGTAAAAATCATTCACCTTTTCCGAAATCCGAACCCGGGTCCCTCAATTCCCGGTCGAGTGCTTTAGCCATTTAAGCTATCGAGGTGTCCTCTTAAACTCTGGAAACAAAATCCATCAAAAGCAATTACTCTTCCAATGGCCCCCTATGCCCTCATCTTTGTTTGAAAAACACAAACAGTTTGATCATACTTGTATTCAAGCACTTGCATCTACTTCACTTCTTGCTCCTCCGTCAAAATGTTTAACCTGCACATCCTCCTTCTTGAAAATGTTGTTGCGTTTGTTGCATCACGATTTACATTCATCCCATACATCATTGAAGCACTATTTTACTCGACATTCTGATCCCCTATTTCCGAACATCGAGGATCTTCATTGCTCCCTCAGAGTAATCTTGGCATAAGACAATGTACTGGCCGTAATCCATCGCCTATAAATGACACCTTATCTCCAAAATTATATTCTTAATTGTCCAATCTGGTTCGTTATGAAATTAAAAATTTGTTCTAACACTTAAGTGTACTTTATATAACTACTTTCAAGAATTTAGTTCCCAAACACTAACAACTGTCTTTAAGCTTCCTTAGCATAAAAAGTTACCCTAGTTATATTCCAGGCCCAGTTTAAAAGTGTTCCATAAGTTAAATTGAATTAGGCATTTTTTCACCGTATAGTAAACAGAAATAATATTCACATACATATGTCTGTGCCCTATTAAGCGATTTCTTCCATTCATATTGAAAGCCTTTTATGATGTGACCATCAACCTCCCTAAACATAATTAATTTGTTATCAAGGTGTCTAGTACCCTAATTGATCTTTTTTAACAAGAGTCGATATTGTAACAGCTGATGAATGGGAGGTTAGAGGAAAGGATAAGGTATATATTGGGATGGGAAAATAGTGAGAAAAATAAATAAAACTGAGCAGGGCAAAATAAAGGGCGGGTAGAAAAATCAAATTTAAAAAAAGATCATCAGAATCATGAAGATGAATACGTAGTGCATAATTACGTGTGAGGGCTAAATTTGGAGATAGGATAATTAATAAAACAGGTACATAGATTCAGGAGGTATGTGACTTTCCATGTGTCACGCTTTCCAACTTAAGATGGATGACTGAATAAAACATTATGAAGGGTCAACTAAAAATAATAAAATAGAATCATTTCACAGTTCAACTGGATAATTTTAGCAAGAATTCAAGAGCTCTACGGCCTCTAGGTTAAATAATAATAAGGGGGGAAAACTCCACTGGCCGTAAAAACTCGTGACGAGAGTTGCGACTGTTTTTTACGGCCAGTGGAGTTTTCCCCCCTTATTATTGGATAATTTTACTTACCGATATATTTAGGAGAGATGAGGGAAGGATGCAGATGTTTAAACCCCGTCTTTGAGGCAAATGAGCTAATACTCAGCCCATCTGTTAAGTTCCAAAGGGAAAAGGGGACGTAAGAATATTAATTAATAAAAATAACGCTATTCCTGATTTATAAGTAAATCATGACATTTTCAATATTTGGGCACGTTTATCCAAATTTAAAAAAATTGAATTTGCTGACTCTTTATTGTATTTCACTCAATTTCATAGTAACCAAGGAATAGTTCTAAATCACAAGGAAAAATAACCTTCAAAGGTTAGCAGTGCATAATAAACCATTCACAATGCAGTAATGCTATGTGAATCATGTATCGCAGTTTAACAGATACAAAATAACAATTTATATAGAGGGAAATTAAATTAAATTCTCATATGAACCTTTTAATCGATTCACAAAAATTGATTATATCTTTAAAATTTCTCAATTTTAGAGGAAGTATATGTATTCACCCAATATTTTCTAATTTAGCAGACACGATGCCTCTTCGTTGTTTCGTGATCATAGTCGTGGACATCTATTCATGATTCATCAATGTAACACATGAATCTGGGTCATTTTGGGTAAATGTTTGAAAATAATTGATGAAAACATAAATTCATGAACCAAATCACATGTACCTAACCATTGAAATGAATTGAGTATCCCATCTCTAGTCGAGAGTACTGCATAGTCGAGGTCAATTACCATACATCAGTATGTTTTGGAAATTCTTCGACAGAACGGATAAATTGACGACGCCGTATCCAACCCCGCTCGTGCCACAGTAGCGTTGACAGCCGTCCCGTTCTCACCCGCCCAGGCCGTCGACCGTCTCCGAGAGGCGACCCACCACCCCCCACAAGGGGGGAGAGGGGAGAGGAGGGCCTCCCCCACACGTGGCCGGGAACACCATTTAATCCCCCGCAAGCAGGCAGCGGGATTCATACCTTACACTCGTGGGGTGCATTAGTTACTGCCACGGCGTGGCGGTCGCGAGGCCGAGCTAGCAAGTCGGCAAGTTTTACAAGCGGTAGGGATTGGGGCGGGGGGGGTTGGGAGGCCTTTGATACCGGTTTTGCCGACGGGGGGGACTAAGGGGGTGGTCTCACCAGCAACCCCTTCATCCCAGCTCCGTCCCCGCAGTGGGGAGACGTCGGGAAGGGAGGGAAGTGGATCCTTCTCTCCACGGCTCCTCATCCGGTTGCGCCAACCAATCGCATTAGGGGCTTTTGCGACCAATCCATCCGTCGCATCCCTTACAACTCCGCTCGTCCTATCTGTGGTGCCGCGCTCCTAGGGTCTCTCTGACTCCGCGGGAAGGGGCACCACCACCATCCGCCCACCGCCTTTGATGTGCCTCCCTCTTTCCGCCCGCTTGCCCCCCCTTGCTCCTCCCAAACTCGCCCCCCTGTTCCCGATCGTGGAAAAAACACGCCGCACAAAACATTGCTGCTCCTGCCCCGTCTGAATCGAGTCTGCATCGAGAACTGCCGACGGGCACTCTTTCGCAAATTGATATTTGCTCCATTTCCACCTTTCATCCCGCGTTTTTAACTGAAGGGAATAAAAATATCAGGCGCTCTGCTCCCGACAGCTTCCTCTGTGCGAACGATTCGAACCCGCTTACTGATGGTATTCAATTTGTTCATCAGCCACGTTTGCGTATGGAGGTAACACGAAACTATCGCCATCAGCGCCGCTAACTACTTGGAGGTTATTAATTTGACAGAATCAATAATATACTCAGAGAGATTTGATAAATCACAAGAATTTAGTGACTAACCAGTCGTTTCCTATGATTCCATCAAGTGCATCGAGGTATCGTTTTTTTTATTTCCATCTAAAAGCATTAGCGCTAATTCTATAATCTTCCAAAATATATTTAAGCGCCTTTTTGAAATAATACCAGTGATACTTCCATTTAATCTGACTGGCACAAAAATATGATGATAATCAGTATTTTTAACTAGGGAGAGTGATTTAACAAAGCATTATCTGCTGTTGTCTTAGATAATATTTCATCTGAGTCCATAATGTCAGACGATATGGTAACTATTTAATGTTTACCTATAGCTTTCAATTCTAACGAAAAAGCAGACATAAGCTCGCTTTGTAACATGCTTACATTTCTCTTTCGATTGATACCAAATATTTTCTGTAACAAAATAATAGCAAGTTACTACTCCAAAAGCGGTATAGTGAATTGCTCATCAATAAATTGCGTAGATTTGGAGGATACGTGTATCGTTAATTCTTTTACGATCATGTTAAGATTTTTTTCGTTTTTAAGTATTAGATTTTCATGGTTTTGAAACCTTTCAAAATACTTGAGTGAAACAAGAACGATTCAATTTTAATCTGCAATAGCTTTGACTTTGGCATATGCGTCTTCTCCTCCAAATGGTTTTAATGGGTCGAAGGAAGTATCAAATAGCAAAACGATTTGAAATACATCATCAAACATGCATAAAAAATACATTTAAAAACTAGGTTCTCTCAGTTGACATTTTTAAGCGATTTATTTACCCTTGGTCAAAAAAAGCCTAAAAAATCTCTTGGAACGTAGTTAATTAGTGAGCGTGTGATTTATTCCAGGAAATAATAAAATAAATTTATTTTAACCTCTTAACTTCAAAGAGTGAGGCAAATTTTCTAAAATTTCATGATTTCCACTCTATGCAGTTTAAGCTGACCGACAATTCTAAGTATTTTTTGATCTTCATTTCCTCTATTATATACATTCAGAATTAGGATGATCCTTTGAGTCCTAATCGAATATGATTTTAAAGTTGACCAATTATTATAGAGTGAAATCCTACATTCTCCTATTCTCGTAAGGAATGTCAAATTATATGCAAAAAATATCTCCCTTGTAAACAATGCATAAAACACATGAAAACAAAGGCTATCCGGATTCTAGAAAGAAAAAAACTAAGGCTAATATTAAAATAGGAGGGAAATAACTAGAGCTGGTGGAACATTTTACCCATTTTGGAAATATTTAGGATCAAAATGACCACAGCAGGGAAGTTGAGTAAGGATTTTAATAAAAGACTCGTTGTAACTCTGATGTGGAGCGTAGTTACGTGTATGCATGGCGAGGAAACATGGTCATTGAAGCAGGATGATAGGCATAGGTTGGTCGTATTTGAAATGTGGATTTGCAGAAGGATGAAAAAGGTGAAATGGACCAAAAGGAAAACAAAGGGGGAAGTGGAAGAATGGCGGAGGAGGAGAGAGAATAGTTTGGAGAAATTCAAATGGAGCTGGAGAGATGGATGTAAAGCATTCTAATTCGCGATAGGATGTTGAAGACTGAAACAGAGGGGAGAACGCTTGGTTAACGAGGAAAAGGAAGGAATAGGATAAGGATATTGGACGAGATGACGGAAGAAATTATGTGAAATTGAAAAGGAACTTACTGCTGGGCCACAATTTCCAATTTCTGGTTGTTTTTTTTGGTCAGGAGAGGCTAGTAAATGTATTTTAGTATAAATTTTTGGAATGTGTCCTTCCGAAACGTAGCCTAACCGGTGCAAAATTAAACAGTAATAATTACACATGCTCATTATAACTGTGGATTAATGTCTTACATCTGAAAAGATAAATGGCTGATATGAATTATGCTGCAGTTATGGAAATTTGGAGAAATATTAGTCAAACTTGTTCCTCTTGATCGGTAAAGTTAAAAGATAAATTTTTTTAATCAGCTACGCATTTTCCACCAAGGAGAAAGGGGTTTTATAGTGATTCATTGCTATACCTCAGGCAAGAAAGTATCCTCGTCGATCCGTGGAAACCAATCACGAAAGAAGAATCACACTGAAACCTTTCTCTTTTCATTAGCACATCAATTTCTCATGCGCTTGTTCTTCAAAGAAAACAATGCAGAGGTAAGCGGTTCATAGAACGGGATTACCGGTTTATCGAATCCTATTTTTCACTCGAGACAGAGTTATCATCGAAAGAGTGTCTGCTCAGCTCCAATCACCAAGGGCTCTGCGCACCCAGAGTCAAAATTCCATTTACTCATGGGAGAGGATGAGAAAATGTCGTGACCTACTTTCTGCAACACTGCGGCCCATTCATTCATTTCTTGCCAATTTCATTACCTGTCATTGGATATTTCGACGGAGCGAAAAATCGTTTGCGCAGAATCCTCAGAAGGATTCTGTCCCAAGCTGAACCTGAACATTCGCGGTTGCTTCTGAGTGTCTCCTTCGGTTATACCCTTCCACTTTGTTCCTTTTGGTTTCCACTCTACAATCTGCGGGTTTACCGAGGCGAACCGTAACGTTTTTGGTTCCCTCAGTTTGAGTGGCGTTGAGGAGCGGACTGCTGCGCTTCGGGCTTCGATTTAAAGGTGTCCGCTAACCGCCGCCTCTTCCTCCCCTCCGCCCCCTTACACCCTTCTTCTCCATTCTCCACATGCTCCACCGACGGCAAGGAGACAAGGGATCGGCAATTACTTTTCGCGAAGTCAGGGGAATTTCATAGCTGCGGAGCGGGAAGCAAAAGGATTGCAAAATAGGGTATTACACTTCCCACCTTATGTCTCACATTTCAATACTCCTCATTTGTCCGCATTACAAAATTAATCTGAAAAACGATACCATACTATTTAAAATAAAGCAAAAATTTGTAATAAATTCCTCTAATATTTACTTTACTACTAAGAGTTTAATTTTTTATATTTCCTTTTCAAGTGCGAAATAGCCAATTAATAGGCATACACAATTGTGGGCACTTAAATACGAGAACCGTAGGGTTCAGCAAACTTCATCTTATGACCATAGTACATATGGGGTATCGCATTAAAAAGTTAAAATTTTAGGCATATATTTTAAGTTAAGGGTTAAGCAAGGAATGAAACTGAACAAAATCTAATTTGACTATGAATTAAATTGTATTTTTTAAAACATAGAGAGTCATGGCGCGAGTTTGCATACAATTAGCATTACTAGCCAAGGAACTAAAAATTTATTTACTGCTCATAAGTGCGTGCTTTATTATGGCCTGGGATTCGTCAATTAGTTAAATTTTTAATTATATTTTTTTTGCTATTACTATTTTTGCTACGTGCAGGTTTCTTGCAGGTTTTTACAAACCCCCTGCTTTACGGGTTTTTACTTGGGTTTCCATGTCTAAACTTCCAAGGTATTTCCCACTGAATTACTTCTTGTACTTATTTGTTTCATTAGACATGCGATTTGTGCCATTTTTTGCTTTTCTACGAAGCTTTATAGTTCCATTTATTATTATTATTACACTGTTGTTATGTGCTTGACGAGGGGTAAATTGGAAGAAGGAACATTATGGTCTCAACGTAATCTATTTACCTCTCAATGGCCAACTTAAGAATAGTAAAATAACCTCCACACATTTTATAAACCTCCAATACTCTCCCATTTTAATGATTAAACTGCTATTAATGATGCAATGGAACAAGATTGGTAATGGGAATATTTAAGTTATATACGTACTGATACTCTCTATTTGTGCCAGGAATATATTGGAGTTTGCATGGATAACATTTGAAAAAAATAAAGAAGAATATACTATATGCTACTAGTACCGTTATTTCACGAGAATCCTCTTTAGGATTAAAAAAATGAAATGTCTAAGTCAGGAAAATTAGCTGTTGTGTGGTGTCGGATACGTTATGTTGTGGATCAGAGTTTTGCGAAAAAGGCAATGGGAAGGCATTCGTCCTCGAATAATTCTGCAGTCTTATGCACCCTTTTACAGCTAATTGTCTTCGAGGGATGCCAATCTCTACATTGTTCATACGCAATGAATTTCACGTAACGCACAAATCTCCGCGAGTGGTGAGCCCTTCGGCAGATATCCCAAGAAGAGAAATGAGCCGAGGACAAAGGACGATATGAGGACGAAGGGAAATAAAGCAGGCAGTCGACACCCATAGCCAAAACAATTTGAGACAAACAAAAGGGAGGAGGGAACTTCCTTGCTTCAAAAGTAACACTGAGTATATAAATAAGTAGATAGGGATTTCCTGTCTGGAGTTAAAAATTAACCGCAATGGATAGTGCTTACAACAAATACACATGGTAGTTCTTTCACTAACTTTCAATAGAGCACTTATTTGAGAAGAGAGCATTGTTAATTCATTAATGTTGAAGGTTAGCGTCCGATTATAAAAGTAAAGAAGGGGATGGTCCAATAAATGGAATAAGAAGCACAAACC